>JACXIL010000017.1:610368-1156636 GCA_014737365.1 Bombus soroeensis | reverse complement strand
CCGGTGCCGCAGCCGCGGCCGCGTCCGCCGCGGGCCCAGGCCCCATACAAATCGCTCCGCCGCCCCCGATGCCCCCGACTCACCTGACGCCCTCCGCCACGCCGGAGGACATTACCTGCCTCGTGCCCGCCGGAGCGGTTCTCACGCCCAGGGACCCCCTGCCGCCCAGCACCACCCCCGGAAGCCAAGCCAACAGCTCGCAATCCGGCAGCTCGCAAACCGACAAATCGCCCAACATCGAGTGCGTCGTCTGCGGGGACAAGAGCAGCGGCAAACACTACGGCCAGTTCACCTGCGAAGGTAAGTCGTCGCGCCACGCCCGCCACCACCGTCTTTCGTCCTTCGTCTTTCGTGCCGCTTTTCCAATGCGTCCGTGCGGGTGGTTGGTTCGCGTCGTGCGGCGCGGGCCGCGGCCCGTTCCGTGTCCCGAGCCACCGACTACGAAAAAACAAAGACTCGCCATTAATAACTCGGTAGGGTGTTCCCTGGACACTGGACACGCTTACGCGCATGTTACGAGCCTAATAACGATGTAATAGGGCTGAGGAAACGCGGCAGGAGGAACCGACCTCGTCTCGCAAGGGAGTACGAGAAGGAGACAGAGAGGGGAGGGGGCGGGAGAGAGAGAGAGAGAGAGAGAGAGAGAGAGAGAGAGAGAGAGGAGAAGGAACGAGAGCTTGCGACGCGAGAGAAGAAGCAGAGGCATAGACGGAAGGTTCGTTTCGTTCTTTCTCGGTATTTTCACGATTCGAGTTTTTCGCGCTCCTCGATCACGACGTTCGTCGCGCGATTCGTTTATTCGGCCGTTCGTTTCGACCGTCGGATTTCGACCGCGTCGGTGTTTCGCTTGCAAAAAAGGTCCGCCGAAGAGAAATATCGCGATCGATACGACCGAACGGATGGACGAGGGTTAATCGAAATGTATGGCACTGTCTCGGAAATCAGAAGTTACGTTTCCTCCCCACGGGCTTGGCTCCCACCGACCATCCTGTCTCGTCTCGTCGGATCGCGTCGCATTTTCCTCGTTCGCCCCTATTCCTGCCTATTACCTATCGGGGTAATTTCTACTCGTGCGAGTGATTTAACGCTTTCCTACGAGTCGAAAATTCCCGAAGATGGACGTCTCTCTTTTGCTAAACGCGCTCGGGGAACAAGTGCGTGACACCTGGCTGCGAGGTACGACGGCTCGGGATGATTAGGGTGCGTGCGTGCGTGCGTGCGTGCGTGCGTGCGTGCGTAGGTACACCTCTTTCACCGGTTACCGAAACTATCACGCCTCGTTGGGTTTTAGGATCGAAGGATCGCGCCGAATTTCTCAGAGGCTGAGAAAGGCCTGCGCTTAAATACGCGTAAACGCGAACGCGGAAACGAACGAACCGAGGATAAATTTACGAGATCGCGTCGATGCGACTACCAAACTATCGTTAAAATTCGCGTCCCTCGATTCGTTTGTCCGTCTCGCTCCTACGGTTGTACGTAAGTTCGCGCTTTCGTATTCTAGAAACGCGAGCACTGGCACGTCGCTCCGCGTCTCGTCCGCTCGCCGCCAACGAAACATCGTAGCTGTTCCGATCTAACGTATTTACATCGTAAACCGAGGAAAAAATTAGTCACGATGACGCGTTTACGAGTCTCTTTACGGTGACGCGGTGCCTGTCTCTCGGAAAATATCGTTCCGAGAATGACGGAGAACCAGTTTGGAAATAATCTACCACGAGATCGTTTCCTCGTATCGAACCAGCCCCATCGACGCCGATCGTCCAACGATCGATACGACGGATCGACGCGAAGAGACAACGACCGAAGCCGATCTCTAGCAACGTCGAAGGTCGCGTGTTTCGCGTGCGACGAGTACGAAAAGCGCAGTCACGCGACGTCTCTCGACTCCCGGTGGCACGGCGGCTTCTTGCCTTCTTCGTGGATGTCGAGCGTTTGCGAACGATCGGATCGTTGGAAAGTTATCGGCGACAGGTGTAAAGCGTCAACGTTATAGACGTTTGTCCGATCTTCGGCACGAATATCGAATACATCCGCGCTCGGTATTGGCTACCGATTGCCAGGTTAAAGAGTCGAACGAGCTCTCCTCGCCTTCCGGGATTGTCGTAACGCTGTGCACGTTGACGTTGAAACAGGGGGGCGCGCGCGCGCGCGCGCGACAATCCCTCGGCGATCGCGCCCAGACGAGATGGAAGCAGGGCAGCACACGTCGCACACGTCGACGGTCGAATCGGACTCGGAGACTGGTTCGTTAATTGGCTCGGCATGCGCGATCGGTGTTGGTCGCTCGGTTGCCGCGAAAGGAGGGCCCGATGACGCGTTTAGCGTTTAAAACGCTACTAAAAATAATGCTCGGGGGATTAGCTGTCGCGCATCTGGTAGCTATCCCCTTTCTCCTGCCCTTTGGCTGTCCGCGCTCGTTAATTTCCAACAATTTGTGCCGGCTCGAGCTGCGCGAAGATTCGACGCGTGGAAACGTAGGATTCGAGCGGGTTAAGAGTCCGTCTGTTAATTGAACGGTCGAGTTACAGCGGCGAGTCCTCTCCCTGCCTGGTGTTCCAATTACAGTCGCGCTAACGATATTTACCATTGTTAGGCCGAGGCACTCGGTCGGTGCCGGCCGCTGTTAGCGGGGGCGCGATAACGCGCTTAATCCGGCGATAATTTCTATTCGCGGTAATCTTAATTACCCACTACCACCCTCTGATTTTCCCCGTGGCGTCGATTTCGCGGCCAACCTTACGCGATTTCCTTGTCGTTTCGCGATGCTTCGCCCCGTGCGTTCTCCTCTCTCGCCAATACGCCGAACCGACTGTCACAAGGTCGATCGGACCGAAAAAGTCGGTGGAAACGAAATCGCTCTCGATTCGTAACTCGCATCCTGGTACTTCGATAACGAGGCAACCGCACGCTGTTTAATTACAATGTCCGCCGATCGTCTCGCTCGATCGCAACTCGCACGGAACGATGCTGCCGGGGACTTGGATGGTGGCAAGGTCGCGCTCGATTCGCGCTCGATTCGCGCGAACGCTGCCGAGTGTACCTGCACCGTTACGAGCGGCAATCGTAAATCGCGCAGCAATCGTAATATCAACGAGCACCGTTAGCGATCCGCCGCTGCTTTCACTTTACATGCTTCTAGCTTTCGTAAATCTTTGGTAGAACGGGATTGCCTTCGAACCTTACGCGGCGTAGCGCGACGTGTTTCGACGTTTAATTGCGAGTTCCGTTAGCGCGACGAACGTTCGAGCTCGTTTTTCTCCAATTTTTCGTCGACAGCTCGTCTCCTCTCGATTACCATTTCGCCGATTAACGAGACATCGACGCATCGAGGGACGATCGCGCGACGATTTAACGGCCGAGCGATTGGCCATTGGCCACGACCATCGACTACCCCGCTGTTTATTGAGATTCATAGAAACATCGATGGACCGAGATACGCCACGACGCAATGCCTTCCGCGTTAGACGTTCATTGGCGTAATCGCGGTGATTGTCGGCGATCGCTTTATTACGACGAATTGATTTTGATGTCAACCGATGTCAAACGGTCGCGAATTATCGTCAATTTGTCGCGTCTGTCTCCGAACGCGATCGATCGAAACGATCGAAAGATCGACGGTTCGCCGTTCCTACGGTTTCGAAAACGATCGTCGTGCTGCACGGCCACTCGCCCAACTCCTGCCAGAACGTTTCTCCTTTGTTCGGATACGCGTAAATCGATCGACCGTGGTGTTCCGTTGGCGATTTCGACAACGGACGATGTTCGAACGGTTCGCACGATTCACCGCCTCGGACGAATCCGTCCTGTGGATTTCCCGAGATTAAGTCGGAGGAACGGACATTAATCTGCCGATTACAGCGGCTCGGGAACCTCCCATTCGCGGTACCGCGTCTCGAACAAGGTTCTTCGTCTTTGGTTATTGCGCGATAGTCGTTCGCGGTTCGACCTCTAAGGCTACCTCTGCGATCGTCGCACCCTTTCCGCTCTTTCTTCCGCGATCGCACCATCTACGACACTCTCGTTCCACCCTTGTCCGTCGCGTCCGTTACATCTCGCGTTTCGCTAACCGACCGACGCCCGTTAAACTTGCCTATATATCAGTGCTCCGCTAGGGATCAAGAATCCGATATACCCGGGTTAAAAACCTACCCTTCCTAAAATCCACGACGATCGATGGACGTTCCAGTTTCTTCGACTGGATTCGGCACGGGCTGATCGGTCGACCGAACAGAAGAGAAGCACGCGATATCACGGACAAAGTTGGATCGGTCGGTCGGGGAAAAGATGACGAACGATTCTCGTCGAGCGATCGAGAACGACGCGACGCGATCGCGCCGATTCGAAACGCATCGGGAAGCCGCGTTTCCATCTGTAGCGAACGACAATTACGATACCGTCTAACGTCCTTCCTCCTAGAATCGCCACTTTCATCCCGGTCAACGCCGATATTACGTTAGCTCGAACAAGAATGTAGAGGATACGCGTTTTACGCGCTGAAAATCGGCGGAAATGGACAACGACGCGAGATTCCCTATATACGGAGATGCACTAGTTAAGCAATAGGTAATGCTAGGATATCTAACGGTAACGACAATAGCGGTCCACAAAAAGCGATGAATTCGACGAGTCCGGCGAAAGAGGCAGGGAAGCGTGGTCGAAAACAGGTGAATCAATTCGTCCGTGTCGCGGTAATCGCAGAGATAACGAGAAGCGAACGACTTCGAACGCGGACCGATCTTTATTCCTGCGATATAAATTTGGTAGCGCGCGCTCAACATCGTTCTAAACGTCCTTGGTTTTTTGATTTCCCGTCGATGACGGCGCTAATCGCCGCGTCACTCCGGACCGTGAAACACAAACGTCGGAATATAACGCATGCTTTTCACGCGTCACGATGATAACGTTGATTTTTGTTGGCCGGAGTTCGAGCTCGTTTCGATCGAGTCATTTCCTTTACGTAACCAGCGAATCGTTTCGCTTTTGAATCATTCGAGATCGTAAGGCGAACTTCGCGAAAACCCGTTGATTTTGCGATCGACGTGGTAATTTCGAATCAACAAAGTCGCGATTCCTCGGACCGAGCGTTTCCTCGAAGACGTTTGTTATCTGGATCGTAGTGATTGGTCGCGACGTGCGAGTAAAGCAGCGTTCAAGACGAGCCTCGCGTTCGTCGCGAATCGGACGAAACGTTGAAACGGGTCGCGTTACAGACTCGAGGAGAGGAGTGAGGGGTTAGGTTTAGGGGGCGAAGGGAGAAGGGAGAAACGAGCGATCGGCGAAAAAATCGGTTCGCGCATCGTTGGGTCGGTGCTCGGTTTTACCGAGTGCGCTTTAACTCGGTGGAAACTCCGAGTTGAAACTATCGTAGGAACGTGCCGCGTTCCCGTTTCGTTAGCTTCGTAAACCGGTGTTTTGTAAAATATATGTTATTAGCGAACGATGAGATTAAAATCATTAATGCTGAAATTTTCACAATGAATTATGGATATCGCGGGATGAAAATGCGTCCGCCGGTTGAACAAACACGCGAAAAAAGTCAAGTAGTTTGTCCGAAATCGTTAACGTTGAAGCTTCTTATATTGATCGATTGTAGCATAGGACGCGAGAAAAACATGGTCTTTCTGTGGTTTTGCAGCGGGACAAATACAATCTGCCTGCCACCCGAAGCGGCGAATGTCGTCGCGTCACGAGCCACTGGGAAGCGCGCGGTGATCTCCTTCCTTTTCCTCGCCAAACGATCCAACTGTTTGTAACTAAATACGACTCGTGTATGAAGTTTACTTCGTGGGGCGTTAAAAAATTATTATTTAGGTATCTTTCGAGTTTTTTTTTACGATACTAATGTCCCGTGTCGGCCGTCCGGGATTAACGACTCGCACTTGGATTCATTTAACTTATTCTTACGTCGGAGCAACGAAGTACAACTTGTTGCGGGCGTGTACAGTTTCAGCCGATTAATATTCGCGAAATGCCGTTCGTTTGCACGCTAGGCGAGTTAAAGAAATTGTAACAAATAACGGTGGAGTAGGATACTATACGGAGGGAAAAGTTAAACAATTTGTAATTGGTGGGAAACACAGAGTAGTGGAGGTGTATACGTAATTCCGATTGTTCTGTAACGTTACAGCGATCGTGACAGAAACGGAGCCTGGGCATTCGAATTGTTTCGAACATAGGTGGCTGGCGAAATGAGAATCAACGTCAGGAACGCGATTTTGACGGACGTGTTCGTATTTCTGATAACGACGAAAGTTCCAAATGACGATGTTGATAACGACGAGGATGACCGGTATAAGGTCGAGAATGATTACGACGAGAAAGCTGAGTGAACTCGTCCGATAATCGCTCCGAAGGGGAATAAGACTATCATCGCTTGTTGTAATTTACGCGTAAATGTTTCGTTACCGCAACATAAGAATAAGTTAAACGTATATAAAACCGAGCCGTTAATCCGTCCGGCCGGCTGACACGGGACATTAGCGTCGTTAAAGGAACTTAAAAAGTACCTGAATAATATTCTTTTGAACGTTTCACGAAGCAAACTTCGTATACAAAAAGTTAGATCATTTGATCGGGAAAAGGGACGTGACGCGCCGACGTTCATTTTTTCGGATGGCCGCATTTATCCTGCTCGTAGACCGAAAGGCTATATTTTCTTTGCGTTCTTTGCTACGAACGATTAATGCGAGGAGTTGTAACGTCAAGGATTTCGGTGAAACAACTTGGATCTTCCGGCGCGTTTGTTCGAGCGACACGCCGGCTTCTTCAAGCGTTTCGTGATATTCGTGATTCGTTAAAAAATCCAGCATTAACGATTTTAATCAACGACGCTGCTCCCTTTGCTTGATCGAAACGCTGCTGTCGAGTTTGGTTCCGCGCGTACCATATATGGCCGAGTAGTAGTAGCAGTAGTAGACCAATGTTAATAGAAAGGTGGACGAAATTGGCGACGCATTTCCGTCGCTGGTTTCCGGATTAAGAAGCGATCGGTTGGCAAACGATCGTCTCGTTTTTCGCGGTTCGCGGAGAAGTCGAGCGATGGGAAGAGAAGGAGGAGGGAATTTCGGAGGGAAAGCCCGGCGCACCGCGCGGATGAAAGACGAAAAGGAAATTTAATTCCGGTTTCGCGGTCTGAGGTGTACACCCGCAAGGGGCTTCATGTTGGGGGTCTCTGGTTCTCCCTTCGAGTCTTACGGTTACTTACAGACTTACGGTCTTATGCTTGGCATAGCCCACCGCGTGCAGGAAGAAGCCAGACATTCTGCAGCCCGTTCCGCGGGCTAATCGCTCTAACGAGATCATATTATATTATTCCGACTTTGCTAATCTTTATTAATCTCATTTCCCTGGAAGTCGCGTTTACTTCTCCACCGTATTGTTTCCCGAAACAACGACGACGAACGCGAATTCGATCTCGTCCCACCTGACTGACGAACGATGGTGGACCGATCGAGGAAACTCGACGGCGCTTTTCGTTTTCTTTCGCTGGTGTCGACCAACGGTCGACGCACCACGACCATCGTCGAAAGTTGGAATTTGGCGTAACGCGAGCGCACAGCGCTGGAATGCGCGTGTACGCGAGCGACGGCGTCTACGCGCGTAGCGCGGACCGAAGCGGAGCAGAGCGGAGCGCATGCATCGAGCGTAGAATTACGAACCGCGACGCATCCCGAACGCATCCTCTGTGACCAATTATCTCGCTAACGAAGCTCGCGCTATCTACGCACCACTCTGCTCGCCGAACAACGCTCCGTCCGACGACTAATTAATTATAACAATGTCGTTAATTTTACGCGGCCGACTCGAAACGTTACTGACCGAATCGTCCGGCCACGCCGCGCCGCTCGCCGTCGCTCTCTTCATTCTACTATCCACTTCCTTCGCTTTAATACCGCCTTTATGCGTCTTCCACGTCCTTCTCTTCTCTCCTCTCCTCTCCCCTTCTTCGGTTTTCTTCCTGTTTCTATCTAATCTCGATTCGTTTCGAACAGCCGTCAGCGAGGCCCTCGCTTTCCGGACGTAGGTACGCCATTTTTGCGCTGTTCGAATCGAGCGGTTAGTCGCGCGAACGATCGATGATAGACCGGCGATCTTAAAGACCGTTCGCGAGGATACTTTCTACCAGGCATCGTACGAAGGAACGTGGTCCGAAGCCGGTACACGGAATGAAATGGCAGCAAACGAGTCGGAGCAATGAAAATTCAATGACGCGAGCAATTTGAGCTCTCAAGGGCCGCGGCGAGCTACAATCTGAAAGTATAAACAGTGCTTGTTTCATCCTCTGTCATCCTCTTTTTCTTCCTCCGCGTCTCTATCTCCTCCCCTGCCCTCTTTGTTGGCCTCCCTTTCCGAGAGCTGCTCAGTTTCACCCTTTCGTCGAATCCGTTTCTCTCGCACGCGCAACCACGGTGCGCATGTGCAACGTCTCTCAGTGGTTGACTCGCGTACCGTAATCGCGTAATTTGCGTGTAACGATGCAATTTGTAGTTACGGCGACCCCACAGTCTCTTTCGCAACGTCGTCGACGACAACGATTACGGCTACGACATGGACGAGAGTAGCAGCCGCGACAGCGGTATCGGCATCGGCGATTCGCACGATCGCGATCGCTCCTCCCAACGTCCAAAACCACCTTCTTTCGTTCGACTTGCGCGAAATCCCCAGATTCCGTGAAACACGGCGGCAAATTCCCGTTGTTGTCGTTCTCCTCCTCGACGAGCGTATGGAAAATCCTGTTTCTCGATAAAGCTGTAACAAACACGTCCAACGTTTATCCACGAAACGAATAATCTAATCGTTGTTTTTTTTTTTCTTTCTTTTTTTCAATAGGCATCTCCTTCCGATAAGAACGCGGCGACGCGTTCATCGAAATACCGTGCTTGTTACGTTTAGACGAAGACCAGAGGGATAGAGGCCGGCGCGATTCGATCGTTCGATAAATCGAGAAATTTTTAAACGCAGCCACGGGCTGTCGTCGCCCCGTAACCGTTAACGAACGAAACGATCGGTACTCGCGCTCCGACAGAACGAACCTCGCGAGTTACTCGGTTAGGTACCTAACGATTTTCTTTTCTGTTCTCGCTTTTCAAAGGGAAATCGGCGGGATCGAGCCGTAGAAAGAATTTTGCCGGATCGGTCGAGCAAAACGCCTTGACCCAGTGACACGAGAGCGTTAACCGCGATCTTGCCCCTTAAAGTATCGCAGCGTCTCGTCGTCGAGCCACCAACTTTTTAAAGCTAGGCGAAATTGCGGAACCGGTTCTACGAGTAGGCGCGAATACCTCGCTAATTAATTTCCTCGTTAATACGCGTTGCCCCGATCGCAGCAACCTCCTTTCCTTCGGCGAAGAAAAATTGAAGTAGCTGCCTATCGCGCGACGTCCATTTTCGTCGCTTTTCGCTGGCTGTAACGAGCAACGCCTCGGGAAAATCGCTGCCGAAGAAGATTCTGTCGATCCCGCAGAATCATTTCGAGCGTGCGCGTAACGGATCACGGTGAAAGTCGATTTACCCCGGAGCAAAGGAAGAACGTTCGTCTTCTTTCGATAGTCGCGAAACAGATTTGAAGGCGGGAGCGAATCGAAGATCCAAGGTAGATAAGCGATTAAGCGCGAGGTCGCGATCGCCGATGAGAATCCTCCGCAACGGCAAGGGTAGCCTCTTTATCGCGCGGTCGGCCGTTTTCACACAGAGAAGGCTTTGTCGTCACGATATGAATTGCCTCTTGATTGCTTCCAAGTACTCGCGGTGCGCGTCTATCCGTTGGTTCGTTCGTTCGTTCGCCCGACTGGCCGTTGCGTCGCGTCGCGTCGCGTCGCGTCGATTTCCTCCGTTCGCGCTATTCGCTCAAATTCTCCGATTCCTATCGCACGCGTGTATCGACGATCGAAAGCTACGCTTGGATAGCTCGATACGCGATAGAAAGCGCGACGGAGGAAGGAAACTCGATGGAAAGGTAAAAGACGATTTGCCGAGAAATTGCGATGACTTTGCGCGGTAGGGCCGATGACACGGGCAAGCGCGGTTCGATTTAACGAGCTGTAGCGGGCAGAGGTGCCGGCCGCGTGACGGATGGACAGGGCCGTAGTCGCGCGTACGCTAAACGGGTTAAAAGGGTGATTCGATCAACGACTTCGACGTTGCTTCTCCGACAGAGATCGGCCGATATCGCGTAATTTTCGGTGTCCCTGTCGGCGTTACCGTCGTCGGCGTTGTCTTGCTTTCTCGTTGCGGTTGCGCGTCATCGGCCGCGTAGGTTCGAACGCGAACGCGAACGCGAACGCGCTCTAGTCGCGAGTACAACGAGAGGAAACGAACGAAAAAAGGGAAAAGAAAAGAGAGAGATTTTAATTTGTAACTTTGCCTCTTTTTAGGATGCAAAAGCTTCTTCAAGAGAAGCGTCAGGAGAAACCTAACTTACTCGTGTCGAGGAAATAGGAACTGTCCCATCGACCAACACCATAGGAATCAGTGCCAGTTTTGTCGATTGAAAAAGTGCCTGAAGATGGGCATGCGCCGGGAAGGTACGTACCGAATGATTTCGATCGCATATCTCGGTCCGATCGAGTCGCTCGCTCCCTTTGGAAGCGATCGAGGGAATTCCGTCGAAGCGAAGCGACGCGCGCGTTAAAATAGAGCAACGGCTGCGAATCGCGCGCACCGCTGCGCATCACCGTCCGTCCGTAAGATCAAAGTTCAACGAGGCGGAAACGTTTCTATTTATTTGCTAGGGATTCTCGAGGCATCGAACGAGCGGCAGCGGGTGCGAGCGCTCGAGCATCCTTGGAACTCTCGTCGTTTTAACGCGGGACAAGTGCGCGTATTTATATCCGGACGCGTTCTCGATTCGGTCGCGCTCGAGTTCCTCACCTTCTGCTTTCGGGCAGCGCGTCGATACCGATCTCTTCGTCCTCCCCTCCTCTCTTTCTCTCGAATGCACGCCGGGACCGGACGGTTTCGTCGACGCGGCTCCACGTTTTCCACCTCTTCTTTCCTTTCTTTTCTCTCTCGCTCTTCCGCGCCTTCCGTCCGATCCAGCGAATTAAAGAGAAACGCGTAGATCGGGATCGCACGATTCGCCCGATCGCAGCCGCGATCACGAAAACCCCGGAAAGATTCCCACGCCTTTCCCTTTCCGAGATTCTCCTTTCTTTCCTTCTCTCCAACTTGTTCGTTTACGTGGCGATAACATCTGACCTTGCTGGAGCACGCACGAGCTGGTCACCGACGCGGACGGACGGACGGACCAGGTGTACTTATTTCCGTCCCAAGTTTCGCCGTCTTCCTCTTTCTCCCCGCGGCAATTCCATCGCCCCTCGCGACCCCAACGACATCGCGTCGCGGCGCATCGAGTCGTCGCGTCGCAGACCGTCCGATCTATCTATCTGTAATAATTCGGACAAACGGTTATCCCACGTTTCCTACGTTCCTCGCGGTACTTTTGCGTTCGCGCGATCCCGGCTCCTCTAGCCGGTGATAGATAGCATCTGACCTTGTTCGAGACGTACGTGAGCGAAACGGTCGTCGACACGAACGGAGTCAGGCAGCGCGGTCCGAAGAAACATGCCGATTCTTGGGACACGTACGTGTAGCTGTATATCGCGGCCTGAAGCGGCCCGCGAATAGACCGAATACGCCTGTCAAACGAATCGGCGGTGCGAGTCCACGTTGCGTTCCGACGGTCGATCTCCGATCGATCGCAACTTTATAACCTTCAGACTTGTTCGTTCGTTCGAAAGCCTGGTACCCAGGATCGCGGTAACGTCGCGAGTAAGCGGCCGAGAGTGTTGGTCGCGTTTTTCCCACGAGACGGCGACCCGAGTTTTCTGCCCTGTCGCGGTAACGTCCGCTCATTATCCAGGATGATGCCTCGGCTTTTGATAATAATTCGAGACGACGTTCGCTAGTTCGCTCGCAAAGCACGCAACCGTCTACAACTACCCACTCCACCGACCGTTTCTTCTACCTCGTGATTCCTCGCGAGCAAAGGGAAAAAACTACGCGAGGGAGAACGCAGAGGTTAAACGAGCGAGGAGGAGCGGCGGCCGAGAGGAAACGGGGCAATCGTGGCGAACGGTATGGGACGGGGGAACAGAGTAGAACGGCTAAGGCGAGTATCCAAAGGATAAAAATGAACGAGGGCGTCGTCGTAGTCGTCGTCGTCGTCGTCTTCGTCGTCGTCAGCGTGACGTGATCGTCGTGGTCATGACGCGAAAAACGAACCTCGTCCGAACGTTGACGATAGATCGGTTAAATATCAACGGGGACAGTAACGACGATGCAGCCGCGTCGAATCGAAAATCGAAAAACGTCGTCGGCGAGAGCGACGTGTACGAAGACCAGGGCGAGAAGAAAACGCGGCAGAAGAAAGAACCTAAAGACGAAAGGAAGAAGAAGAAGAAGAAGAAGAAGAAGAGGAGGAGGAGGAGGAAGAAGAAGAAGAAGAAGAAGAAGCACAGAGAAGAAGCGTCGAAGGCAAAAAGTACGCGCGCGGCAGAGGCTGTTTCGAGCAGCGAAGCGACCCAGCGAGCCTTTGGCGCGATGCGGCGAGGAGAGGCTAGGAGAGGCTCGGAGAGGCTCGGAGAGGAGAGAGGAGGCGGCGCGAGGCAAGACGCGGTGAAACGGGGCAAGGTAGGGGGCTAGAAGAGGTTGCGGCCGAGGGGGCTGGCGGGCAGAAGGGGCTTCGCCGGGGCAAGAGGGGGCGAGTCGGTGGTCCGAGGTCAGCGGGGTGCATGACCTTACCTCGGGGGCCCCTTCCTTCCGTGGGGCCCCCGAGGCAGACAGGATGCGCTCAAGATTACCCCGCAGATACTGTCCGCGATGATTACAGAAATCTAGGAAGCCGCTCAATTTAATTAACCCTTAATTGCGACTGGCCGAGAAGAAGGTACGTTTAGTGGAACTGTGTCCGTCCGTTCTCTCGTCCTCGGTCTCGCGGTAGCTTGGAAAAGGGATCCTGGCCTCGCGCGTACTTGACTCACTCGATATCGTCGTATCGCGGAAAATTCTCCAGCGAAACCCGAAAACCGGAAAACGTAATCGCCACGGTTCGTTTACGACTAGGATTAGTTCGTGAAAACGCGACGTCCCGTGGGAATACGAAACGACTCCTGTCCACCGTTTCACGCCGTTTAAACGTACGCGAATCGCCTCTTAACGTTGCCCTTGTCGCGCGTTTCTAAGATCCTTCGGCGGAACGACGTTTTCGCGATAATTTTCGCCGGGCAAATATTTGCTCGACGCCGGACGAATCGCGAGGATTCGCGTAGAAGCCGTATACAGGTAGAGTCGGGTAGAAAGCTCGGTCCCGGAAACGTCCGACGCGAGAGTACAGGATCGTCGATCGAGCGATCGATTAAACGACGCGGTAATTGCGCGCAGGGATCGCGGGTGAATCGGTGTTGTTAGGAAATTCTCGATAGAGGCCGATATATCTGGTGAACGACTCGCGTCTAGCAGGAGATACGGAGTCGGGTATAGGTATAGAGACGCCGGTGTGCCAAGGTGGATTTCACTTATCTCTCAGCGTCGAAGCATGCCGCGCGCGGTATGCCGATGCAACGACGATGCCCATTATAGCCGCATTAACTGAAATTAGACATTGTTTCCCTTGCCGGGTTGGAACGATGCAACAATGGGAGGACGACGAAGGCGGATGGTCGGGCTGCTCGAACGAACGTTCGGGGCAAACCAAAATGGATGAGAAGGAGGAAAGGACGAGAATGCGAAAAGGTCGGAGAGCGAGCGAGACGGAACGAGATGGAAAAAATTACGCGAAACCGACATACGGGGAGGAGAGAGCGTGTGCAAAGTCTACTCTTTTATCTCGTGCCGTTTCTTTTTCGTCTTGCTCTTCGACTCTCCTTCTCTCTTACTCTCTCTCTCTCTCTTTCTCTCTCTCTCGCTCTCTTCCTCTCCCTCTCTGCTTTCCTCCCTGTCCCTATCCACCGTGTACACCACCTTTCTCCCCAGTGTGCGCCGAGAGGAGAGATTGCCGATATTACGGCAGGGTCAGGATCGTGACTTTAATCAATTAGCGAGGTTTCTCGGACCCGGGAAATGATTAGTAATCCGACTGACGGTCGATTCTTGATCCTTCGCACACGACGCAGAGGGAGATTCTTCTTCGACCGCCCTCCGCGCGATATCTTCGGTGCTCGAGTTCGCGTACGAACCTCGGACCGCGATAACGTCGGATATAAAGCCTCGCGTCCCTAGGGAGTCCGAACGAAAGATGGTCGGTTGGCCGGCCATCGAGCCGAGTTTGATAAATGCCAGCGTTCGCAAGATTTTTCCTCGACGAATCAACCGCGCCGATATCTCGCACGGGAATAGCGAACCGCGATAACGGACGCGAGCTCGCCTATAAACCATAGCTGTATCTACGGTTAACTGCTACTCGCCGGTTACCTCGCTCGATCAGACTCTTCCCGAAACTTCCACTATACTTCGTACCTATCGCGTTCCATTTCCAAAGAACGTTTCGACGCGGCGTCAGCTCCGCCAACGGATCGATCCGCCGGATTCCGCCAAGCTACGCGATTCCGGTTGGCGCGAGCGACTTTGACGGGATTCCAAACCGGTGACGGTTCCTCCGATCGACGACCATTGCCCCGTTTCCCACGCGGAGTTCCCTTCTTATGCTCTTCGTTTGCGCGTCCATTCGAATCGTCGACGACGCGACGGTGGTGGGGTGCGAGGTTCGCAAACGTACGGCAGCGATGCGCGAATTACGCGATTACGCGATCCGAAACCAAGGAAAAACGTTACGAAGCCGTTACCTAGAGACGAAGCGAACCGTTCCCCCGGTTGTATTTGCCTACCTGCATAATCTCTTTGCGAGCATTAAAATACAAAGAAGGCGCATTACCATGATAAAACTATCGTTGGGTCAAGAGTACCTGACACCATTCGTGGGGGATTGCGATCGGAACTCGAGCTCGTTATGCATATTCAGAACGGTGCAAGGTCCACACCGTTGCGCCTATTACCCTTTGTTCCTTCTGCCTGCTCTACCGCCGGGGAAATTTTCCTTTCGGCTCGCGTCTCGCGTCGCTCCCCTTTTATTGTTTAATTTTATTTATCGTCGCGCGACCTAACCAGTTTCCAGCGGCGTTTCGACGCGTTTCTCAAATTTCCACGACCATCGTCTATCGTCCGTTTCGTATCGTCGAGCGTCTCCGTCGCGCGAAGAAAAACGCGCCCGCGATCCGCTTCGAGCGAGGAGAAACGACCTTCGAGACCGGCAGAGCTCTCGCGCGATCAGAATGTGAAAGTTCACTCGGAAAAGGCGGTCAGCGCTACGTTAGTCAGCTTCGCGCACACCCACCGACACGCTCGGCTCTCTGCTCTCTACGTTCTATCTCTTTCGCCCTCCATGTACAAGTATATACATATATGCCGTACCTTTGACAGCCAGAACGGAGACATCGACGCGTCTCTATTCGCGTTTCCTACTTCGCTTTGCGTCTCGCTCGCTCGCTCGCTCCTTCTTCTCCCTCCGTTTTCTACCATCCAATCAGGACCGTTGCGGCGCGATGCATTTTCGTACGCTTCCGTCGCTTTTCCTACATCGCGACGTTCCTTCGCGAGGGCGAAGAAACGCGTAACGTACGACGTAAAGTTAGCCCGACGAACGACGAGATCGTGGCTGAAAACGAACGAGCGGAACGTCGATAACGGATTGTCGACCAACCGAGATATTTTTTGCCAACGCGTCGTTTTATTCGAACGAACGTGCGTAAGCGATGATGGATCGCGAGTCGCGAGTCGCGAGTCGCGACTCGCCAGCAAGAGGGATCCGGGGAAAGAAGGGCAGGCAGAAGGAGCGAGAGCGGAGCGAAACGATGGAAGAAAACTTGGGAAGGGGGATCGGTAGGGGCAATTATGGCCGGAAAAAGGAGCACGATGCAAATATCAACAGCCGTTAACTCGTAAAACTCACTCGCCTTATGCCGGCAACCAGTCCTCGACAGACACGTTCGCGACGTCTACGAGGAATTTCAGCCGAATCGCGCGTTAATCGTAATCTTGCAGTTGCGAAATCGTTTCTCCACCGAAGAAGCTCGTCCGACGACGACGACGACGAGCGGACAACGAAAGGCTGCTCTTCGTTAAAAGCAACGAGGTAGCACGGCGCGCGTTCGTTCCGGATAAAAGTCGCAGGTATCAAGGATTTCCGAGGGTCACGAAGGGAACGAACGAAGGAGAATCGGAGTGAATCACGTTCCGAAAGTAGTCGCCACGAGACAAGACGAGAGCCGGTCGTCCGCACGGGGAAAGGGGCCGATTTGAAAGACAGTAGGTCAAAAGAGCGTTCTGTCGGCCGCGAGCCGGAACGAAAGAAGGACATCGCTCGAAGAAATTCTTACGCCGGGAGACTCCCACGCGATCGACCGCGCGCCTCTTTCACGGGCCGATTCGAGTGCCGGTCTCGGGTCTCGAAACGTAAACAGAGCGGCACGTACCGGAACGTCGCGAGTTTCTCGCGAGAAAAAGACCTTCTTCGGCCCTGATCGATCGGTGTCGATTTCCTTCCGAGCGAACCAGCGAAACGGACGATCGTGTCAGAAGGATCGCGTTAACCGCTCGTTGCTTTGCGAATCGAACACGAGCGAGGAAAGAGGAAAGAATATAACGAATAAGGTGGCGCTTATCACGGTTTATCGAGCGATTCTTCTGCTGCGAACGGGTCCGATCTCCGCACGTTTCCCGTTTCGATCTGCTCCGCGTTCTCATCCCGTTCTCGTTCGCTGCCCTTCCGTTTTCTCTGCCGCTCGTTCGCCAAGTTCGCTTGTACGCCATCCTCGCGAACTTAACGTTGCTCGCATAACGTAAGATCGTACACCGTCGAATAGCATGCAAGCGGAGGCCTCGCCGCGAGCAGGCACCGTGGGAATGTTAGGCGGGCCCACTGGCCCCGCGTGCTGCCCCCTCTCTTTCCTCTCCTCTCTTCCTTGCTTCTACCTCGACCTTTTCTCCTATCCGTTCTCCTATTTCTTTCCCTCTTTCCTCCTTCTTTCCTCTCGCCTTCTTTCGTCGCTGGACGCGTCTAACCCTTTTGTAACTTTGTTCCATCCTTTCCCTTTCGAATCGTTCGTGGCCAGAATCCGTGTCCGTGCCCGTGTCCGTGTCCGTGTCCGTGTCAGCGTCAGCGTCCGCGTCAGCGTCGGAATCTCCATCCTTTTATTCCTACGTATATCCTTGCCGTTGTCGCCGAATACCTACGCCCTACCGCGGCTACCAATTTTCTCCATTTTAGTCCACTCGGTCCTTGGTCCATTCAGCCAGTTCGTCGAAAGTTTCGGTAACGAGCGACTTTGCGTTTTACGATCCGGCTTTACCTCGACGAGGATGTTTGCTGCGCGAAGAGGATCGGGAATCGAGAAACGGCGAGATGCAAAGCGCGTTGGTCTCGCGCGGGTGGCTAACCGTTGACATGGCATGGCGCGGCGCGGCGACGGGAAGGAGAGGCGTTCACAAGGCCTAGGGTAGTCGCCGACGGAGCAAGGCGGTAACCTTCTTTCCGGCGAAATTATCATAATGGCTCGGAACAGAAGCATGGCCCGAAGCGACCTCCGCTCGCTCGAAAACTGCCCGGACGATGCACGCTCTCTGGCCATGTTCCGCGCGCGCTCGCTCGCGCTCGCTCGCGTACACGCGAAGCGCAAAGAGAGGGAGAGAATCTAAGAGACGAGTCTCGAGAGCATCGAATATAAGCGCGTGTGCTCGCTCCAACTCGAACCCACCTCGGTTAGTCGGTTGCCGTTGCCCTGCCGGGCCAACGTCGACTATACACACACTTCTATACCTCTCGCACGGTAATTACGTGACGTATTAATACCAGTTATTCCGCGTCGACTGGTTCTCTGCCCGTCTCGAGAACCGCAGGTGTATTTCGGATCTCTCTCTTTCCTGCCTACCTTTGCATCCTCTCTGGCTCCCACTCTCTCGCTCTCTCTCTCTCTCTCTCTCTTCGCGTCCTCGTCCCTTTTCCTCTTTTCTTTCTCTCGGCCTGGCTTCGATCCTTTTTCCCTTCCTATAGCGGCAATTCGTCCTTCCCCCGATGCCCGGTTTGGCAAGAAACGCGTTCGAATCCTCCTACGGAGAGTACGCGGCCATCGTAGCTATTAACGGGATAGTTTGGAACGCGAAAACGTCGGTTCGCTCCGTGAAGGAAAGACGATCGCTCGAGCAGAGGAATATCGGTAGAGGGTTTCGAGCGAGTTGGAGATTCGAGCAGATCGGAGAACGGCGATTCGCGCGGCATCGCGTTGGAGCGAGCGAATACCGTGCAGTGCCGTGCGCGAAGAGGAAAGACAGAGGAAACGAGCACGCGGCGAACAAGCGGAGGATCGAAATTGAACGAGGCGATGCGATGGAACGTTAGGCGAGCGGTGAGCAGCAAGCAGCGAGCGTAACCTCTCCGTATGTTGGCCGGTCTCGGTAACGGGACGACGATACGGAAATCTTAATAGCATCGACTCGCGGCACTTCTCACCGACCGCCTACTCTTTGCCTTGCCACCTTCGAGCCGGAACTGCTGCCCGCGGGGACCGGCACCCGCTTATTAGCCGCGTAAAAATCACTGCACGGGATGTTGCGCCTTTCGACCCTTCCGTTTCCTTTTTCTTCCGCCTTCCGCTTCTCGCTCGGCACGTTCCACGCGTTTCTCTTCGTAACCGCGTCCAGGCCGCGTTCGATCGTGAACGATTTTCCAAGGTAGAAAATCGCGTCATCGCCGTGGAGGCGAGGAGGCGACGCGTCGAAGGGTATCGCGAGAAAACGTAAAAAAAATAAGAGAAAAACGGGTGAAAGGTGGAGCGAGCGGGCGAGCGAGCGAGCGAGCGAGGGAGCGAGGGAGCGAGCTCGATGGAAAAGGAAAGAACGAGGTAGGCAGCGAATAGGTAGGTAAGAAGCCGAGGTAAGGAGCTCTCTTCCCATCATTAGGCCGTTTGGTTGCGGGACCGCCGCAGGCTTTTACGTAGGTGTTTATTTATCGTCGGAGGCTGCACGCGGAGAATTAGTACCGGTCCGTATAATCTCTATTTGGAGTAATTATCTTACAAACGTTAATGGATCTTCCGGTCGATCGAGTCGGAACGTAGGACGGGTCGTTTCGATTCCGTGCGAGTCTCGTGCAGCCGTGTCCAAGGCGGATAAACGAGCGCACGAGAGAAATTGTGCTGCGGGCGGACGAGAGCAACGAGCGCGATGAAAACGCCAGCGGAACGTTTCGAATTTTAGCGGTGTATAGGCGTGTAAATATAATCGGCGACCCAATGACCTCGCGGCGACGTCCATGTAGGTCGATATCCCGGCTGTCACCGCCAGCGTTCCCGTCACCGCGCCAACGGCCCGGCGGCCGTTTCCACCGGCACGCGTTTCCTCCATTTTACCGTGATCGTCGTCGGTGAACTTGGTTCCGAATCGCGGCGAGTCTGCCCGGAACGACGATTCGCCGACAGTTTGCGAACGAAGCTACACGCGTATGAATGGAAGGAAAGTTGGAGACGTACGGGTCCGCTCGTCCGAGCCGGCGAGCTGGTCGAGCGTGACGCGCCAAGGATAGGTCGTATCGTTGAATCGCGTGAAATTTCTAAGCCGTATGTCATAGCAGGTAATGAAATTCCTTTCTGCGCGCCGTTCCGTGCGCGCGATCGTCTTAATCAACGCGCTGTCATGTCGCTACGAACGAGAAGAATTAGCATTTTAAATCACGCGCTCCGCGGGTGCTCTTACTCTCCTTTTTCTGCGAAGCGGCCCGCTCCCCTCGCGTTCGCATCCACGTCCAGCTTCGAACCCTTACCCCTGTCATTCCATCCATTTCCTCTCGCGCGCTTTCATCCTTCCATCCCTCTCGGCCTTTCGTTTTCAACTGTACGTCGTTTTTGTAATTCGTTTATCATCGAACGCGCACGGAAGATTGATCGTCGTTTCTCGATGTTTATAATTATTTCGAACGATGCTCGGTGCTCGACGCTCGTTGCGCGTCGCAACGCGGACGGATATTCTTCTGAAATACGGACGCGCTCGCTCGTGTACGCGTTTTCAACCAGCCAGCCGATGCATCCTCCTCCTTTCCTCCTTTCCTCCTTTCCTCCTTTCCCCCTTTGCCCCTTTGCCACCTTCCTCCTTTCCCTCTTCGCTCCGTCCTCGTCTATTTCGCTTTCCTAACCTACCTCTCCCCGTTCCTCTTTCGGCCGTCACGGGCCTAAGCGCTGACCGTTCTCCGTCGAACCGCGCGCGTCAGCATCATCAATCCACGTCCGACGATTTCTCTATGGCCGCGCCGGTCGTCTCCGCTTCTCGCGTTTCGTTCTCGCGCACCGTCTTCGATTTCGTGGAGATCGCCGGCTCTCGCGAGGCGAGACGCAGCGCGAGGACGCGCGACCAACAATTTTTTCCAGCTCCGGAGCCGCGATCGCGGCTTTCAAACGCGAACGCGTTACTCGATCGTCCGATCGACGTGGACTTTGCTACGTGACGACCACCGACCGTCCCGCTACCGATAACTTTATCGAATTGTTGCCGTGCCGTTTTTTTCCATGAATTCGCGTCGATTCTTCTTCCACACGGTGACGAAACCAGCAATTCTCAACGACGATAACGAACGTTACATCGATATCGTTACACCGATGCGACACGAGCGTTTCGCATTCCACGTTCGATTCGACGCGTTCTCCATCGTGTGAACGTCGCTCTCCTCGATTTTCGAGCAAAAAATCCACGCTCTCGATAACGCGAACGAGCAATCGCGACTGTTCGCCGCGGTCGTTCGACCTTTGACCAGCCGCGAGAAATTACGAGCCGTTGCCACGATGCGAGGAATTTTGTGATCTCGATAGACTTCGCGTACGACGACGTTTGTCGGATCTAAGAGGAGCAATCGCGTAACTCGATGCTTAACTTACTAAGAGCAACGTCTAGTCCGTAGGCGTTACCTTTGCGTTTATAACATCCGTAGAGTTTTCAATTCTTTTTGCCGTGCTGATCGATACTCTCGGCACTGTGTACCGATGTACCGATCGGACCAATTTTAGAATACGGTCGTCTCATCGATCGTCGTGGCCAACGGTTTTACCGTTATTTCTCGTCTAGATTCGATCGGACGATTTTCCTTCCGTCTGCCGCTTTCGCCAAATCGATGTACCGACGATAAACGAAAACCGGCGTGGCGTCCGGTTAACCGGCTGGACGCGCTCCGCGAATTTTCCGCGAATTCTTTTCCGCTCGAGCGAGCCACGAAACGAGTATCCGTGTTCGGGCCGGCTGGTAACGGTATCGAGCCGGCGTAACATCGGCGGACTGTACGCTGAACTCGCCAGCCCTCTGTGCACTCGCCGATGGATCGGTAAACGAAATAACAGAGTCTCGGTCGTTGGAATCGCTGGAACGATTTAAGCCGGCATTTCGCTAACTGGAAGAAACCTTCGGGTGGTTTAACGATCGTAGAAATCGGTGATTCGGTACCGTACGAGTGGCAGAGCTGTTAGAACTCGTAAACGATGTCTCGAAAGGGTCGAGCCTGAGGTTTTTTTAGTCGGCGGCGAAGCGGGGTGGCGAGAAAAGGAAAGAAACTGGAGAAGAGAGAAGCGGCCGAAGAGGAAAAGATAGAGGAGAGACGGTATTCGTTAGCCGCGGGGCGGAGGTTGGAATTCAGGCGTTGCACAGCGGGGTGTCGTTGCTCCGACAGTCCCGAAGGAAAAATAAAGACGCGGTATCCGAGAAAGGATGCAAAGGGGCAGAGAGGCAGAGAAAGAGAGGAGTTAGGTGGAAGGGCGGTTGAGGGGGGAAGGGGAATTTGTGCGAGAGCGCGATCGTGCGTATGCGCTTACCGGAGGAAGGGAGAAAAGCGGAGAAAACGACGAAGAGACAGTCGCGCGTACTTAGGTACGTACCGTGCAAGACGATCTTCCCAACCGTCTGCCTTTCCTCGTCGATTCTCCTTTCGTCTCTTTCGATGCCTCTCGCAGCGAACGGTATTCCACGGACCTTGTTCCCCTAGAGTCGCGTACGACCGACCAGGCTCCCATCGAAATTCCTGCCGCGCCGATTCCATTCTTTTCGTTTCCTTGTTTACGCTTGGCTACGGTATCCGGTGTCGCGCGTTCGTCTTTGTCGGCTCACTCGCCTCCGATTTTCCAACAGGGTCGTCCAGCGATAGCGGCGATGACGGTTCGCGCGAAATCGTAACGGGATAGGCGGAAGCGTGGACGATTTATACGGGGAAGATCGGCGACGGAAAGAGCTCGCGCGAATACGAAGAAGAGGATGGAACGATTGACGTAGTTGGTTGGTTTGTTGCAGCCGTACAAAGGGGTCGAGTGCCACCGTCGCAGCCATCGCTACCAGGTTTGCCGGGACAGTTCGCCCTGACGAACGGTGACGCGGTCGCGTGTGCCAACTTGAACGGTCATTCTTACCTCTCCTCGTACATAAGTTTGCTGCTGAGGGCAGAACCGTATCCGACCTCGCGATACGGCCAGTGCATGCAACCGAACAACATCATGGGAATCGACAACATCTGCGAGCTCGCGGCGAGATTGCTGTTCTCGGCGGTCGAGTGGGCCAGAAACATCCCGTTCTTCCCGGACCTACAAGTCACCGACCAGGTTGCCCTGCTCAGGCTAGTTTGGAGCGAGTTGTTCGTGCTAAACGCGAGTCAGTGCTCGATGCCCCTGCACGTGGCGCCGCTGCTCGCCGCGGCCGGTCTTCACGCTTCCCCCATGGCGGCGGATCGCGTCGTCGCCTTCATGGACCACATCAGGATCTTTCAGGAACAAGTGGAAAAGTTGAAGGCGCTTCACGTCGACTCCGCCGAGTACAGTTGCCTCAAGGCCATCGTGCTCTTCACCACAGGTAAAGCAACTGCCCTAACTCTTTTCCATATCGACGTAGCCTCGATTCGCGGAGCTTTCGACGCGAAGGCGCTCGTCGGAGGCATAGTTGACGGCGCCGGATCCAACGATACCGGATATAGGCCGTCTTCGTCGTAACTGGCGTGGCGTCCGCTCGTCGCGATACCATCGGCGCGACGCGGAGGACGGTCCTGTCGCGTCGTATCACGAGCGACTCGTGCCGCTCCATCCACCACGAGCTTAGAGAAGCTTAGAGAAAGGGGACAATGCTCGGCGCGGCGTGGTTCCCGCGGCCGATGGCAGGGCCGCCGGAAGAAGTCCGATCGCGACGGTCTCTTGACGCGCGCCGCTCGTTCGTAGCTTCGTCTAATCGACGGCAACAGATGTTATCGCGACGCTACGGCTACGGCTGTCATCCGAACCGCGATTCCCGTTCTAGCCCCGGACGAGATTCGCCGACGCGAACCACCGACACAATACCACCCGCTCGCTCGTCCACGTTGCGTCGCGCGATCCTCGTCCAACAGCCCGGACAATGCTCCGTTCGTACCTCCGCGCCGTCCCTTCCATCGTCTCGTCTCTTTCGCGCGATACGTCTTCGTTCGCTCTCGTCCGCGATCAGCCGGAAAATCGCTCATCGATCGTCCGTGTCGCTTACGACACGCCAGTAAAGAATCCGTCGCCGTTAAGTTTCACCGTCGGACGCGTTGCCGTCATCGCGTTTCCCATTGTCGCTTCGTAATTATCGTCGCGCCGGTTTACTCGTCGTTTCGACGCGATTCTCCGGTCACTATAGTTTCGTCGCAACGCGCGGTATTCTCTCCATCGTCACCGAACGGTCGTTCGTCGAAAAATCCTGCAAAGATCGGAAACGCGATCGCGCGCGGCGGCATCGCGCTCGTTCGATCGTTCGCTCGTTCGATAGATCTGCGTTGGGTGGCCGAACGCGCGTGTCCGCGAACGATCGAGCAGAAGGACGAGCGGAACGAACGCACACGCGTTCGGGTTTTAGGGGGAGCACGAGGTCGGCCCATGCTAAACCGTCTCGTTGTAGATACGGGACAACCGACTATTTATTATCGTGCTATATGGCCGCGCTTACCTCGGTTTAGCTTATGCTAATGTCCCGTTTCTCGAGCTTTCCCCTTCCACCCCCGCGTGCTCGTGCTGCCCTCTTTTTCTTCTTTTCCTTCGCCACGACCGCCAGGGACCCGCTTCTTCTCCCCCCTTTCGCTTCCCCAACGACTCTTGTTTCTCTCGTACGACGGACCCAGCGTGGATCCCTTTGCGGTTCGTGGCACGCGGGACCCACTTCTCTCTGCCATCCTCCGGTGTCCGAGCTCTCCTCCGGCTTCGAGATTCAACCGGATACCTACCCCAGACTCCGACGCTGCACGCTCCACGCTCGATGCATACCGTTGCGTAACTCAGGCGAAATCTCATCCGGGCCGAGCCGGATTCTTATCGCGATTCGCGATTCGCGATTAGTTCCGTCTCCATTCTCCAATGCTGCGCCGTTCCTGTCCTCGTCGAGCAGTACGCGTATTTTCGTACGCGATCAATTGCCATTTCCACGTGGCTCGCTGATCGAAATATCGTCGGGATCCGATGATGATCATTTCGAGGAGCAGCCGGTGCTTCTTTTTATGCCTCGTAACCGCGAATCACGCGTCTAATTGTTCGAATAAAACGGTGGAACGGGGGCACGCTACATAAAGTACGTTTAGTCGGCTAGATCGACTACGTTCCAGCGGTACGGCTTTCTCCCGTGCATACTCGGTGACGCGAAAACGAGTAACGGGCGCATCGATCCGGTCTCGGTCTCGACGCGTTCCAAGAGTCGTTCCTGGCGGACGTTCTTCGACGGCGAACCGAATGGCGCGCGTTGGAGCGAAGAAACGACGCTAGAACGGAAAACGCGGCTTCGGTAAGCTGCGCACCGCGTATCTCCTCTCGTTCGAGACCACCCCGTAGAGACATGCAAAGTCGCGGCGCAGATATATTTATGCGGCAGGGCATTGCGGCGAGGTACGATACCTACGTGTATCTCGATGGGAAACACTCCCACGATTATATGGCGTACGATGCAATTTTGCCTTTGCCTCGGCGAACCGGTGAGCAATCGGCGACCCACGTACTACTCGCTACTACGCGCTTTTCGCTTCTACTTGGCGTCTCTTACGACGACCGTGGACCTTACCTCCCTATCAACGACATAATTAACTAACGGTACATATATACTTTCGACCGCGAGAAATCTGCCGGACGCGATCGTAAGTACGCGAGTGCGAGTCGCTTCCATCACGGCCTCTCGATATCCGTGGAACAGCGGGCGAACCGTTTCGCGTTCTACAAACGTTCGAACCGCGATGGAAATCGCGAATGGATTTTCGCGCGGCGCGAACGCGCACGCGACGACGACGAGGCTAAAGAGCACCGCGAAGCGGACTCGCAAACGGGGACACCGCGGAGACGACGCGAGGAGAAAGTAAGAAGGATCGTGGCTCGCTGCGACTCGGCGAACCGATATAAGCGAGCGACTAAAGTGCGAGTACGTTCTCGTTGGACGAGACGATCGGCGGGGGGTAACCGGATTTCGAGCGGTTAGTCTCTCTGCCGTGGAAGCCGTTGCAGCGACCTGGCATAGAGACGCACGACGGCGTTAATCACGCCGAAACCTGGAACATAGATCGGAAACGCTCGGAAACGGATGGCCGAAACGAAAGGCTCGGCGAGGAAACGGCGGTGGACTCGGACGGAATGTCGGCCGGCGGCGGATCAAAGTGGAAGCGAGGAGAGAAAGACGAGAGAGACCGGTAACCCAAATCGAAGGGAAATCCAGCAGCGACGGGAATAACGCCCGTGTCGTCGGAACACGAGAACGCCGATGATCGCCTAGCCGCGTTTCCGTCACTGTAGTCGCGTCCCCGATCCTCCCGGCGTATTATTGACGCGTTTATCGTTGTCGTTATTATCACCGTCTGTCGTTCGCGCTCACCTGTTAACCTCGGATAATTTATCGACGCGGCGAAACCGTCCAGAGAGAGAGAGAGAGAGAGAGAGAGACGGCCTGGAAATGGAAGGGACGCGACTCGACTCGATGCGATTCCGCGTTCTTCGCATTCTCCGCGTCACGGTCTAATCAGCCTGTGTCACTGCGCCGACCGGGCTTCGCGAGAACCGTTCGATTCAACTTGGGAGCCGGTCGATTCCCCATCGAGAAGGCGTGATAAATTTATCGAAAATCGCGAAACGACTCTAGCGATTGCGAAAATCTATATATATATATTTATAACGGATGATACGGCAATAGACGAGGCCATGTCCCCATTAGCATGCGTAAACGCTTTACAAGACTTTTTCATCGGAATTTCTGAAGCGACGCGAGTTGACAGTGTTACGTGTCCGATTCGCAGGGTGCGAATTAACCAACGAGGATGAGTAGCGAGTGTGAGCCGTAATCGTGGTCGGTAACAGACATGCTCCGAGGCAATTTGAAAACTCTGCTGCGAGCCTCTCGATCGGACGTATATTTTAACCGGTTCGGCGATCGAAATTTAGAAGAGGTGGATTTGCTAGAGCGGAAGAAAATCAGGAACGAACGCGCCGTAGGTATAGCGGGCGCGAAAGAACGGAGAGAACGAAACGAGGAAACGAGAATCGAAGCGCAAAGGGATGAGTCGTGGAAAGAGAGGGCGCGTTATCTGCGAACCCGGGACCACGAGTACCGAGTCGCGGTCGGTTCTCTATCGGGCGCATTGTTGCTCGGTGTCGAGTCGGGGTCGCGTCCCCCAACCCTTGACTTTGAGCGTTACCCATTTTCCTTTTATTATCTGCCCTCTTTGCATCCGCGCGTCGACGTTCCGCATCGCGCACGCTCGCTATCGGTCGAAACGCATCTCGTTCGCGAAACCTTCGTTCCTTCGATTTTCCACGCGGAACGAAACGCCACGCCGCGTTTCCATTACTCGTCGTCCCGTCCGTTCGACGATGCCAACCGTTTTCTACATTTTCTTCGGCTCTTTACGCTTTTCTCCGAGTCGCGCAGAGAAGGGGAAAATTGCGAGATCTCGCTGGTCGTGGAACGAAGGGAATCGCCGCAACAGAAGCGAGAAACGGAGGAAGAAGTTGACCGGCCGTAGGATCTGCGTGGTCGGTCGCGTAACCCTTATCGGCGTATCGCAGGGCAAAGGGTTGCCCCGGTATTAGAGTAAGCCACGGTATTAACCTCGGAGTTTAATATAAACGACGACGGTAGCTGGGACAAGGCGTCGTTTCGGGATGGCGAGGGTGGCCACGTGACCGGCGGACAATGCGAGCCGCTTATCGACGTCCTCGGCCGAAACGAACCCTCGTGGCTCCTCCTCGCTCGTACGTACCCCTCCTCGGTTACCGACCCCCCCCCCCCGACCCTAAGCCCCGAGTGCCGCGCGATCACCGAGCCAGCCACGCTTAACCTCGTACCGCGGTATTACCAGGCCGCTGCTCGACCGACACCACGCTTTTCCGTCCGTATTTCCGTCCTTCCACTGCCCCGAAAACTCGTTCGACCGTGATATCGGCCGGCGACGCCGTCCGCGAAACAAAGCGTCCATCCTTTTCACCGATTGCAGGCTACCGCGCCGACCAAAGGGTGAATCCGCGAGGCTGCGCCGGAATTTCACGTCCTTTCGCGTCCTCTTACCCCCGATCTCTGTCAGTTCGCCGATATCTGGACGAGCGAACGACGATTTTCGTCCGCCGCTACGGCCGACGCCACGATCCAAACGCTGCTTTTTCACCTTTAAACCCAGTTTAATTTCGTTTCGTCTTCTCGGTCTATCCGTGGTAACGGCGTTCGTTCGACGCGCTTCGCTAAGCTGTCGAAAGCACGCGGGAATCTGGACGATGGACCGCGCGTTCTTTCGTTGGAATCGGCGGGCGAGTGCGTGCGAGAAATTGGAGAAAAAAGTGGAGGAAGAGCGGAGAAGGGAACGTTGGTCGACGTCCGTCGGTGGCGGAGCACGTTGCCCGGTTTCGTCGAACGGTCGACGCAACGCCAACAGAAGAAGACGGGATTTTATTTAGGCGCAAGCGTGTTTTATGGCCCCGTTTGACACGGGATGCCGTTAAATATGCGACAGACCGTGCGCGTTTCTTCCCGTCCCGTCGGCACACCCCACGCGTTCTCTTCTTCCCCTTCGCTTCCTATTCTCGCCGATGTCTCTGTTATCGTTCCGAGGATCCTTCTATTAACGAGACCGCGCCGCCGAGGCAAACACGCAGGAATTTCGACGTTCGAAAGACACGTTGGCGCGTTTCTTCCACTTTCGTTCGCGCCCCACGCTCTTTCCTCGAAGCAGCGCGTACCGCGAGGCTCGAGGCTCGAGGCTCGAGGCTCGAGGCTCGAGGCTCGAGGCTCGAGGCTCGAGGCGAAAGAAGAAAGGCGAAAGAAAGAATAAAGGCGCCTGGAAGCCGCAAGTCGCGGTTGTTTTTTCCACGGATTCCCGAGGTCGTTAGCGTCGTCGAAACGGCTCTAAATTAAGAACGAACGCGGTCCGAATTTGTTGCGCGTGCCAATTTGCACGTTCGTTTGTTTGGCCGATCGAACGAAGCGGAGGCCTCGAGAAATTCGGCGAGAGTTGGCCGTTTGGCGCACGACCGGAATTCGCAACGGAATGCCGTATTGGCAAAGGTGGGACGTGGCGAGGCTGGAATTTAACGCGACACGAGTAAACGCGGGACGAGTAAAAAGTGGATCGAGTGGCGTTCGCAGTCGCACGGAGTAGAACGCGGAGGGGCGAAAGGACGAGTGAATCGAGTAGCGGCTAAGATAGCGACGCGGCGTGTGGGAGAGGACCCGTTGGCGGGTGCACGCGTGGCATTCCTAGTCCCACATGCCGAGCGTAACCGTCGGAACGTAGTGGAACCGCCACCGCTTCCACCACCAGACAATATCGCGCATTCACAGATTGCGCTGTCAGGCGGTCGAATAATATTCGGGGTGACACGCCATGTATCCGCTATGCGGTACGCCGACTGGCCTGTATGAGTCAGCATCCCCTAACCGCGCCAACGCTGCCACGCCGCGTCGCTCCTCACCGCGCCACGTCGCTCCGGGCTGGCACTGTAAGGGGGGTCGTCGGTGGCGAAGAAACCCAGGCGAGAAAGGGAGCGACGAAAAGAAAGATCGAGGGTGAAAGAGACGCGGCGAGGAGCCAGAGGGGAATCGGAGGAAAAGGGAAAAGAGCGAGGGAGGGAGAGACGAAGCGCATCGGGGTTCTTTTTCGGTTCGAATCAGGAACGAACGAAATCTCGTCGTGCTACGGTACCACGTGTCCGTGACCGATCCAATTTTTTTTCTCCACGCTTCGATACACGGATACTCGCTCGCACGCATACCATGCCCACGCTGTTGCGAGCAGGCGCCCGCGTTCTCGTCTCAATCAGGAACATCTCGAACTCGGTATTGCCTTTGCCAACGAGATTCGTCACGCTCGACGCGCTTTCGACCTTTATACCGTGCGTCGTCTTTATACCGTCGCTGGCGACTCGTTCGAACCGAACCTATTTATTCCGCGTAAGCGTCGCGTCGTCTCGTTGCGCCGGTTCTTCTCTCGACCGACGATCACCGCCGAACATCATCAGGATCCGCGTAGAGATCGCGAAACCCTAGAGAGCGACCGCCGCGTCTCCTTCTTCCTCTTCCGCTGCCTCCTCTTTTTCTACTTCTTCTTCTTCTCCTTCTTCTCCTTCTTCTTCTTCTTCTGCCGTTGCTCGTCCCCCTGCCCCTCCATTCACTTCCCGTTGCTCGACGCTGCACTTTAATTAATCCGATTTACATCGAGCCGCATCGGCCCTCCACGACCGTGACAGAACCCGGTGCGCATACCTTCCGTTACTTCCTAATGGGGCACTCATTAGGAGGGAAATAGCCTACCGAAAACGTCCATGCTGCCGAGAATTACACGGACCGCGCGCGTCTGTTACGCCCCGAGGACGAAGGGACGAAAGGACGAAAGGACGAAAGGACGAAAGGAAAAGAGATGGGACGCGCGACCGGTCGAGAAGCGTAATGTAATTAAAACGCGCGAAAACGAGCGGGTAATTGGCGATGACCGCGACGAACGTGTACCAGCCGGGGAAATTGGAATTCGTCCGCGGGTGGCGTGTAACTATTTCGATGATCGGTCGAGCGAGCGGAGGCCACCATCCGCGACCGGGATATCCCTCGAGTTCCGCGCCAGTGCTCGGAACGCGAGGCTTTCGGCGGCGCTGAAGTGTCAGGCCACTGATAAGCCAAAGGCATTAATTTTACGGGCGGACCCCTTTGCTCGTGCCATGCTCCCTATCCAACTAATACAATTACGTTATAACCCCGTGCCGAGTCGATCCTCCACAGCCCCGGCGTCGTCGTCTCTCTCTCTCTCTCTCTCTCTCTCTCGGTCTCGCTCCTTCTTTTCGCCCCCTTCCGGTTCGAGCCCGGCTCGAACGCGCCCTCGTTCGTCCTCGATTTTCTCCGCCGCAAAATTTGCTTTGCGAAACGGACTCGCGGTCGACGATCGAAAACTCGATCGTGATCTCGGTGGAACGGCGGTGGGCCGATCGCGCGCGCGCGCTACGAAGCGTTTTTCTCGCGGTCGAGTCGCGCCACGAGAACGGACGGTCTACAGAGTTTTTGCCATCGCGTTACGGAACGGGCGTATGCTAAACGAGCTTACGACTAATTCCCGGATGAGATTCTGCGGGACGGACCGCGTCGAGTCGTGCGGTCTTGAACGGGATTACGCGGCGGACGAGACGGTGTTGTTCGAGCCGGGAGAGAAAGAATCGCGTTCGTTTTTATCGGTGTCGACGCGAGACCACGTTACACGGAGAAACGCGAAAACCGCCGCTCGATGCCCCGAACGCGCCTAATTACGCGCTCACCTTTTTCGCGAGCGTTCGTTAGCCGTGGCGCGGTTTCGCTCGCGTCGGCCACAGATACGGTCAACTCGATCGTCGCGAAAATCACGCCAAGAGAGTCGGCCGAGGGAGAAAAAGAGAGCGAGCGCGTACAAGGGGTTGGAGGAGAAAGAGGAGAGAAGGCAGAGAGGACAAGCGGGTCGAGCGAGGGTTAAATAATCTGATTAGCTGGTCTCACTGACCGTCGAGCGAAGTATGGAAATGAAGGGCATTCATTGGACAGCGGCTAGTACATCGACGGTTGCGGGGATCGCGTTGCGAGCATCACAGGAGGGTGTCCGAAAAGGGTGACAAAGTTAGCCGGGGGCTCGTTGCGACTGCGTACACCGAGGCGTACACGGGCCGGTAGACTCGCGACAATTAACTAACGAGCAGTTGACACAACTTATCAAATCGTATCGCGTCACGAAACCAACGTCACCGCCACCAGTGGCGCGGCGCGACCGTGTCGTTCGGTTATTCCACCGGGACTCGGTTTTTTCGTCGCGTTACGCACCTCTTTCGCGACGGTTTGTCGTCGCCCGAACAAACGCCCGATCCGCGGTTACGAGCACGGAGACGTCCTCGCGTCACGCGTGCAACGAGAGAGGTGAAACCCGACGGAATGTTACGGGCGTGCAACGTCTCAGAATTTTACCGTGGATGCACGCAATTCCATAAGCAGCCGTGCGCTCGAAACACGCATCGCTGGCCATCGGCACCCGTTACCCGCCTTCTTTTCCCATGCGGTTCGATAAACTGGTTCTCTTTTCGTCGCTGTTTCGCTTCTCGTTTCTCGCGCTACTCGCCTCTTCGTTCCTCGCTCGACGCGAGCCTTTGCTCGTATTGCCCTTTTCCTTTTCCTTTTCCACAACCGCGAGACGCTCCCGTTTACTTTGGCCGTTTGGCGAAAACTCGACTCGTTTGTTTGACTTTTTAAATCGAGGTGATCGTCGATGGGAGTGGTACACGAGGAAACACTTTTAACGTCAACAAGACAAGATTTATTTAACGAATAACGAATAAATTCGACAGTCAACAATTAACAATTAACTAGTAACGAGTAACGGTTAACGATCAAGGGTCAACAATCGCAGTTAACGTGTATTCGTTTCGTCAAGGCGTTAGCGTTCGCTTCGAACTTTCCGTTCGAAATCGAATAGCTTCTTCCCTTCGTTGCCCATCGACATTCCTGCTAGCGCGCGTTCGTTGGATGTACCGCGGCGACCGCCGCGTGTGTGTTTTTCCGAGAATTCGGGCATGTCGGCGTTGCGCTTTGACGGCACAGAGCTTTGTATGGCGAAGCCGTTGGAAAGTTCGGTGGCGAGTGCCGCCACGAAATATTCGCCAGAGCGGCCGCGAACGCGCCAAGGATCTCGTGGAAAAACGTACGGAATGGTGCGAAGGAAAGGCGAGAAACGCGAGAAAGAGCAAAGACGGAGGAAAAAGGGAGGCGCGCGTGTCGCGGAGGTACCGTAGCGCGTACGTAGGTGGGCTTGAACGAAAGCGCGAGAGTCAAAGGCAGAGCGAGAATGACGGTTAATCGTAACGCGTGGCACGCGGCACTCGGCACTCGCCGTTTATCGAGTTTCGCGGTCGTCCCGGCAGCGACGAAACGGCACTTTCCGCTTTCGAGTCGGCCGTTTCCAGGTTAATCTAAAAGCACCCTTCTTTTTCGCGAGATTCGGCCAAACTCGAAACCAACGTTCCAACTATCGACCGTCTCTCTCTCTCCGCTTGCCGAAAGTGGGAAAACGAGCCTCGGGAAAAACTGGAAACTGACCCGACGACTAAATTTTCCTCTCCTCTCGGCCTTGCGCGACTCTCCCCCAAGTCGAGTTCCTTCGAATCGAACGACTCGGGCAATCGTATCGGTACGGCGAAGATTCATCGCGGGACTATGAGTTCGAATAGGTTCGGAACCGGTAAATCGTCGTGCGGGAAAGACTGGAAGGGTGGTGAAGCGAAGAAAGAGCGACGCGCAGCGAGAGACGAAGAAGGAAGGAGAGTACGGAAGGTAGAAACGAGGTCCCGGGCAGTCGAATATCGTAGCCGCTTCGTTGCTTCGTCCGTCCTTCTCTCGGAGCGTTCGCTCGGATCTCTCGAGAGATCCGAGATGAGAGGGCAGGCCGACTCGGATCCCGCGAGTGGATAATTATTAATCGTTATTTTCGCCAATCACGGCCGTTTATCTCAAAGCACGCAACGCCAATTATCTATCGGCCGTTCGACCGGACGAGGAAAGACGAAGGAGACGACGTCGAGTCGAACGCGAGGAGAGAAAAGGAACGCGCGGCGAAATGCCGAGGAAAAAGGACGAAGCCGGAGAACCGGTGAAACAAAGAGGGTAGAGAGCGAGGGCGAGAGAAAGAGGAAGATCGTCTGGATAGGACTAGCTAGCGCGGCTCTTACGTCGTTTAGCCGTATTCTCCTCTTTTCGATGTTCTCGATCGCCGCGCGTTTCACGCTGCTCGGCCAGATACATCCGGTTCCATCGCGTCGCTCTGCCTCCCGTTCGTCGTCCTCTGTCGCTTCGCCTGCGTATCGCCACACGAAAATGCTCTAGCGTCTAAGAATCAGAAACGTATCGGCGTCGCCGTCGTCTTTCCGAGAGTGGGATCGTCGAAAAGTCGCGTTTCGTTCGCTATCGAGAAAACGCCGATATTGTTATCGCTGGTCATCGAATTGCGAGGAACCTTTCGCAGAGACGACTTCTCAACTGCGTTATTTATATACGCTTAATTATATACGGTTATTTGCATACGGGAAAATGTCCCATTACGGATCAGAGTTACGATACTTTGGAAATTTTGGTGCGAACGGTACGCGTTAGTAAAATAATCGACTCGTATCGATTGCGATAACGAGCATGAAGGCTCTGCGTAATAATTTCTCCTAATGCTGTCGATGGGTTCGCTAAATCGAGAAATTTTTCTAAAATTTATTGAAATCAACCGACGTTTCCTAAAGGGGTATCTCTCGAACCTTGTTATCCGATCGGAATGAAAAATCTGGCGCTGCTGAAAACGCCAACGATCTTGTCGATATTCCGACTATGTCACACGCGAATTCCCGCTGCGAAAACCTGGCTAGAACCAACTATACCGTAATTACTCGGAAAAGTTAGAACGTGCCGTTTCTCTTAACGTCAAGACTTTTTCCAGTCATATCGACTGTTATACCGAGTACAACGGATTCCCAATATTTAACGCAGCTCCTCCGTGTCGAACAAAATTTCTCGAGCGTCGTAGCTCTGACACGCGATGGGACATTTCCCGTATATATAAATAAATAAATGAATAGACAGATAGTTGCAAAATAATTGTATCTTTAATAAGTAAGAGACAAGCGGAGAGGTCTTTTCTTGCGAGGGAAGAAACGCGGAGGCCTTCGAAACGGCAGTTGAGAGACCCGTGGAAACGACAGCGATACACGCTCCACTTTGCCCACGAAGCCAATCGTTGGACGTCCGCCGTTGCTCTGACGCAAAACGTCGCGTGATTTCGCAACGTGAATTCGCACGGGTCGCTATTTTTATCGCCTTGTATTCGTCACGAGTCGCGGCCGATTTCGCGGTACCCGCGGTGTCGCGCGAGACGATAAACCGGTTCGTTTTTTCACTCGTTTCGATCGAGAAACAACTTTTCGTTACGGCCGTCTTTTCGACGGTGTAATTTTTCGAGCGAGAACGCTTTCTCGTTCCGGCAGTGCGATCAGCGGCAAAGAGAACCCGATGAAACTTGTCACTTAGCCGGCAGGACGAAAACCCCTTTTGGGCCAGGAAGGGAATCGCAAAGTTGCGGAGTAGCGGCGCCGGCCGGCGTTTGTTCGACTCGAAACGAAGTTTAAAACTCAACCGCGCCGCCAATCTAATTCCGTCGCGGATCCAAGTTTCGTCGTTCTTGGGTGCTTTCGTCGCCGAGACGAAGAAACATCTCGTGCCTAGGGACGAGTTTGCTTCCGAACGAAAGTCAACTCCGTCGGAGAGAAAGAGAGAGGGAGAGAGAGAGAGAGAGAGAGAGAGAGAGTGGCTCGATCGAAAGTAGAAAACTCGGATCATCGCGTTTTCGATTCGAACAAAGCGTATCGGACGACTCGCGGAACGCAGCACTGAACTCTTGTGGGAATAAACGCGCGAGGATAAAAGATGCGTCGTGCGGATTTTGCAGCTAGGTATTATGAGAGAACGCGGCCTATAGAGAGCAGAACGTCTTTGAGCGCGTCGAAGAGTTTCCAGCACAATGCGAACCGAACGAGATCTCGGGACCGCGACACAATACCGGGCGGATGGACGCGCGACCGTCGCTCGAATAAATATCGATCATACCGATGCCAAAAGGAAATATTATTTTCATATTCGGTGTGCATGTTGCGTGGCCTTTTTGGGACGAACAGCTGTCCGCTTGCACGCGGGGACAATGCGGTCGCGTAATCCAATAACGGCCGACCCTCGACCGCTGCAGCCCGACCAACGTAAGTCGAGTCGAATCGAGTCGAGTCGAGTCGAGTCGAGTAGAGTGGAAGAGACGCTGGAAAGCGTTTGACTCGCAACACGGACGGGACACGGGAAGATGGACGATCGTCCGGATGACTCGTCGTTTGGGAGCGACGCGACGCCACGCCACACGACGCGACGCGACGAGAAGGTGCGCGTGGCGCGTCGCATCGCGTCGCCTTCCAAATCGAGCAACGATCGGATCGGTCAAGCGAATCGCGATAACGCGCTCGAGGATAACCGGTTATGGAAAGCTCGGCCGGTTTCTGTACTCGACGTTTTGTAATAACGAGATATTAAGGTAAACGGCGACGGTATCTCGTTAACGAGGATAGTCGAGCGATGTTGGGAGCACGCGCGACATCGAACAAACAGGTAGGATTACGGATTATTAGCGGCGGCCGTGGCGCGTACAGCACGCAACCTGCGGCCTCGTGGCCTCGTCTCTGTCGCAATGGACGCGGCAGAACGACGGGGCGAAACGCTCGCATACGGCAAATCGGATAATCCGGGCGACAATAGGTCGGCAGGTTAAGCGTGTTTGCTCTTCTCTCGAAGACGCGCTCGCGCGACAATGGGGCCTGCGAGAGCGCTTTTCGTGGTTCGAGCGGAAGGAAAAAAGGCCGCAGAGGGAGAAAGAGCGAAAGAAAGGCGACTGGTCCGGAAGAAAGAAGCCTAGAGGGCCTAGTTACCTATTCGGTGGAGGTTGCGAGCGGCGGGACGGTACGGGGGGGGCAAGGGAAGGAAGAGGCGATTTTCGGCGAAAAGGAGGCGCGCACGAAAGCTCGGCGGCCCGAATGGCACGAGTCGCAAGCGGGCCAAGTGCACGCCCGAATCGGCCACAATGAGGCTAATCAACCGACGAGTGTACACACAATCGACAACAAACCGTATATATTCTTGGACGGCGGGGTCGGTCGAACGGTCGCAAGAACGATCTTTATCTCGGTAGGTCGCGTCGCATCGTTCCAGGCTCTTTGCGCCCATCCACGTTTGTCCAAGTTGAAACCACTCGGTCGAAAGAAACGGACAGCCACCAGCTGTCTTTTCTCTGCGAGCAGCCGAGAACGAGCCGCGTCGAATCGCGCGGCTCTCCGTCCCGACTCCGACCGATTCCACGGATATTTAAAATCGGTTAAGAACGTCGCCTTTCGAACGCTATCGTCCGGCTAATTAAAATATTTCCATGTCGGACGAGGGTCGAGTTCGTCGGTAGGGGTTATCGCGATCCACGTTTCGCCAACTTTCGCCTGGAATCGCGACAGTCGGTGCGCGTCGACGCGACCGACAACGCAGTGTCCGAGGAGCGGAGACGAGCGGAGAGTAATAGCGAGAGGAGGAAGGAAGAAAGAAAGAAGAGACGGGAACCGGACGGCCGGAAGGAACGCGCAGCTGCCAGAAATCGACACGCCTACGAGGATTCGGGTTTGAAGAGGAAAACAGCGTAGAATGGATAGACGAGCGGAACGGTCGAGAGGTCGTTATCTCTTTCATAGGGCGCGGAAAGCGAACGATTCGACGAAAACACGGCCCATTCTTCGGGCCGGGCACGCTCGCACGCTTCGACAGTCTCCGCTCCAACCAAGAATCACGATGCCTCCGATGTCGTGGCATTACGCGCCTGTCAATGTACAAATCACAGCCCATTTACTCCATTGAAAGCTGCGCTCGTTTAACGACACTTGGACAGGAGGTTGGGTCGTAAATTTTCACGGAGGAATCTCTCTTTCTTCTCTCTCTCTCTCTCTCTCTCTCTCTCTCTCAATCTCTCTCTTTCTCTCTCTCTCTCTCGCCTTCGTCTCTGTTCGTTCGCCCTGAGAACGAACTCGGTTCACCGAGAGGAACGTTCGGATCGTTGGAAAAAGGCGCGAATATCGCTTACGCGATGCGCGTGGAAATCTCCGACGTTGCTACGAGTCTTCGTCCCGATCCCGCCTCGTCTCATCTAGGTATAATTGCGCGCTTCCAACTGCCGACGCTAGCGGAATATCACTCTCCTCCGCACGCAGCGACCGTATCCTCGCCACGATAAAAACAGGTTGCTAATCGAGCGGACAAGAAAATGCCACGCGAGACTTACTTTGCCGTTCGTTCGTTTCTCTACGCCGCTCGTCTTTTTCGCCGATGCTTCGCGTTCGATCGGTTTTCGTTTTCCTCGCCACTAATACGCGAAATAATTCCGCGCAATTTCCGGCGATCTCGACCAACGATTCCGCGATTAATCGGATGTCGTTCGAAAACGCGACTCGCGATACTAGACGTTACAACGTGTAACGAGTACGCCAACATCGATGCGTCGATAGCCGCGTACAATAGGTGTAGCAAAGAGATAACGAACACGAGCGGAACGAGTGGCGCGTTGCGCGGAATTAATTTCAACTCGATGGAAATTGAATTACATTTTTTCCACGAAACCCGGTGAAATTCCCGTTTAAAGGTGCGTTCGTACGGATCGTAATTGCGGGAAATTCGATCGGGTGCGCGCCGGAGATTGGATTATCGCGACGACCAAGTTTAATTCGCGACGTAACCGCTGCCCGGCCGGGACAACGCGTCACGACGATCGTTGGAAAAAGATGCGAACGCCAACGAAAGCAGCGAGAAAGAACGAAATGCGCGTGCGAAGGGCGAGATATTCGGCGATTTGGAACGCCGACGAGTCACCCGATGACCGAACGAAACTCGAGGCAAAGAGAATCGAGGGAAAATCAGGATCGCCTGGGCGCCCCACGAGTCGAGCCGATCCGAGCCGATCCGAGCCGATAAGTCGAAGCCAAGGCAGATCGCCTTCTTCTCGAGCGCGACCAACTTCTCCGCTACCATCTCGGCTTCGCCTCTCGAAACCCGTTCGTTTAATCGCCGCGCAAACCGCAATTTACGATAAACCGTCGGTAATAGTCGAACGTGGTTTCGATGGACGACGACCAATAGACGTAATTTATCGCGCGGTTCGGGATAAAGCCCGCGTTGATGGAACTGGTACTCGGTCGAATTCGAGTATCCTCGGTCGACTAATCGACGCTTGGTACGCGCGTAAGCTGTCTTTTCTCGGACTCGCGGGTTACGGCGAGCTGGGGCACCGAGGTGTGACCACCAGGCGCGGCACTCCACCGACCGGTTACTTTTTTCCATTGAAACGCGTCCACGTAAATCGGTCGGACTGTCCTTTCTATCGGGCGATATTCACGGTGAAGCGGCCGCGTCGCCGCTCGTATAAATCAACAGCGAGAACCGCCAACCGGATACTCGCGACGCGCGTCCGAGCTAAGCGTCGATACGCGCTTCCGTTGCCGCCGCGTCGTCGTCGTCGTCGTAGTCGTTGCTCGCTCGTCGAGGAGGAATTTCGAGTAGTGAAGCGAGGATGGAGCTGGCGCGGTCGCCGTTCCGTCGATCGTCGAGGTTCGTGGCGCGTTGTTCAGGACGGCGCGATAAAGCGAGTACGCGTCGCATGGCATGGCACGGCGCGGCACGGAACGACGTGGAGCAAGTGGACGGCAGAGGGAGGGAGGAAGAAGGAGAGGACGGGAGGAAAGGACACAGGGTCCGAGACCCCCCACCGTTCAATGAGAGACATTTCTCATCATTTTCCATTCAGAAGGTCTGAGTTATAAGCCCGCTACGTCCTCTATCCCGGCACAATCGTTCGATTTATTATGACCGCGAGAACCGCCTAATGAATTTAATTTCATATTTCACGGCCGGTAAGTAGCCGGAGGACGACGGCGTCGTGAATCGCGCGAGGGGCACGGGGGCTGCCGCGTTTACCCGGCGATTTAGCTGTTGCCCGACTCCGTGGGCCATCGCCGGCCGGTTCGCCGTCGACGAAAAAGAAAGGATTTCGGTATCGTATCAGGGAACGGACGAGCGAGGGAGCGGGGGTCGCTGCTCTTCCGGAAGGTATTAGGCTGTTCGGCCGCGATATTTCTCGAGCTTTCTCTCGCGAGCTTTACAGCGCCTGCCTAACCCGTGGCGCGCTCTCGGCCAGTCCCTCTCCGCGTGTATATCTCGCGCCAACGTTCCTCCTGGAACGCGAACACCCAACGCGGCGCATAAAAATCAAACGACCAGCGATCGCTTGTATTCTTTATCGTGCAGCGATTTATCGTACGGTCGAGGCCGACCGTTACGAATGGCACGGGGGGGCAAGAGTCGCGTCGATCGAACGAAGCAAAGTCCAGCGCCAAGTGGCGCGTTTCGAGAATCGCCTGGTCTGCGAGGAAGAAACGCGGTCGGAAAGAAGCGCGTGGTTTTCCGGCTTTCGCTGTCGGGCTGGCAGAACGGCCGTCTCCCACTCCTTGTCGACGCGACGGCGAAATAACGGTTGACTCGCCGTTTGCCGCCGGTGGCCGCCGCTCCGTGCCGCAGCAACGATCCGCGGTAGTTAAGTTATTAAATTTATCTCCTCCAGCCAGACTAAAAATCGCGGTGATTTATTATTTTTTGCTGCTTAACGACGCGGCTACGGAATATGGCCCGGAGTAAGTACGTCTCCCCAGTTTCCAGACCCGTTCCTCTTCTTCTGCTCGGACCGCGCCACGCCGTTGCGCGCCTCCTAGCTCGTCGGCTTTTTTCCGAGCAAGCGGCCGACCCTCGGGATAACTCGCCGCGATAAATTTCCCTCCTCGCGGTTCATCGTCGTTCTCCGGCCGCTCGCTTCGACGAACGAGAACGACTATCGCGACCGTCTCCCTCTCTCTCCTCTCCTCTCTGTCGGGACGCAAGCATCGAGGGTGTCTGCGATCGACGACTTTGGCCACGATTATTCGCGGTTGCGGGCGAAACGAGAGCGAAACGAGAGCGAAACGAGAGCGAATCGAGAGCGAAACGAGAGCGAAACGAGAGCGGAACGAGAGCGAAACTCGGTCCGAACGTCGACGACTCGACGATCGGTGGATCGGCGCGCGTGTAAGTGGCCGAGACCGGACGGCGGACGGTGGCGAATAGAGGCGAGTAGAGGCGAGTAGAGGCGGGTAGAGGCGAGTAGAGGCGAGTAGAGGCGAGTAGAGGCTGGTTGGGGGCGAAGGGAGGCGAGGCGCGCTCGTAGGTTCCGCATTCTTCGAGTAGCCGAGAGCGAGAATGCAGGCTCGTCCTGTGGATGAGCGCGGTAGTTGCACCTTGACGCGATGCAACCGCGACACGGTTCGCTTCGCTTCGCGCGTACTCGATGCGCGAGGCACGAGAAGAGAAGTCGGTAGGCAGGGCTTTTCTCTCTTTTTCTCTCTTCGCAGTTTGGTCTACGGGTCGACTAAACGGAGTCGCGGCAGGGCAAACGGGCAAACGGGCGGACGAGCGAACGATCCAGCGTGCGAGCGACCGACCGACCGACCGTTCCAACGACCGTGCGACCGAACGACCGACCAACGGTCGGCCGATTGACTGGCCGGTACAGAGACGCGGCGAGTGCCAGCTAGCTGGTCAGGCAGCCTTCGAGCAACCGAGTAGGCAGGCTGATGCACGCGTAGCTTATAAAACGACGGATTCCCTCGAGTATATCGAGAGACTCGTTCTCGCGCACGAACCTTGACGCTAATGGCATGCATTACCGCTAATAATAGTCGAGGAAGGAGGAGAACGCTCGGCGAGAGGGATAGAAACGGAGAGATAAACGCGGACGAGTAGAAGAAACGAGATACACGGAGCACGGGCGTTTGGAAAAATTCGCGCGTAATTACGACCGAACGAGAGGCAGAGAAAAAAGAGCACGAGCGCGTGCAAGTCCCGCGCTTCCTGTTCTCTCCGCGCTTTGCCGTTTCTCGCCTTGTTCCGTCCGAGCCGTTCGCGCGACGCGGAAGCCGCCGCGCTCGCTCCTATCGCTCGATGGTTTCTTCGCGATCGCCTCGTCTTTCGTTTCCTCTTACCGCGAGCGAAACGACCAGCGTCGACGAGCGATCGCTTTGGCGAGTGCATCGCGCTTAAAGACGCGCTTAAGACGCGCTTAAGACGCTCTTAAAGACGCGCGCTGACCACGGTCGATACCGTTACCGCGCGTCGATGACCTTTCGCAACGTTGGCAAACGGACGCGGCTACCGTTTTCCAACTAAAACGAAACTACGAATCTCGGGAGACGCGTTCGCGTTGGAAATGGCGAAACTGTTGCCAGCTAACGTAACTGGGTAGGTAGCGATCGGTCCGTGACTGCAACAGCCAGCGTGGTTATCAAAGAGAATCGACAGACGGAAGACGGTCGATCGCAGGTGACGCGAAGCAGCTGGCGATCGGAGATCCGGAGACGCGACGCGGGGCAACGCGAATCCACGTCGTCGAGAAGCTGCACGGTCATTCGAGCTAACTAGCCAGCCGACCCGTTCGAAGCAAACCAACTCGACTAATTGCAAAATTGCGTGGCGCGTGAACGACAACTAACGCGATTCCGCGATTCGAGCAAGCGAGTCGACGAACGCGAGTTCCGACAAGGGGAAGAATATGGAACGATGGGCGCGACGCGATCGCAAACAGCGAGGTAAAAATCCGTGGATAGGTGGTCGGATTATTTATTTGGTCGGCGGCCGTTATTACGTCGAACCGTGAAACCACGGAACGAGCAAAGTGGCGAGGGAGCAGAGGGTATGTCGAGGCACGGGGCAACGATATCCCTCGTGCCGGTAGGTTGCGACCCCTGCTGCTGCGGCTGCTGTCGCTTCCTGGGGGAGCCACGACCCCTCGTACTTGGAAAATAATTCTATTAGGTTATATCGCGGTCTGCGTGAATGACGCGAGCACGCTTCGCTCAAGGGTGGTCAGAGAGTCTGCGGTTTGTTACGAGTAACCAGGGTCGCTCCGTTCTCCTCGCGCAACGAATCCGCCTCGGGCCTCGCGCTTCCTCCTAGATTGCCAGCGAATCTTATTAAGCCCCTAATTACGTCCAATCTATCGCGTTACCAGGCGTCCGTGGAAACTCGCTTCCCTCTCCCCATCTCCTATTCGTCTACGTATCTATCCATCCGCCCGTCTATTCGTCAGCCCAGACTTTCCCAACCTTCGATAGGAATTTCCTGGTCGTCGAGCGTTTAACGTTCGTTCGGAACGCGCGAATATTTCCGGCAGACGCTAGACGATGCGCCATCAGCCCCCCATCGCTCTGCTGCGACGCGTTTTCAACGTCGTGGGTAGGAGGCGCGTATGCTGGGTGCTCGGTCGTATATCTCGCGCGTGTATAAATCAGCAATGGGCGGAACCGACACGGAGAGACACCGTAGAGGTTGGAAGGAAACCCGTCTCGCGAACCACCGGCTCCTTCGATTTATCGCCGGCTAAGGCCAAACAGATTCGCCTTCTTTCCCCCTTCTCCGTCCAGATGCTCGCGTTTCACCCGCGATAATCGTCTTCTTTCCCTTCCGCCCCCTATTTACGCGCTGTGAAATCCTCCTTCGTCGGAGGAGGACACGGTCGCCGTTTCCTCGAGACGGTTGCAAGCCGGTGTAGCGTACAGGGCGAACCGACCGCCGCAGAAACAGACACGCTGTGCCGGCTATTTTTTTCCCACGAGCAATTAGAACCAGGGCAATTTCAGCCGGCCGATCGATCTCCGGCCGACTGGTTCCGGTTCTAGGAAGTAGGACGAGCCGTGTATCCTCGACCACGGCCAACGTCTGCTCCGGTCTGCCTCGACTCCGCTTTATCGCGGCTCGAGTCCGTCCACGTAACAGATTCGACAAGAGCGTCGATTCCGTCGTCGTTCTGCCATCCTCGCCGGAAGCGTATCATCGTCAACGACATCGAACCGTTTCGAAACAGCGAAAATCGAGACGTACGCGTACCGCAACGTTGATTCGCTGGACGGTGGCTCTCGATCGGCTACGAATCGCCGCGCTACGTCTCGCCACGACGGAACTGGTTTTCTAGTCGGTCGCTCGTGACTGGTCACGACCGTACGATTCGTAGTTACGCGCAAACTTTCGTTGGCGCGGTGAAATTTCATTAACGCCGGCGAGTACGCGAGTCCGGGCGAGAATAGAAATCGGTGATTCGGTATTTTTTAGTTGGTCGCGAGAGGATGGCCGGTGGAACGAGTGTCCGGTGACACGCAGCGACCGCCGCAAAGACGAAGAAATCGAGTGAAAAGGGAAAAAAGGGGGAAAGGGGATGCCGAGAGCGCGAGCGAAACCCACTTAACCCGTTGTATGCCGCGCGTCAAAGAGGCGGCGTTGCTCGCGTCGATTCGTCGACGCGTCGCCCCCTTCCCCGAAAATGGCATTACTCTGGAGGAGAAAGCAATCTCGGAAGAGCGCCGCGAGAAAAACACGCTTCCTGACTATAAAATATTCCGGCAGGTTATTTTCTCGCGAATCGTCTGCTCGCGAGGGTGAGCTCGAGCACGAGGGTGACCAACCCTTTGTCGCCGCGGCGAAGCATCTTCGCGGCGATTACGTTCTCGTCGCGATCCGCTTTAACAACGACCGGAAGAGACGAGGGAGCCTATAAAGCCGGTCGTCTCCGCGCCGCGGGGCGATAAACTCGATCTCGGCCGACGAGCGGCAGATGCGAGTTCCGCTAAGGTTGGAACCGGCGGAACGCGATTCTTCCGGCGACGACGATGCCTCGCGTTTCACCGCGAAATCGGTCCAACGTTCGAGAGGGCACGAGATCATCGAGCGACGCGAGCTTTCGCAAATTTTCCACACGAGGAAGAGACGACAGTAGGCGTAAAAAGCGTAGAGGAAGAGGCGGAAGAGACGAGAGAGAGAGAGAGAGAGAGAGAGAGAGAGAGCGTGCGCTGCAAGGGGGATGACGATAGGGGGAAGAGGAGGACTCGGATGGAGAGGTCGCGCGGGAACGAGAACGGTCGTAGAGCGCGCTGGAGGCGAGGCCTGACATTTGGTTACTGACATTTTCACCCCGGGGTTGACGGCGGGCAACCCTTTGGCGTTACCCGCGCTCAATCACTCCATTGTCTCGAGCGGCGCTCGTTTTATGCTCGCGTCAACGCTTCATTATGGGGCCCCGGGTCCGGTCGACTTGGCTTCTATAGCCCACGTGCTCGGCACATTGTCTATCCCCAAGAATATATTACGCGCCCACGCGATCGCGAACCTACCGCCTCGCACCGCCACGCCGCCACGCCGTAAGCCGTGTACCGGGACGCGTCTACCGCTCCGCTTCGCGTTTCCCTACCTCCGCTACCGAGAATTCTTCGGGAGCGTTTCGACGACAACCACCGGAACACGAGCGAAAGAGTATCGATTCGGAATATCGTGTCCGCTTCCTCGAGAATCCAATCGCTCTCTCTCTCTCTCTCTCTCTCTCTCTCACCTTCTCTCTGGTCTCGAAATTTCTCTCGCCGAATCGCAGGACCGACCGAAACGGCACGTGGAAAGGGAGAAACGCGTTCGGTCGCGGTAGACGGGGTGTAGCGTGGCACGGTGTGTGCCGTGCCATGGTGTGGTGTGGCGTGGCGTGGAGCGGCGAGACATACGAGCAGACCGGCCAACGCGGCAATTAATTACGGTGTAAAGTCGCGGGCTGTTCGTATTCGATTAATTACCGCGGGTACCGCGCGATCGGCGTCCGCATAATTGACATTGTTGCCGCATTGTTTACAGTAGCCAGTGAATTTATCGATGGTGGAAGGAGGCGTAGCGTTGCATGGCATGGCGTTGCTCTCCCGACCGTTCACTCTCCATCGATAACCGGTCGACCGTTTCGTCGGTTACCTCGCCAGGGCCAATTCCTCTTTTTCCCACGTTTCCGCTGGATCTCGGTGACTGCCGAAACGAGAGAGCAAGCGATTTTCGTTTCCTCGGGTATTTTTCCGAGGCGACGTTCCGGTCGCTGGCGCGAAAACGAGATCGGGGAAAGGTCGGCGAGACGGAGCGGGTATCGGCCACGAAAGCTCGACGGTACGAGCGTGCGAACCACGCGACCAGCAAAAAGGTCAACGAACGCCCTTCGTAAAGCGAAGCGAAGAAAACGGGAGACGATGGTTCGCTGGATGGACGATCTTTCGTCTTCGACGGCCAGTCTCGAAGAACCTTCGGCCGAAACGTCGCTCTTTTCTCTCGTCTCTTTCCCTTTCTCTCGTACATCGAGACAGGTACAGCCAAGGTCGAGTTTTTTCCCCCGTCGTAGCGCACCTCCTCTTCCTGTTCCTGGTTTTCGTCCCCGTTCTTCCCGCTTGTCCCGCCCTTCTTCGTCGGACCGTGTGGTTGTCCGTTTTTTCTAGCGGACGGCAGCGTAGCCGTAGCGACGAAAGAATAGGCGCGACGGCTCGAACGGTCTTCGTTGCTCCGGAGGCTGCGGTCGTCGGTCCTTGTCCGGATCCGTCGTGGGTTTCTCGGTGTGTCGGTGCGGCGCGGCGTGCACGTAACACCACGGACCGGTTTCGAGAGCGGCCGCGGGGGCTAAATGTCAACAACGGCATAACGGCCCGGTTAGAGGATTACCCCCGGTGTTCGCCCATCGCCAGAGGGTAACGCCAGACAAAAGGTCGTGAACTTTCCGCGCGTTATAATCCGTCTGAGAGGGTTCGCGGCTTCTCTTCTTACGATCCTTCTCTTGCGATGCGTGCGTATCCACGTGCTCGCGACGCGATCCCCTACATCTACGCGTACTCTGTACGCGTATTCGCAACGTCCGTTCTGGAAGATGCGAGTCGTGACGCGTATGGTGTGGATCGCGATCGCAAAGAAAGAAAGGGAAGAACGAATGGAAGGTGTCGCTGAGAAGGGTAAGAAGAGGGGCTTCGCCGGTCCCAAAGATCGTGTCCGCGTAACAGGTAACGCGAACGCCCTAATGGGATCGGCATCCGAGTCGTTAACATGACAATATAGATGCTAAACGGTACGCTTATAGGTGTACCGTTTTGTAAGTAGCAGCCAGAAGGCACGTACGACGATTAAATGCGTGTCGCGTCGGGCCGATGCGTACGGCCGATAGGGTCGCGAGGCATCTTGTCTCCAAATACGAGCCTTGTTATGATAATCGGTGCTCGCGCCCCGTTATACCTTCCACTCCCCTCGCCGCGCCACAGACCGCGTCCCTCCGTCCCCGTTCCTTTACCTTCGCGTTTTCCAACGCGAGAGCTCGTCTCGTACGAACTGGCTGCGAACGACGCGTACGAAGAATCGATTTTTCGTGGCCGCGGTCGTTCGACTCCGCTCCGACGGCCCGTCCAGACGGAATTCCTCGTATCGTCCCAACTACCGCGATCTCCCGTCTACGACGAATAAATCGCATCCACGGTCGTTATCTTTAGCGTGGTGCGCGAGAGGAAGTGCGAGGCGCCATCGCGTCCATCAAACTCGTAATTACCAGCGGGAGACCGCTTTCTCCGAGCAACGAGTCGTCTTGACGAATTTTCGATGGATCGGCGTCCGATGACGAAACGGTCGATCGAAAGGCAGAACGGCGTGTAACCGGCGCGAAACGGCACTCGATACGCGATAACCGCTGTTCCAACGCGTTTCAATCTCGCCTCTTGCGCATATTTAGAAAAATTCCTTTCGAGACACGATCGATACGGCTTCTTTCTTCCGCTCTTTCGTCGATATACCCGACCGCTCTGTATTGCGTTCGGCTTACGTTATCCCTGGCACTCGTGATAATCCCACGATTTTGCGAATCAGCGACGCGACTCTTCTCGCGAGCGAGGCCACCACTTTGCCCGTCGCCTCTTCGTCCATGTCGCGTACTTTTACTTTCTCTCTCTCTCTCTCTCTCTCTCTCTCGCTTCGTTCATGTCCGATCGATTCGCTCGGTGCGAAAATTTCGCACTTTCTCTACGCGCCGAAGACACGCCGATTCGCGTATTCGCGCTTGCACGGATTATGGGGACGCGAGCGCGCGGGCCGACTCGCCCGTGTATCTACACGCGTACGACGAAGGCAGCCGGAGAGACGAACAACGCGGAGAGGGATCGGCGCAGCTCGACACAAAGCATCCCCCGAACACCCTTTCCAAGTCGGAGGTGACGTCACTGACAATGGAAGGTCGAGCTGTGATTAAAGATCGAGAGACTCCGTAAAAACTCCTTGAAAAGTGTAGGAACGGAGGAGAGAGCGGGAGGACAGGCGGGCCTACCGGCGTGAAATATTGCCTGCGCGGCACCCGACAGCTATATGACGTTTCCGAAGGGCATGAAAGAATCTCCGCCTCTGTCTATCGCGCTCGCTCACGCTATCGCCGTCGCTATCGCACTGACCACCGCCGCCTCTTCTTTCTACTCGCGGTCTATTCTCTTGGCCGGGTTCGGTCCATTCCCTCGAACCGGGTCTCGTTCTCTTTAAACGCAACTCGTCCGTCCGCTCGTTCGCCGGCCGCCGGCCGACGGACCGGTCGACGAACAACGCGGTGCAAAGAAATTTCGGAAAAACGCGACACGCGGGCCACGAGGTATCCGTCGCTGGCTGCGCGACTCGTCGAAACAGCGGACGACGCAGGGAACGAAGCGAAGAAACGTCGCGGCGAAGAATCGAAAGGGTGGTGGAGGAGTCAGTCTTGGGAGTTTAAAATCGGTTAATTTACGGCGAGGCTGGTCAACGAGGCGCCAGGGCATTTAACCGGTTAACGCGAGCGCAGAGCACGCGGGGTAGGAGAAATCGTGATCGAGCGGCGAAGAGGAAAGAGGTCGTGGCGAAGCGCGGCAGCGAGGAGAGGAAAGGCGCGGAGAGACGCCACTCGACGCTATTATTCGAATTGATGCGGTGAATTGGCGCTGACGACATCGGAGCGCCAATCCGACCGTTTGTTTATTGGCCGCGCGTTGGCGGATCCCTTGCGACGCGACACGACGTACGCTTTAATTGAACCCTCGTCGATGATCGGATCGCGAAATTCGAGAACCGACGCGACGCAAACTGTCATCGACGACTGCCACGGGATAGAAGCTATCGTCGAATTCCTTGGTGGTCGCCACGTGCGCGTAATAGCCCATTACGCGTACGTATGGAAATAATGCGATTTGCATGCCCAAAGAGAGCTCGCCGTCCGTGCACGAAGGAGGGTGAGCGCGGGGATCGTGACATCGTTCGAGAACGAACGAGTCGTACGAAGACGAAGGTTCTCGATGGACGAGGGACGAGAGGGTCTGGTTGCGCCAAGATCGAGTCGAATAAAATCTCGTCGAAAGTCTCGGGGAGCCTGCGAGTGGAATCGCGTAAAAGATTTAGATCGAAAACGACGACGAAGACGATGGACTCGATCGATGCACGCGCTCGATGGAAAGAGGCGCGACGCATCTGGCCGGATTTTCGACGGCAAGCAAAACGAAACAATGGTGGCGCGTTAAACGCGGCTGGTTTCGCGCGGAAGGGTGAAATCGAGGGACACGGTCGTCGTCGTCGTCGTCGTCGTCGTCGTCGTCGTCGTCGTCGTCGTCTCCGCCGCCGCCGCCACCGCCGCCGCCCGTGATTAGTCCGACGTTCGCACGGGCTACGTCTCTCTAGTTGGCACGCATTCCAACCGAACGAATGCCGGCTGGGTCTCATTCGACTGCGTGTCTGCTTGCCCGAGGCTGGCTTTCGCAACGAACTCGTCCACCCGTTTTAAATCGCTGCGAACCACCGTGTCGACGTCGACGTCGACGTCGACGTCAACGCCAACGCCAACGCCGACGCGTACGTCAACGCCGTCCAACGATCGACCGCTCGCTTCTCTTCTCCTCTTCTTCGAATCGTCTGACCAAACGTTGTTCCGGTTCTGTTTCAGATGCTTGTGGATTGTCGGACGTGGCGCATATCGAGACCCTTCAGGAAAAGTCGCAGTGCGCCTTGGAAGAATACTGCAGGACTCAATACCCGAATCAACCGACGAGATTCGGCAAGCTGCTTCTTCGATTACCCTCGCTGAGGACGGTGTCGTCGCAGGTGATCGAGCAGCTGTTCTTCGTTCGGCTGGTCGGGAAAACGCCGATCGAGACGCTGATCAGGGATATGCTACTCAGCGGTAGCAGCTTCAACTGGCCGTACATGTCCACGATGTGACATTCTGTCTGGCGACAGCTAGCTTCCGCGTAATACCCTCGCGCCATTTCCCATCGTCTCGTCCCTCTTCGTCGTCGTCGTCTCTTCGCCTCTCCGTCGTACGACCACCGTCGCCCGCTTCGCGCGACTTTCCAACGTTTCGCCAAGCGTTCGCGGCTCCCCTGGGCTCCGAAACCGTGTCGAGGAAACGAACAGCGCGCGACGATCGGACGAGGACGAGCGAACGAACAGGCCGAAGAGAACAATACGAGGCAGCGATGAAGACGCTCGAAGGTCGCGGTTTCGGCTTTTTCGAAGCACGCGATCGATCGCGCTACGGACGAAAGGAAAGGCGCGAGCTCGCGTGTTTCGCCGGACCTTTTTCTCTGGAATTGCATCGCGTCCCGGCGTTCGAGGAGCCGGGAAAGCGTTCGGGCTCGAACGCGGGAAAGAGAAGAAACGGGGCAAAAGACGAAAGGCAGAGCGGAATTGAGACGAGCAGCGGTATGGAAGGGGGAATACGCGGCGCGAAGAAATCATAAATTAGCATTTGTAATCGACGGCAGGGGATCTGGTAGATCCTTGGCTGGCCGCTATCTTGCATCGATCTCGCGTCGAGTAATTGCCGTTAGTCGAGTCACGCCGAAACCCTTAGTCACTCGTTTCGACGTTTCGTCGTCCGCGTTCGTTCCACCGTTCTTTCACCGTCTTTCGTATTTCTTCTTTGTTAAACCGTTCTCGCGAACCACTCTTGCCGACCACGTTTCGCCCTACTCTACCGAAATTCACCGAAACGACCCAATTACACGGATCGCTCTCCGCGTTTTTCCCTCGCAGCGTCTCGATTCCGTACCGCGAGTTTTCCAACGCGTGGTTTCTTCTCTTTCTTAAATACCGTCTACGACGTCGCGGACCGTCTTACCGATTCGCCGGTAACGAGTATAACGCGGTGCACGGATCGAGCGATCGTTTTCTCCACGGGTTTTCGCGAAAGATCTTTCCTCCGCGTTGCGTCTCGCGACTCTGAAAAGTTCATACGGCGAAACGCGCGTTCGAACGAATAAAATTCGCGAGATCGAGCCGAATCCACGCGATCCGTTTACACGCTACTCTTTCTTTCCACCTTACGAGACGACGAGGCGAGTGATCGCGTCGCGTACCCATCTTCCGGTCGACATCCACCCCTCGATCGACCACTCTCGCTCGTATTCGTTTTCGCGGATTCCCTGTCGCGTGCTTTTTCGCTGGCCGAACGACCATCTCATTCGGCGACGAATCAGCGGCGACGTCCGTTCCGATTCGGTCTCGCAGTTTGCAGGAGTCGCGATCCGCTCGAAGAACGCGTTCGGAAACGACGCGACCAGCCGAAAGCGAACAAATATATTTTTCTTCCGCGAATACGTTCGACCGATCGCTGGTCGCCCGTCGTTCGATGAATTCGCGATAGCGCCGACAGCGACAGCGTCAACCACGGACACGGTAAGAAACGATTGCGGGGAAACTCGGCGAACGCAATGTGATATACGCGTACGTCGAAATTGAAGTCCGATTTGTCGACAAACGGTGCTTTTTTACGTTACGAATATTGTACGCTAGCCAAACTCGATGCGCTGTACAGAGTTTGCCGAGACGTCGCGCGACAAATCGTTCGAAACGAGCGAAATTATCGACTAGCGCGCTACGATAAGTATGTGGCGATGTCGAACTCTAGTTACTTAGACAACCATTTAAGGGTATATGGGATATTTCTAATATTTTTAAGCAGCGATCGTTTCTTAAATGCGCACGCGCACACGAACAAACAAACAAACACACACACACACACACACATATACACACAGAGACACAAAGAGCGAAACAGCAGCGCGTTTCGATAGAAATCCACGAAGCGAACGCGGCCGAGGCGAGAACCGAATCGACGATGCGAACGGGGTTCGCCGTCCTCGAGACGCGTTCCCTTCGTCGAACGCAATTTTTCGAGAATGCTGAAGGATGTATTATATCGGATACGAATTACGTTGTGGTTGAGTGTACGTAGACCGAAATGACATTTATGTAGCGTTATGTATAAAGGCGCGAGAAGATTTTTGTATAAAACGTGTACATAATTAATATATATATATGCATATATATATATATATATTATATATATCATATACATTATACATATATATAATATATATATATATATATAAAATATATAAAATACAGATATAAATACGATTATAAATACGAACGTAAGCGCGAATATAAACACGAATATACGTCTAAATGTAAAGAAATATATATGTCAGAATTACAGAGTTTTGCACGTTCAATCGAAACGCGCCCAACCAATGCAATCCAGCGAAAGGAGCAGAGCGTGGAAAGCGAGGCTGCGTCGTAGGACTTTGCTGTCGACGAGTCCAGGTAAGCCTGGACGAACGGAGCGAATTGCGGCGAGAGGGACGCGTCACGCTGTTCGTCCGCCTGCGTTTCCGAACGCATTCCCGCACGATCGTCTTTCCATATAAACAATCACCGAGCGCATTTTCCCTGACGCACGGCAGTGATTTCTGGTCGGCGCGACGCGTCGACGATGCATCTGTCTGCGAACGCGACCCCGAGTGCCCTCGCTCGAGGAACGCGACTCGTTTCGGTTCTTCTTTAACCTCTTTTCCTTTTCCTGTACCGTTCGCACTCTCCTGTCAGTTCGGTTGCCTGCCACTCCGGACCGTCCTCCGCTTCGCACGCCTGTACGCCCCTACGCGAACAACTACCTAGTTGCCCTTCTTCCTCCTGCTTTCTATTCCCACTCACTCTCTCTCTCTCTCTCTCTCTCTCTTTAGTAGTCCGAGTGAAAAAGCATTTTTCGTTTTCGACCGGTGCGAACCACGCGTCTACGAAGGACGATCCATCTGTATAAAAAGGTTTCGCAGGTGTTGGTTGCTGCGAGATCGGGAGCATCGCGAGGCGAACGCATAAAACAGGGATAAATCACGCGAAGGATGCCGAGCACGGCTAGGGCGAAGGAGCAAAAACGAAGAGATCGCGAGCGACGGTGTGGCATGGCGCGCGGATAGCCTCGAACCAGCCGGATGCTTAGAATTTCGATAAATCTAACTTGGCAGGAGAAACAAACGGCTCAGGGGGAGACTTTTTTCCGTGCGAGTAGGTACCGTCGCGGTTTTTGGCTCTCGTTCAAAAATCTCGCTTCTTTTTTCCTTGTCCGACTGCTGCTGCTGCGCGCACGGTAAACGATGGAATAACGCGAACGAAATCGCGCTCGATCGAAACGAGAGCCTGAGGAAGAGAAAGCTGATCGCGCGGATCGTTGCCCGTCCCTCGTCCTTCGCTGTTAAGAGGAATTTTGGACCGAGTCCAGACCGACGAAACGTTCGAATCGACGAATCTCTTTCGATCGTTCCCGCTACGAACGGTGGATACGTATTCGCGTTCCGTGCCTTGTCGCGTACGATCGCTCGAGTCGGGGCGAAGCGCGGTTTCGATTCGGCTGAACGTCGAACCCGCGCTACGAGATCGGCCAGAGCAGCGATATCGCTTGACTCGCGATTGCGTCATCTTCTATTACCATCCGCCAGCCACTGCTACGCGATATCGATGGCTCGCGGTCGCGCCACTCCGATCGTCGATCCGAGTAAACCCCTCGAGCAGGCAGCCGTTTCTCCTTCCTCTCCTTCTCCTTCTCCTCCTCGTCGCCGATGCTGACGATCACGAACGCGTTCGACGCGGCGATCAAACGATTTTCCAAACGAAAGGAACCTGTCGAAAGGAATTCGTCGTACGTCGTTCGAGTAAACGCGAGTACGTCGCGTTTAGAACGGTAGCCGCGACCCACGCGTCGCTCGCGATTCGTTGGACGAAGCGTATAGCTCGGCTCGATCGCGGACAGGGTGCGTGGACGCGACCACGAGGCCGTTCTTAACGAGCTCGCGAGTCTACCCCGTGCACGCCGAGCCGCGTAAACGAGAGGCGGAGCAACCGCTCGCAAGAGGTCAGAGGCCACTACCAATCGCAATCTCCCGATAACCACTCTTCCCGCTCCGACTTCTCTCTCGTCGGATATACGCTGGCCGTCAGTTTTTTCCTTTCTACGCGCTGCAAACGACGCGTGGATACGCGAGCGCCGCCCTCTTCGCGTCGCTTTTCCACCGTTTTATCGGCGTTCGATCCCGCGAAAAATCCAAGCAGCCCGACAACTATTCGTCACCGGAATCGATTCAATCACATTTTCCGACCTCGTGCGTTCCGATAAACGACACGTGTCGCGGCATCCGCATAATCGTTCGATTTGTACGCGTCGCTCTTCCGTTCGTGACCATTGCCGTCGACCGACGTTAAAAGCTTCGCCTTCGCTTTTCTCCTACTCTCCCTTATCGGCTCGGTTTTACACGAAGACAAATAGCTTCTCCTTTTTTCATCCGCTCCGTCGTTTCCGCTCTCCACGCGCACGCGCACGCGCTCATATTTACCTTTAACTAGTCATTCTCCCCATTTCAATTTCTCGTTTCCACCGTTCGGCTACGTAATCGAAATCGAATCGAACGGCCAACTCGCAACGAACGATCGATCCAGTTTCTTCCAGCTGTACTACCGCTTGTCCTTCTTTCATCGTCTTCTTCGTGCCTTTGTCGCTCGCGAGCTGTAATCGCGTCTGAAAGATCACAATTCTTCTCGTATTTCGTCGTTGCGTCGCGTCGTCGCGATACCTTCGGTCGAGAACGAAACGAGAAATTGCCACGGTACGTACTCCGAACGTATCGGCCATTATCCCATTAGCGCCATCGATCGATAACTCTTCGAATCTCTCGCTTACCTCGTAAGTCATCGATCCGCTATCGTCTTTCTCGTCGATAGATTTCTAGATGTAGCAGATGCAGAATCCAACGACTCAAACTTACCGTTAGCAAGACCTTCGTTTCCACGCAGGTGGTAAAGACAGAAAAACCCACTCCACCGTCGAATCTCCTTCGTTTCGTTTACCTCGATTCGCCTGCTGTTTAAAGTCGTAAACGGGCAAGTACTTGTACTTGGACTCGTTTAACTATCGTTCGGTGTACTTATGTAAGTATGATAAGCGGCGTAACGGTCTCTGATCTATCCGGTATGTTCGTGGGATCGTTGTAACCGATCGAACCTCTCTATCGGTTTCTCAGGTTATTTTTGCGCGCATTTCTTTTACTAAAAACGAACCACGGTCGATAGCAGATCGAAGCTTTCGCGGATAATATATCGATATAAATACCGCGGTGTAAGCACGTTTAAGTTTTCACGTATCATGTATCTGCGTCTTTGCGTGATCGAGATTTCGCAATTCTCTTATTTATTGTTGGAAAATCCTCTTACGATAGAACGTAAAAAATGTCGACATCGATGTGCGAAGAATCGACGCAACGAGAAATCTTTTTTAAAGAATTCTTTTCCGTTCAAATCGTTTACGCATAAACCAACCAAGGACGAACGCTTGCTATTTATCCATAACGCGATTCTATTTATATAGCCTAACCGTTTTTCTCTTTTTCTTTTTTGCTCTACGACGCGAACGTGCTACGCGACACTTAATAATTCGCCTCTTCCGAAACATCGGATAAAAGTGCTTCTCGCGAGCCTCCGCACCAGCAAATTTGATCGCTGCTGTGTTACCGTTCCAACCACGAATTATTAACGCTTTGTCTCTCGCAAAATCGTATAAATAATCCCGGTTAAGCAAGTAAACGCGTTGCTGGTTAAATAAAAAATTTAATTATCCCTGCGAGCAGAAGGCCAATCATTTACGGGACGTTAACGGACTAAATCGAAATATTTTTTACGTTCTCCCGTATACAGTACGTAAATACGTAAGGTTTGCCCGTTCCGTTTAAGCGCTCGCTCATGGATTCAAGGATCAACTTTTTTCAACATCGATTTCATTCGCGCTACTTCCATTCTCCTTTCCTTCCAACATAACCGTACGAACTTTCTCGCCAAGCAACAACCCTCGAAGGGATGAACGCCGCGATAACGTTTTCCTGATGACGAAGGAATAAAAACGTTTGTTCCGGTATGCAAACCGGATAGACCGGGGGTGGTGCCTGTGAAAAATCAGCAATCGGAATACGTTCGACGATGTCGCCGTTGGATCGATCTAAGATAATTCGAGAGACGATTCGGAAGAAGAAAGAACGTCGAAAGAAAGATACGGATCTAGAGAAACAACGATAAACGATCTGAAAAACGCGAATGCTCGGTCGAATCGGTACACGCGATTCAATAAAATAACCAATGGCTAAAATAAAAAACAATTTATTAACGACAATATCTATAATTACACTGTAATATATCGCGCATGAGAAGCAGTATTCCACTTCGTATGTCGCCTATATTTCCCCGTTTCTGTTTGCGAACTGCAGAACTGCTCCATGTCAAACCCTCGATCAAATCGCGCAAACTTACCGTTGTAATAAACGAAAACGTTCGACCGGCCCTGCGATTTCGAGTTCGTGTTCGTCTTATTCGTTTGAACGCAGATGCGGACAATCGATCGGGATGGTCGTGAACGCAAACGAGGACGCGAATAGAAATCGCACAGTAAAAACGAACGATAGGACGAAACACTGCTCTGTTATCGCCTTGCATCCTGTCTTATTTAATTATTTATTTTTCATGCGCAATAATAGTATAAAGCGATTTACTTCGTATCACCTGTATCGATATATCACGGTGGTTTGGAATATCGAATCGGACAGCTGCGATCATGTCTCTAACGCGAGAACGTCGCTAGGAAAGAGACAGCGAGTCGAATAAAAGTTCCGATGCGAAAAGTACAACGTTGTAACGATTGTTGTGATTCCGACGATGCAGTGCGTGATTTGACGCGTTCACAGCCGTTGACGTACAATTACGTCATGTGTAATATAGGTATGTAATATAAATAATAAACATTCTATTTAGACGAATTTTACCTCTTTTAATATTTTTCCTTTCAAACTCTCTTATCGATATCAAGCCCTTATTTATTTTAATGTGTAAAACTATCGAAGCAGAAAAAATGTAGATATTCTCCTCTACTGCAACGTCCTTTCTTTCTTTCCCGTATGTTAGCCGGACGTGACACATTCCCGTTTACATATATATATATATATATGTATACTTTGAGAAATTCGACTGGAAATATTTTTCATTCGACTTTGTGACAACGACATCCGAAAATAAATTTTACGATACCAGGCTGCTGCAACTAGATTTACACACGCCTACCTTTTTCAACGCGGTTTTCAATTTTTCACGCGTGAATTTCAACAAAGTCGTTAGACGAAAGAGACGACGATCGATCGCAAACCGTAATCTATCACGTACGATCGAAATTAATATACAATCGGAAACGACAAAGTAAAACGCATCCAAGAGAAAATCATAGCGCCAAGAATTTCGCGTAATCGTTCGTTTCGTCTAATCGAATGTTCTAAATAATTCCTTCGCTGAAAAGATTTCACGAGATTTGAAGTATTGTGAAAATGATTACTTTATTTATTGACACGTAACCTATTAGGAATATAAGACGGCAATTATCGACACACGCGAAGCTCATTCGATCGATTAAAGAAACGAGGATATATCGGCGAAAACTGAAATAGAGATTTGCGACGAGAAGAGTGGATTCGTCTGGAAATATGGATCGTTAGATTACAACATTTGAAAGCTGTACAAACGTGGCATTCGATCGAGACGAGACAGTTTTCAAATATCGCTGAATTCGCTAATTTACTTGCATTTCGCATCGTACGTGTAATTTGTCACGTGACGAATCTGTCGTCAACGAATTCTCCGTCGATCGTTTTTCGATAGGACGTCGAGTGTCGATGCATCGGAACGTTATGCGAACCCTGACAAACTTACTTTTTATCGATTCAATGGAGTGCGATCAAACGAAAATAAAAAGAGCAACAGAGTAACAGATAGCTCTAGTTTAGACAAAGTACGATCTACGATCAAACGTTCGAAAACAGCCATTTCCTTATCTCATTTTCCATTTAAAACGACAAAAGTTTAACGCGAAACGCGTCTGAAAACACTCGACAGAATCAGTGTTGCTGTTGCTTAAAAGCCATGTTCCTAAGCAAATAGGTACAATGATATTTATACGATACAAATATACGTATCAAATGTACGTGTACGATAGTATCGGTAATACTCTTGTTCGGAAAAGAAAAGGCAAAGTAGTTGCTCGTATCGATTTTTTCAAATTAATCGATGATACGAGATCGTTTCAAACGGATCGTCCAATTGTGCACATCGACTAATTGCGAACTTTAAACTTCTCGGCTAATTTAGCGTTCCTTCGTGTAATTATTATTATTATTATTATTATTATTGTGTTATTATTATTATTATTATTATTATTATTATTATTATTATAATTATAAGAAATCGTTGCACGCAAACTACAGCGATACGAGAGACAATTAATTAAATCATCTGTCGAAGTCGAAATGCAATGTTGTAATATACTTTGATGAAATATTACTTGATCTTTTTATTCGACACACAATTCGACCAACGCTACGACTCGAATGCTTCGTAATATTTACAACATTCACCGACGAAAATTATCGTATAATCTATTGGAGTTTCCTTTGAGGTACGTTCACAAAAAATCGTTATTACACATAATCGTCGTACAAGTATGTAAGCATACGTGACGTCACCTTCGCTTAATTTTCAATCGCAAACGTTTTTTTTTCGAGTCGATGTGTTTTCACAATTTTCATCTAAATTTCACACAATTTTCCAACCTATTTACGGCGTTGCGTCTTTAACGCGCACGTATTCTTGTTTGCTCGGGGCATCAGACATTTGCTGCATCGAAGGCATCTCGTGGCTATTGTTTTATTTTATTTAACTCTCTTTTCAAAATAAATAAATCGCGATTACTTGGTTCGTTTACTCAGTAGCATTGGACGCCAGAGTATCTCTATCGGTATCAGAGTATCTGAACTCGACAGCAACAACCGTCTCTCTCCCTCCTCTCATCCCTTCTGTATCTCGTTCTACTCTTTACTCTTCTCCTATAGTTTTCCTTCCCTACTCGTTTTTCGATTCTCTTATCCTCCGATGGTTCCCAAGTTCCTAGCCACCGTTTCTTTCACACGATTCGCGCGCGCGCGCGCATACACACGAATACGACGCATCCTCTATATTACACTTGCACACCTTGACCTCCTGTTCTTTGTTTTCGTTTCTACCGGTGCAAAAAATAGTGTTGCTATTATACTTTTTACTTCGTGTTTCCTGCATTTAAAAACTGTCGCATTTCATAAATCTAAGCACTCTGTATCGTAAAGTTATACATCGAAGTGTGTTCATTTTGTATGACGTAAGGCTACTCGCGCTTCGAGCATCAGAGCGTGGAGCACCAAACGTGCGCCTTATCAACGTCCAGTTAAGAAACAATTGTACAGAGAATCATCGTATCCTCGTTCACAGAATCAAAGGTAAACACCTTTTAGATACAACGATAATCGTTCTATCCAAACTTTCTTTTAGCTCGCAATCCGTTTATAGATACGACACTTGCACGAATGAAATACTTGTTTCGCATGACGCGAAGCGTTACCATTGTTTCGCGCTCCACACTCGTACGCTGGAGGTGTTCGCCGACAAAGACGCACGAAACTAACGCCTCGTAAACACATACATATACGTGCAGCAACATCGCGTTGCGTGAATTTCGTTAACGGATATACGCCGGATCGTACTAGGAAGGAGCAGATAACTTTGATACAAGTACTATCAGCCGGTACGCGATACGTCTCGAGCGTGCGCACATACGTAGGTACTTTCGTACGTTACCACCTTAAGGTTATTTATTTAGAAGTTTTCTATCTTATTTATCATTAGTACTATTACTAACGCGGTGCCCTGGCTGTCGGTAAACTACATAATGGATAGCTATACTTATATAGCTAAATAAATTAAATATATGCATATAGCTATATTTGAAATGAAACTACATTCATCGACTGAGATTGTGTTATGCACCATACACGTGGTTCTTTTCCCCTCCGTGTGCAATAGATTTTGCATAATCCAATCGCTAGTGCTACATACTCGGGCACCAACCTCTTAAACGTCGTTACGATCCAGTTCGATAGCAAATGCAAATTAATTAACGATTGCTCGAGCGAATCGAAAGTAAATATCGTTTCTCGTTTAAAATTCAATGTAAAATGGAAATGGACAACAAAAAAACAAGAAAAAGAAAAAAAAAAGAAATAGAAGAAAAAGAGAGAAAGAGAGAAAAGGATGACCGCGGAAACCTGGCACATCCCTGTGTAATTGTTTCCATTTCAATCAATGTAAAATTACTATAAAAGATATATGTATGTACATCGATCACTAAATTACATCAATTAGCGTTTCCTTTCTCTTGTTCCATTACTAACTATGGTTTACCCAGCGTCGCCTTCTGTAGTTTTTGGGTTGGGCTGCGCGTGTGTATACGTGTTAGGAACCTTAATAAGGCAACGAAGGAGCCCTGAATTTTACGAATGTATCCGTTATTTTCCGTTTTTACATTGTTTAAGCTGCTTTTAAAGCTTTACAATTTTCATAATGCTCAGGCACGAACAAAACCGTTTGTTAATTTTCTTTAAGAAAGAGACCCGGTACCTTGTATGATTCTCCTTCTGCATGCCCTTTATTCTCTATACATCGTAATTCTTCTCTTATCCAATTAGTTAATCAACTGCAATACATTTTATTTAATGATACATCATATGTTGATACAAAAAACTACAAAGCACAAAAATTACGCAAAAGCTTGTGCCACGATACCTACACATTGTAATTGGATTATTCCAAATTACAGCATTTCATAGCGAAAATATATAATTACATGTAAATAACAAATTAAAAAATGTTCGTCGTACACCGATACAAATTTCCGAATATTCGTGCGAGATGCTATTGATCGATATAAAATCTGAACTATCTAACAAAATCTACGAGATTAAACACATGATCGATCTTATTGAATATTTCACCAATTATTTTTCGTGCAATTCCTGCACACCATCCAGACAAAAGCTCTCAAAAAATATATAAATATAAAATACCTTTTTTATACCAACAAATATTTAAATTTTTTGAACGAAACGTAAGCATAATCGAACAGAATACAACATTCGTAAAGTTCAGTAATCATTAACAGACAAAACGGTAATTTGTATACAAAACTTTTAAACAATATTATATCACAGTACTAGCTATAAATACAACGTTTAAAAGAGAGCTGAAAACGAGAGCTAAAGCAGTGCTTCGTTAGACAGAGAAAAGACATCGACCGAAACCCTATACAAAGATTATACACATTCTGCGAGAATCACGGGACCGAGGCTCCATCTTTGCTCCTACCATTAATGTTTTTACTATAAAAAGAAAGATAGAGAAAGAGAGGAGGGAAGAAAGGGAGAGAAAGAGATCTTATTATGCTACGCATCGAAGATCGGATGGAAACAGTATTCACGATAGAACGAAAAACAAACGTATTTTATAATTGCGACATCGCTAAAAACGTTACAGTGCGCATGAAAATATTTCGGTTCTTCCTTATCACATGTGCAACGATTTTTGCACCTGCTCGTCTCCGGAATATTTATCACTCCGTTCTTTTTTTGTTTTTTTCTTTTTGTGTCCTTTGTCCTAAAACAACACGACGTTTTTTCATCGTCTTTGTCATGTTCTTCCTTGCCCTTTTACCTCTTCTTCCTTTTCTTCTTCTTCTTTCGCATTTTCATACGATAACGTGTACCTATGTACGTACGTCGTGACTATTTCTCATCACGTATGTACATGTAAAAGCGTCTGACTGCCGATGATTGACTGGACCGTATTCAGAAGATAAAACGAATCAACCATCCATTCGAGATGCCGTTGATGACATCGGAGGGTACGGGTTATGTACCAAGGCCGGAATTCCAGTTGCGTCAGGCTGCTGACTGGTCGAAACCGAGCAAGAAATAGAGTGTTGCTATTTCTTGGTTGGCGTGCCTCGTTGCGTCAAACCTTCGAATCGTTTGAACGTGTAATTAATGAATACCCAGTCCTTGTATATTACCTCCCCATCTTGAGGCATTGGCGCGGATGCTGCAATCGTCGAAAAAAAAAAAAAAAATAGATGGAGAAAATTACATTCGTATTTACGTTACCGGGTAAGTAATCGTAGCGTACTTTATTTCCTCCTGGAATTGGAATAATAGTATGTCGTCATAAATTAATTCAGTATACTTACGTATCTCCAATTTCACGTCGGGAAATTCGTCGAAATTGGAAGTATCGTCGATAGAACGTACTTCGACCGGAATTGCCGCTGGCCTTTCTCTGATATGTTCCCAATCGACGCCACGGAAGAAAGGGGCTAGTTTAAGTTCTTCTATACCTCTTTGCGCACCTATGGACCATTTTAAAAGAAGAATCGTATGAGTCGACCAACTACCCACATAGCGAAGGTATTTTATCGACGTTCGAACATAGTGTATCAAATATTAACCTAATCTTCTATCGGCTTCGCAACAAAACCTGATTATGGTATCTTTAGCTTCCTCGCTGATGGGAACTTCTGGTGGAAAAACTAAGGTTTCCCTCCAATTCATAACCTTCCGGTAAGTTTCTTGGGGATTTTCGCTGCAGAATGGAGGATATCCTGAAGTAAAGATGAGATTTATCGATAAAATTCTGTAGAAAGTATGGAAAACAAGCGGTATACGCGTTCTTCTTGTTAAAATCGGAAATATCGTGCATTTACGGGATCAGAAGCTTCAGTACCTATGAGCATCTCGTACATGATAACTCCCAAGGACCAACAGTCACAAGCAGGTCCATAACCTGTTTGTAAAAATACTTCCGGAGCTATATAATCGGGTGTTCCTACTGTACTATAAGCCAAAGCTCTCCTATTTCTCTTCCAGCTCTCTGCTCTTCTTTTACTATCCATCGCGCCGCCACTTCCGCTTCCGCACGATGTCACTGTAACAAAACGGTTAAACGGTGGTACTTTGAATAAGAGGAATAAGAATAAGAAGAGAAGGAAAGGTAGAAAAAGAGGCGTACTGAAATCCGAAGGCTTTGCTTGACTGAGATCTCTGTAGAAATCGGTTCTATGCGACTTTTTCAGACCCGTACATAATCCAAAATCAGAGAGTTTTATATGACCTCGTGCATCCAATAACAGATTGTCCGGTTTGATATCTCTGAAAAAAGGGATATTATACCGGTGGTAAGTCTCTAGCTACATCGCTTCGAATCGTTACTTCCATTAGTTCTCGTAACTTTGCATTTTACCTATGAATAAATCCCAGTTTATGTATAGAGTCGATCGCTAACGCTGTCTCCGAAATATAAAATTGCGTGCACTCTTCGGAAAGCGTATCTTTCTTCATCAGCAACGTCATCATGTCACCTACAAGAACATACGTACGTATTTCCATGATTTTCTTGTTTCGTATAAGATATGCGTGATAAGGTTCAACGATCGGGATACTAATTGTAATATTTATCGTAATTGAATTATGTAATGAAATCGAGGAGCGTATACGTGTACGTTTTGTAGCAATAATTCGTAAGAAAGAAAAGGCAACGAAAAAAAAAAGAAAACGGAGAAAAGGGAGAAAAAGCAACAAGTAAAAGTACAAGTATACTAGCGCGAAAACTATAATTGAAATGAAAGCTTACCGCCTGGAAGAAACTCCATGATTAAATACAAATTTATAGGATCTTGAAAGCTATAATACATTTTTACGACCCATTGATGATCCGCTTCCACTAGGACGTCTCTTTCCGCCCTGACGTGCGCCACTTGCTCTTTCTCCAACATGTCGGCTTTTCTTAAAATTTTCATCGCATATACGTGCCCTGTATCCTTCTTTTGCACGAGTCTTACCTGTTCGATACACAACGACAACAACAATTTTACAAACAGAGATTACCTTTAAAAACCGTTCGCGTTCTACGCGTTTCTTTTACAGAGAGGAACAGTTTATCGATCACGATAACATCTTAATTAATTTATTATGCAACTTTCTGCAACGCAAATTTACCTCTCCGAAAGCACCTCTGCCGATAACTTTCAGAGGCTCGAAATCTTCGACGCCGAGTCGGGAACGTTTCAAACGAAGAAATTCGGTTTCTTTCTGAGCATGCTGCAACCGTTTCTCCTGCTTCTGTTGTTCCGACAGACCTTCGTCTTTCAACGATTCCTCTAATTTCGCGAGCCTTTGCTTTCGCTCGATGTGCTGAGCTATCAGATTACTGTAGTAATTCTCCAACGTTACCTAAAGCCGAAAACATATAAATGTTGATAGAAAAAGCAAACTATCCCCGCGTACATACATCGTTCGCATATACCGAAAAATGGGTTAAACAATCTCTTACTAGGGTAATGTAAATGAATAATGTCATGGTTAGCGTGCGCTTTTCGTACAAATATCCGTACGCATCGTTCAGACATTAATTTACAACCGTTTGAAATTTACTACGCAAGGATAAGAAATACGACGAACGAAGAACGAAAAGCGAGATTTTCAGTGAGAGAAAGAAAGAAATTACCTTGGCCTTTGTAGCTTTGTCCAATGTATGGCCGCTGAAACGGATCGTGCTCTCTGTGGCCGCCATCTCCAGCACCCCTGTAATACATGCAAAAGGAGGTCACTGAGTGCCGCACACCGATCTCCAGAAGCGAGGTCTCGTGCCGTGACAATGACACAAATCCTTTCGCACCGAAACCCTTCGATCTAGTTAAAAACGGTAATCCGAGGGGGCCAACGACCGAAATTTGAAAATTTCCTCGATTTATCGCACGATCGTCGGTCGGATTGTTTCGTACGATACCTTCCCAAAATTTTACTTACAGAGTTACATCGAAAGTTACATCGAGCACGTTGTAATCTGGAATCGATACGATCGGCGGATATCCGTAAAGAGACACGTAGAAATAGTCGGTTGTCGTCGAATATCGGCCGTCTCGAAAGCAACACGAACGTTCTCTCGCGTAGAGCAAAAGTTGACTAGCCTTGGAGTTTATTAAATAATGGCTGCGGTGAATGATCGTGCAACGTTCGGTCGAGACAGTGTTTGCGTACTGGAGTCACGGAATCGAAAATCTGTTTCCCGGCGGATAGTACAACATCGATTAATATCCTTCGTATCGGATGCTTTCGATGATATCACCTATTTCTAACAGCGATATCGAAGAAGCTTAGTAAACCTGAGAAAGTTTACGCGTTGAAAGGTTGGAACGTTCGAGTCAGGGGAACTGGCCGCGGTACTTGAAACAACGGTCACGACGGGTATTATATCAGGAATGAAACTAAACGAGAAACGTTGATACATTTTCGTTCTCCGTTTCACTCGACCAAGTGAAGTTTATACTTACGGGAGAACAACGTGGCTGCTCCCTTACGATTCCGCGAATACGAGGACCATTTTACCGAAGATACGAGAACGAACGCAGACGCGGAGATACGAATACGAAATCGAATCGAAGAAATATATGTACCGAGATATACCGAACAGATCGAACGGCACGATTCGCCAGCTTCGCGTACGTCTCCGGTGCACTCGTCCTCAAGGTATATTTCGCGATTCGATCCTCGCACAACTAGGGAGTAGGTACAATGACGTCACGCGCTGATTACATTACGGTCTGCAAGGCCGCATTAAACTATTCTAGAAGCCATACTTTGCGCGTCTCTTGCGTTCGGTCTGCAAATAAAGGGTAACATAAGACACGCGAACAACGTTCTTCTTGTGCCATTCTCTACGCCACCCGGCTCTTCGTTGCGACTTTTGTAATTAATCTCGTCTTTTCTTGCCGCTTTCAATACTAAGAAAATCTTTCGATCGCCGAGACTGACTCGGCTCGTGTTATCTTCGATAATTCTGCTTCAAAAGCTGCGTTAAAATCCGATAAAATTACGGCTCGTTTCGACGATATTTGAAACAATTTCAAAAATAACTAGATACATTTATCGCAATACGATGTGGAACACGATTACGATCGATTATAAGATGCGGATCAAAGATAAGCAGCGCCGTTGATCGTACGTACGGCTTCTCTTCGACACTGATTGTGCAAAAAGGGGAACCGTTAGTGTTTTCGTTACTAGCCGGTTTTCTCTGTCCTTTCTGAAGAGTTTACGACTATTCCGATACGTATCCGGTAATTTCGTTTCCTTCTTTCAACAAAATCGTTTGTGACATCGAGACGATCTTACCGCGGCAAAAGCGCGACGAAGCAACGTAGATATCATCGAGAATCGATCTGAATTGAACTGGTGAATTGGAAACGGCAAACGGAACGACGATAAATAACCTGTGCACTGATATATAGATATATAGATATATAGATTTGCGGACAAACGGCGACATTTCAAAAACTTTCGAGGTAAATCGTTTCCCGTTTCGATCGCTGTACGGACAATACTTGATAATCGTTAACGTTAAGAAACTATCGCGCGAGAAACCGCCATGTAACGAATAAACAGGTAGAGATTGCGAAAATGAATCGTAAAAGGCAACAGAATAAAGCACGGAATAAAATTATCGGAACTTTGGATATTACGTACGCAACGTCGTTGAACTTCGATTAGAAATCGCGTGAAAGCGAGAACGTTGATTGCATCTCGCTATAACGACCTTTGATCGAGTCGAATATAGTTTTAACTATCAGCAACTCCGGTAACTATATATATATGTAGATACATTCACCTTTTTAGCTATGTACTTTGCCATATTTTTTCACGTTGTATCGAGTACTGTGCGCGAAACGTGTATGGAAGCGTGACGTTGTAATCCTATAAGGAAACCGATAAAAATATGAATTAATTGCTTATTTCCTTGCTAAACTGTCCTTTCCTTATCTCGTACGTGGACGATTCTTTTCCAAATTGAACGATCATCGAAACGGCCTTGTACTTTACAACAACGTTTAATCGCGGAATCAAAGCTTTTAAATTTTTGCTAGTCGAAGGTTTACGACTAAAGCCTCTGATATCACGCGCGCGAAGAAATTACGGGACAGAAATTATAGCGGTGTACGTGGCACACGGCGAGTTATCGACAAATATCGCCGGCATTATCAAATAAAGTTAACGTATCATTCGCAGATGCTCTTACGTTTAGAACGTGCCACTTACTCTGGAAAATGCGCGTGCACGTATCAACAAAACGCTGTCTCACTAATATCCGAGATGTTCTGCCTGGTCTTCTTTCGTTTCGAATTTCTTCCGCATCGCGATCGAAAACCATCGAAATTCCATTCTTTGGAAATCGAATTGGAATCGATCTCCCGTTTACAGTTCGATAAAACGAAATGTTATGTGTAAAACAGAAGTTAGAGGATATCTTTATAGAAAGTATCGACGACGGAACGCAACATCTCGAAAGATCTTGCAACAAGCGTACAAGTATGCGCGTGATGCGAGAAACTGGACGTGTTCGAGTAAGAACATGGAGCAACGCTGCGAACCGTCTACCGCATTACCGCAAGTCGGCGTAAGTGGGCGAGCATCGAGGTTTTTCGACCGGAAACGCTTGCCAAAGCATTTCAGATAAGAATCTCAAAATTTCCTCGTAATTTTGCCTTCGAGGCGTAACGCTTTCACAAATACGGTTAAACGATTCTAACAGCTGTAACAATTATTTTTAATGCCATTTTCAGAAATTGATCGACGAGCGAACGATGTCGTCGAACGAATTATTTCCATTCTTCGAAAGTAACAACGACTATAACGATAACGACTCGTGGATTGAATCCGATCGACGCTGATCGACTATTGCGGACAAAGAGAAACCGTTTAGTGGTAGGAGGCGAAACGCAGGTGAGATAATACGCAAGAATAAGCGTAAGTTTATTCAACCTCCAGGGCTATTGTAATATTCGCTCGATTACGTCGATATCGTAATATTTAACGTGAAATTACTCTAAAATTGCTTTAAACATCAAGTTCGTCTTTTGTTCGTGAATCGCAGATGTATCGATCGCAACGATCAAACTCGAGAAAGGCAGAGAGAAAAGAGAAAGGGGAAAGGAATGCGCGTTTTGTATTGCTACGCGTCCATAATTACTCGCAGCGTTTATTATATTTTTATCGAGTTCTGGCGATAATTCGCGTAAACTACGGCGGAAAAAAGGGGAAAAATTGGAAAACGGGACAACCAAAAAGAAGAAGAAAAAAGCGCTATATTGGGGAACGGTGAAGGACTAAAGATTAGCTGTGTGTATGTATGGCGTGTGTATACGTATCACGCGTTACGCTACGAACATACCAACTATCGAGAGCATGAGTCACGTATGCGTAGGCGTCGGTGGTAATGGTGCTTATCGGCGTCAGCACTTTTAAAGATTATTTACATTCGACGACCGTGTAAATAACGAAGGCGATCGAGCACCTTCTTCCTTAGCGCACACGTACGCTACTATAGCGAGTAATTGCGGAAAACCGATTTCTTTTTACGTGATCGACGGTTACGGCGTTCAAACGGCATGCATTTTCAAACACCTCACGTTTTCGCGACGGTGAATGAACGGGTAATGCCCGCCATAAAAATCCTGTGTAGATATTCTTCGAGATACTTGCAATTCCAATCGTTTCTGCTTGCAAGATGCTACGAAAATTACCTACGTCGATACGCGCGATTCTACACGCTAATCACTGACGCGTACGATACTTTACTTTCGTCTCTTCTTTTCAACGCTGCCAGAACTCGTCTTTTTCCTTCTCCTTTCTTCCAAACTCTCGTTTATCTTCGCAATTTTCTACCGATATTTTCTTCCTATCCATTTTCATTCTCTCTTTTTTTCCATTTCGTCGCTACCGACACTCGCTGATTCAAACCTTTTTCATAATTCATCGTCATTTTCTCCGTTCTCGATTCCTAAAACTCGATTCAAATTATCTTTTACTTTTTATACCTTTCGTTTGAAACTTCTTTCCTTTTCATTTTCTTCCGCTATCTTCAAAGACAAACTTCGAAGTAAGAAAAGCATCTTCACGATGGTTGATTATATTCTCTCATCGTACACATTTACGTGATGTGAAGTTTCGTAAGACGAAACGCGTTAATTGCGTGGAAAGGCCGTGTAATTTTAACCAACGATAATTCCCTGTAAATATACAATTACGAATATCTGCTAAGAGATAAAAGCGCTGCTATAATTTATTCGTTATGATTGGTTCGAAAGACCAAGGAATGTTCGCGACCGACGTCACAGTTATATACAACGAATCTAAAAAGCAGTAGCAGTACCTAAATTTATCTCGAGGATACACGCGGCGACCGCTCGGTGCAGCATCGATCGATACTTTGCTACTAAATTCGACAAGATTTCGTTGAAGATTTCTTTCTCGATACCGCTCCATGTGCTCCAAAAAAAAAAGAAAAAAAAAAACTCCAAATATAACGCGCGTATACAACTAACGTAGAAATATAGAAAAAGATCAGCAAGAAACTTCGTTATTAAATTTAATTCGACGTTTATTATTCGTAACGATTCCGTCGATTTTGTACGTAGAATCGTTCAGCAATCGATACGATTACACGTATGTATGTATACAATTTTGACCGAGGGAAAATCGAAACAAGGCGACTTTGTGCTCGCTTCGGAGCAGGTATATGTACTTACATCGTACAGATGTATATGTGTACTCTAAGTTGCTTTGTTCGATCATGGTATATACCGATCGAATTAAATACGAAATACGATTTTTTAGGTCGATATGCATATACATGCGTTCTTTGTATGCAGTCGCTTTATACGCGCTCGGTAAAACGTTATTATTCCGCTTGAAGCTATCGCGCGATCGAGCAAATAATTCAGAACGATGTCGCGAATCGACCGGAATTGACCAATTAACGATTAGACATTACGTATTCGTGGGTAACCTCGGTAATCAATATTTTATTGTTTAATAAGTTTCATTGTCTATGTATTGATTTTCTTCGAGTAGCGCTAAACGAGAATTCATCGCGTGGTATAGCGGAATTAAGCAAACGGTACATTCACCTACAAAGCCGAACAACCATACGATTTTCTGAGGAGAGACCCTTTCCGAAGCCCGATTCTCGATTCTGCTTCTTTTCAAACGTGAATTAGATTAGAAGCATCGTTTATTTTCGCGATATCGAACAAACGTAGCGGTGAAAGAAGACTAGTCCGCCGATCTACGTTCCTGACGCGGCCTATATCCTTGCTCGATTGGAAACGAGAGGTCAACGTAGCTTTAGGCGAAACACGATCGACCGATTGCTTTCTTTCATATAATATTCTTAAAAAGCCGTGCTTATTTTCAGCTATCGTCAGCAAGTGCGCACGTACGAACGTCGAAACTGTCGTACTTATCCGACCAATAGGCTCGTTCGAAGAAGATGGTCGCTTTGCGATATAAGATATTTTTATAAATATTTCGATTGTTCCGCGCTCTTTCAAACGTAATACATATATCGTACAGTTTGTAACGGTTCATACGCGATCGATTCTAGCTGAACGTATCGACCAAATATCTATATACATAATCTGAATGTTTTCTCTTCTTCTTCTTCTTCTTCTTTTCAGTGATTCTCGCGTTTACACTTTTCAACATTTGCCAATTTTACCGACAGACCGAATTTTACCTTGATCGTTGCTTGTATCTGTAGCGTGAGTAGTCGTAAACGATCGATCTCGATCCGATCGCTATATCCGGGTAAAAACAGTCCCGTATCGGTTCCATGCAAAGGCGTAGATCGAGAAAAAGCTTTTCTTCCTTTGAGGAACCATGGAATCGTTGCAATGATTTTCCGACGATCACCGGTTGCTGTCAGAACGGAATAACGTCTCTTTGATAGTCAGAGACGATCTTTAAGAAAAATAACATCTTCGTTCGATTCGAATAGTTGCGAGATACAAGCAATTTCTCTCAGGTGTGTAAGCGTATTTCGTTCTCGATGAATAAACATTGGTTAGAATTAAAAAAAAAACCGTCTCAACGCGCTACGGCCTCTTGTTATTTGTTGAAAAAAGAAACGAAAAGTATCGAAGGTTACAGTCGACGTTACTCACTTTGCAATGGATAGAATTTGATTTTATTATACGATGGTTACCAACAAAACCGATGAGACCACTCGTAGAATAATAAATCGTAGGAATGGTGGAATAGTTGAAAGAACAACAATGGTCGTAGCGCTTGTATATATCACATGTATATCTGTGTCACGCGGATGCCCGAGCCTGAGTCATTCGCTCCCGTTCGCTCGCTCGAGAGTTCGTTGCTCATCGTGGCTTCGTACCATGCCCCGGTCCCGTCCCGTGCTCTTTCACCTACTAACGGTTGGTTTACCGTTCTTCGACTCTTACCGAACGCACCACTCTACACGAGCCGCGCTTACACATCAAAAGGCCCGATCGAACTGACCACCGTTCTTCTTCGACACTGGGCATACTCGTGCAAATCGAAACGAATGTTTCCGGTTCGAGGAAGACGTTTGCAAGAAAATGCAGAAAATCGAATGGACTCGCGGAAAGAACGAGTCGCTGCGAAGCGCAACTTCTAACAAACTCGCGGACGTTTGTTTATAGTTTCGAGTTCGGCGTTTGTTCGTGTTTTACGTCAGAGCGGCAGACGCGGTGAACGAGTTTTACGAGGACGCGTTGTCGCTATTTTAGGTATGCGCGGTATTAGTTGATGCGCAATAAAACCGTCACTTTACGCACTCAAAATAAATCGTAGTTCGAACCATCGTTCGAGATACCGTATCCAAGAGTCATCGGCTGCAACGGTTCGCCCGAATTCCAAGTCACGTGAAACGATAATCGCGCATAGTTGGAGAGCAACGAATAACCAAACTTTCAAATAGTTCTATAATTATGAAACGTTTCGCGAATGCTCGAAATATATCGCGTGCCACTTTGTTCGATGCCTATGATCATGTATACGTAACGTTTCGTTCGGTTTTCTTTCCTCAGTTTACTCGAAGAACGCGGATTTTGCGAGACGATTGTCGAGAGTTCTTGGAAGACGATGGTGTCAGTCAGTCACGATTCACGATTCCCGGCACGACGACGACTCATCAACTAATTCGACGACTTTACCGTCGTAGAAATATTGTAACATTACGTAAAAGAGAACGTTAGTGTTGAGTTTAAACAATGTACGTCGCGATCAGGAGAAAAAAGTAGGAAACAACGAAGCAACGCGTGCACTTTGACGCAAGTTAGAACGAGATAGATCGTAAAGGAAGTTAAAAGAAATTCGTACTTTCCTTGTTATCGTTGGCGAAGCGGTTTCACGCGACTGCGCATCATTCGACTCGTCTTTGGTGTTGGTCAGCTACGAATATCGCGTGGTCGACGTGGTATCCAATTTTAGCGGGTTTCGTCAAGACCGTGGAACACGTAGACGTTGGAACGGCTACGAAAACGCATCGAACAAAAGAATGCACTTTTCTTCGTGTTCTCGTCCCCAAGGATCGACGAAACGACGACGACGACGACGACGACGACGACGACGACGACGACGACGACGACGACGACGACGACGACGACGACGACGACAACGACGACGGCGGCGACGGCGGCGACGACGGTGACGACAAGGAACCACCGAACGACGGATGCCCACTTCCAACTCCGACTATACCACGACCACGCGACCTGCTCGTCATTCGAGCTTCTCTTCAAAAACACGGCAGAAAGAAGAGCGCGACGGTTCGAACCGTACGAGACAAACGCAATGGAACGCGTCACACAAGTGCCAACCGGCGACTCCCGATCTCTTTCTCTCGTCTCCTTCTCTCTATAGCCGCCGAGATCTTGTACGTGCACTATACAACATACAACCCAAGAGAAACTTCGTCCAGAAAACACTACCACGATCGGAGGGGGGGATCGAAGTAGGAGGAGAAGACCGAAAGTGCGCGTGACTACCTCGACCACGAACTACGAACTACGAACCACGAACCACGAACCACGGATTACGAACCACGGACCACGAACCACGAACCACGAACCACGAACCACGGACTACGGACTGCGAATCACGGATCACGGATCACGGACCACGGACCATGGACTACGGATTACGGACCACGGACCGTGACGCGACGATCTAGCCAGCCTACCCTCGTCACCTGATCACAGTTACCCACTTGTGCGCTTCCGACGTCTCAGTATTTTCAACCCCGCCGTCGTCGTGTACTCATTATTTTTTTATCTCTTTCCTTCCGCTCTCTATACAAGTATAATGAAACCCAGACGTTCACCGTCCAACCAATCTTTTCGATTTAATTTCTTGGTTAACGACACCGATAAGTTTATCGATTAACGAGTTGATCGACAAACCAAATCCGCTAATATCGGCTTCTAAAGTGAGGTGGAGGGGGGGGCATCCTCTGAAATGTCCACATTTTTGTTCACGTGGCACTTTCCGTAAGAAAATTCAACGCAAAACAATACGTCGGCGGTATGCGAGTGCTCTAACGAATACTATAAACGTTATGCGGAGACATTTGTTAAAAACTTATTTCTTCGTTTAACCTTGTAAATCTGTTTTGCGATAAAAGAGTTTACGCGGGTAAAGGTAGGCAGATTAACAAAAGATATAGCGGGACGGTACAGTGCAACGCGGCGCTCACATTGCCCTCTATCTAAGTACATATAATACATCGTCCACCTCTTCACGTGGGAATATTGATTTCGCCGCGTCAGCTGCTCGCTCAGTTGCTCGACTTTGCTTGCCTATTCGTCGACCGTTCGTCCTCCGTTGTTCGTCGCGAACGCGCGCGCGTTTACTCGTCGTTTGCCCAATCTAATTCGTACACTCGTTCTACCACTTTATACGTTAATTTGCATTGCTCATCTACCACGTGTTTCCCACCTCGCAAACGTCACGCGATTATCGTTCGTTTAACGATCCTGTTTCTATGTCATAATCAATTATTACCTTTTACAAAAAAAACAGGATTTTCACATTTTTTAATATTTACCGTACACGCGAATATTTCAACCGTACGAAACGTTCTAAAATGTATCGTTGATTTACATTTTTAACGTAGCGATTTTTCGTATTTAATTTTAGGGATCGTCGACGTTACCAAAACTTAACTTATATTTTTTCCTATGGAGGAAACAGATTGATTTTCAAATACATTGTGGAAAATAACCTGTAAAACACGCGTGGAGCCCTGGTCCGAGGTCAAGCGTGAATCATCTTTCGTGATTCAACGAGTAAAATGAAAAATTATTGGTAATCGCCATCACGTGGAACCAATTAATTTTAATAACGATTTATACAAGGTTATATAACATTACTAGCGCATTAACTGCATGTTAACGACGGTGAAAACACTTTCTCCTTTAATTCCACAGTTATTCTTTTTCTCAACATATTTTTTAGATCAATTCGAGTGAAACCAAAGAACAAGGAAAAAGATCAACGAGAGAGAGATTTTATCCTTTAATTTCATCGAAATCGTGTTAAAATAACGCGATGCTATAGCATGGGTCGTAATTCTTGTTCTTAACCGCAACATTCCTTCGATCGTAGTTTCCAACTTTTCTCGATAAGTTTGTTGGAATAATAAATAAATAAATATAGAGACGATACAACGAAGAAATTATGCGTTCCTTCGACGATTTCTCTTACCGTATAATCGAAGAACAAGATTCCGACATTGGTCAATTTTCTTAATTTTGTAATTTACCGGCCATTCTCTCGGTCCAAATTTGCACGAATAACGATACTAACCTGAAACATAAAAAAAGATTATACGTAATGATAACTTTATTTACGTATATATGTATGTGTATATACATATGTGTGCATATCGGCGTACTAAATCGGTACGAAATCAAAATTTGACATATCGCGTTAATTGCAGCGTGTCCCGAGTTTTCCTCGATTTCTTTTTGACATACTTTTATAGAGGCAGACGCACGAATATAGACGCGCAAAAAGGAAAGTGGGAGACGTTAGAAAATGAGAAGTTAGATGGATAGACAGTGAAGGAAGCGTTACATAGCGAGAGGAAGTGTTTTGGCTACCGTTAGCTTGTCCTATATTTCCGATATGTATATATTATAAGAAGAAGCATATTGTTATTTCGTCAGACCATTCTTTCACAGTGTCCATTCGTGAGTATGATCAATTTTGACATTTTCAAAGATACATCATCGGACAATAGGTGTAACGATTTACGATCGTAATCGCTGTTTGAAGAATTGAGAACGACGTTGAATTTTGTCTTATTTATCGTTAGAAAAGTTTCCTCGTACGATAAAATTCTCTTTTCTCTATTCGGTAGCTGTGTTGCCACGGTAACAGCCTAGATTCGAGAGGTTGGGAGATGCGAACCCACAGAGCAGAGACAAAGGGTAGCGCGTGCGCTGATTCGTTGGTCCGCCTACATATTTGTACATCTACACGCTTATATACGTACACGGATACTGGTAAAATCTGTCCAGAAGAAGAACAGAAGAGAAAGAAGAAGAGAACTATTGTCGCTCGATCGTGTCCTTTTTGTTACATATTTCCGGTAGCGGGGCTTACAACGGACGTAAACAATCCATTGAAATACACGGGAATGTTCCCGTCTTTGTACACGCGTATAGCCGACGAATTCCGATTTAACAAAGTCGACCAACGCTCGACCAATTTCCTTTCCCTGAAAACATACTTGTCGCGCGACCATTCATTTTCAATTTGTGTTCAGCTAATAATTTCCGCGTTTTCGTATCGGATCGCTTTTCGAACATTCGCTGCCTATTGCGATCAATGAAAACCGGGTCACGCTTTTCCTCGTATCAAGAAGACAGGTAAAGTCAAACGAGGCCGTTCGTCCCCGTAATCACACACGAACAATCTTGCTAACGTTTTACTTTAAATAGCCAACATTAACAAATTTAAACGACCGCTTGCATATTTATCGCATAATCGACGCGATATATTCGCAACATATATATTACTTTAAACTAGAGGCTTTGGAAAATATATTACGGCGCATATGGTGCTTAATGTAAAGAGAATTCAACGTTCAAAGATCGTACTATGTGTATTACTTTGCGGAAAATATCGTAACTTCGCTGATCGTGCAACGTTTCTCCAAGTATTACTTGTATATCGTTCAACGGATAGAAAGTTTGATTACTTGATAAAATACCGTGAAACAAGAACTAGTCGGTTTCGCGTCAGTTAACGCCGATTCTTCTAGATACATATTTTTGTAGATTTTGCAAACGTGTTTTCTCGAAAAGCATTCGAAAAGTGCACGTAGGAATTTCGAGAAATTATCGGAAGATTAGTGAAAGGCGACTATTGTAAGATTTCGAAAGAAGATTTCACTTTTAATTCTACATTACGAACTGTACGAAACTAGAAGAGTCGAGAATAAACGAAAGAAGGGAATGGGTACTTGATATCGTGTAACGTAAATAAAATACGAATACGATCGTAACAATACTTAAATAATAAATATGAAGTATTGGAAACTTTTTAAATTCAAACTTCTTTCTTTACCGTCCTCGCGTTTTGAATACTTAACCTTGAAACTGATATACATATTGATATTTTCACCGATGCTTGACCAACGAAAAAAGTGGGATTATCGCAAGAATTTCGCGCGTGACCTGACCTTGTCCTAAATTTCATTGCTCCTGAGCCTCGAGAGAATTCTGCAAACCAGCTCCCTCTAGCTAGGACAGTGTTTTTCAAACTGCAGGATGTGACTCATTGGAAGGTTGTAAAATCGATACAGTAGTTTATATAATACACACGCGCGAACGCGCGCGCGCGCGCGCGTACTACAATAAAATTATTATCTGCCTATAATACGGCAAAGAACGAACGATCGAAGAAAATATTACGAAATGAAATTGATTAGAAAATCACGAAACGTACGTAAGAGATATTTTGTTTGAAAGATTATCAATATTTACATTGTACTATTTAGAGAATTTCGTTGATATCATCAAACGGAGATTCGAGAAAAACAATTTGAAATTAGGAAAGATCGACATATCTTCACCGATAGGTTGGCTGAAAAATGAAATGAAAACGCGGACAAATAAGAAACTAAATTTCCAACGATTTTAATCGATTCGGCCGTATGCATATGACAGGCGTAGAACGCAGAAGCGCGACATTTGGTATACATTTGAGTAGATCAGCGAGCAATGGATAGCTGCAGCGATGGAAAGTGAAAGTACCTCCGTCTAGAGACCAACGTTTCGTTTCTATGTACTTTATTCGACCTGGTATGATACAACGTATCTTTGTATTGTACGTAATAATATCGTAAGTGCGAAACACTTGCTCGGTTAAAGCAGACGGTTTAGCAAGAGGTAAGAGTAACGAACGGTTACAAACAGTTTAACTCGTACGACTAAAGATCTTTAGAGTTTATTGTAGTTCGTACCGTTAAAAACCGATTATTAAAAGCCGTTATCGAAGGCACGCAGGGAAGCTATAGGTAACGCGTATATTTTAAACACGGCACGATAACCGTTAAAAGTATCGGACTCGTTACGCATAGGATAATGATATGATTCATACTCGCTCGTTAAACTGACCCGAAAGATAAGACTTGGCACAGGTAATGTAGCTGCACATTTGTCCTATCCTCGTCCACACAGTCTTGAACAATTCCGAATTGTACATTGATAATTGGTAACAAATCGTAGATTGCTTCTCGATCGTTTCACTTGGTCACCGTTTCCCGCGATTCAAACACATGCGCAACCTTTCGAGCGTACCGTGTCGCCTCGCACAACACTCGATCTTTTACTTGGCGATATTTGTTCTTTTCGACTGCATAATTTCTTTCTAGCAACAGTTGTGTAAGATCGTTACCTGACTTACGTAACGTTTACGCGTTATCGAGGAAAGCGTATGCCTCCATAACGCAAAAACGTCGAATAGAAATCAAACCTACCGAGGGTTAGATATCGACAAATTTCTCTTTTTCTTTAATTGCAACGAATGAAAGACCGATAAACGTGTATCGACTATGTAGAAGAATCGACTGCATCGAGAGATCGTCGGTTCAGTTACCGAACAACGTTAAAAGAAAGCGCTAACGTTACAGATCTTGCTCGAAGAACGTTGTAACGATAGTTGTAACGTTGTAGTCGATTCCTATAAATAAGTAATTATTATCCTTGACTCTTTATTAGCTTCTGCTCATCGACGCGACCTTCGCACCCGCGATTGATTACGTCACAGAAAATGTACGATCGCGCACACTATACTTACATACTTCCCTTTACCAACACCAACGTGTTTATTTGCGCGTTCCGTTCAATCTTTCCATCCTCAAACGTGGAAGAAAAAGAAAGGCAAAGACGAGTCGCATCGTATAGTAGAGTATGTCAGTTGTATCTCTATCCATCAAGTTACATCAATTTCTTACGCGCGAGGGATTGAAAGTAGAACGTCTTTTTACGAGGTGTAATGATTTAACTAGATATTTGAATACACGACGGATGCGTATATCGAAGTTAACGAAATACTTTTTCTCGCAACTTACTCGTATTCGCGTTAACCGTTCGCTTTAAAAGAGTTTTACGCGTATATAGACATCGTAGTGCAAACTGAAAACCACTATTTCCGTATCCGTCAAGGTTTCGTTGTTAAAGATAAAAGCTCAACCAACGGAAACTTCCTGCTTCGATACAATATCGATAATCGACAGCTAATTCGAACGTTATCGAGCACGCCAAAATTATCGTTGTTCAGCCTTAGCGGCACGATAATATTTCTCGCAAATACGCATCGGTTAGCAGCGAAAATGTTAAAATACCGAATTACGCAGCCAATTCTTTTAACGCTTGTTCGACGTTGCATATTTATATGTACATTGTATTAAACATTTCGTCGTTAATTAGCATCTATTACGAAGTAGTATTCATCGCGCGAGTAGCTTATTTCTTTTCGTGAAAAAATTCAGCAACGACGATGCAGTTACAACTGATCAGCTGATTTCGTGATTAACGAATATTTGCTGCTTGAAAGAGGCTTGATCGTCGATCACTTTGTTCCTTCGATTGCGCGTATAAAGTTTGGCAGTGTCGCTCGTCTTTTCCTTATTATCGGAAGCCATTTAAAAACCGTATAACAAACTGTCATACAAATGTTCATTTCAACGCACGAGTCGTAAATACTTGAATCTGTAGACGAAGTTTTCTGTGAAAAATGTCAGGATAATCGTAAGATTGATTTTATAACGAGAAGAGTAACTTTAGAAAAGAGTACTTTGCGAAAAAAGATTCGCTCGAGAAGAAAAATTCGGTCGCGATAGTGCAAGCAGCGAAAATGATCGAGCATCGAGAAGAAAGCAAAAGCGCAGAGCGGTGTGTCGCTGACACGCGGACGCGAACACGACGGCGACGCCGCGGCGAAACGATCCAGAGAATTGAAAGAGAGGCTGGCTATACGAGTGAACTGCGTGACGCGATACGCTTTCGGAAAGAGGTGCACGAAACCCACCGGAATCGAACAGGAATACTCGAATCGAATATTCGAACGACTGGAGCGCACGTACGCGAACGTAACTTGGTGACCGTCTAACCGAGTGACTGAACGATCGACTAACCGTGGTCGAACGAACGCGATCGGACGCAAGCGAGTCCGAGTGGATGATACGATGAAAATAGGGGGACTCGATGTGTGCCCACACTGCCCAAGTGCCCACTATGCCCACTTGCGTCCACGCGTCAACGTATGCTCACGCACGTTTCTTGCGTATTCGCACAACGTGCATCGACACTCCAATTAGTTACATATTCGTTTCACGTTCGAGAGTGTTCCAAATTAAAATCATGAGCATTTTCGCGCACACCTCCCGCGAACACTCGGTGAATAGGTCATCGATTATCGTTTATCGAGCCACCGTTCACGATCACGATACTTGGATAACGGAACTATAACGTTATCAAGATTTAAGTTACCAATTTGACGAACAGATCGATCAAATATCGACAAATTTTACCGTCATTTTCGTCAACGCGACATATCGCTCGTGAATCGTGTAATCGTGTCTCTTATAAACGTCGTTACACTATGTACGTTATTTGTATGCACGCTGTACGTGTAAATGGATAATAACGTATACATGTAAGTCGATATGGCGTGGAATCGTATTAATCGTATCGACGATTAGTTTATGGAAAAACGATGAAACTAGGAGGACGTTGGAGCGAAGCGATGTATCGCGGTAGAAAATCAGAAGTTACCGGTTGTTTCGCGGCCCCAAATGTTGCTCCGGTGACGGTAGTTTTACCAGTGACGTCATCGGCGCAAAGGTGCACGCGGTCCTCGGTTAACTGTACTTTGGATCAAAACTCGAGCGAAAAGCTGTTATAAAATCGAATAAACGTATGAACGAACGAACACGAAAACACAACCAGTCGCCAGATCGGTCGAAACAACGATACTTCGTTTCGATATTATTCTTTTTTCCTGATATTTTTCTCGCGGTACATTTAAGAAACGTTTGTACAAGGTAGAATTCGGAGGACACGACCTACCGAAAATACACTGGTGTCTGTCTTATCCGAACCAACAGGGAGACAAAAGAATCATATAAAGTTTCGTTTACTCGAACACAGGTTAAGGTTAATTGATAATTTCTTGAAATATTTATGGATCCCATACTTTTTTGCCTGCTAAGTCGCATAATTCTCTCGATACAAGTACGTAATTGCGTAGAGTTATTCGAATTGTCGAAACATATTTTCGAATACCACCTTTGCTATGGTACAAGAAGGCACCTTTTCATTAGCACTTTCGTTTGCTCTTTCCATTTGTATAAAATCGTCGTTATTATCGTCTTTGTCGCAACGAAACTACTACATCGGTACATTTCAATTTTTTCTACCGCTGCCATCGTCGTAGGAATCTACGTTCTTCGGATAATTTTCAAAATATCATGTTTTTGTTTCTTTCGTGTCCGTGATCGTGATCGTGGATTTTCCAACACCATGTATTTCTGTTAATTCTATTGCGTTTACGCCACTTTCCAGTTCTTCGATTATGTCGTATTTCGTTTCGGTAGTTAGAACGCCGTTACTTTCGTACTAAATTCTTCTAATTAGAATTCTCTCGACCGAATAAACGAAAGAATACATCGTACACGAACATTAATAAAATATGTACATATCGTAAACGGAAAAAGGCATCCATTGCCGGGAAATATTATGTAGGGACGATAGAAGCGCTCGGATTGTTTTAAATATTTGGACAGGAGGGGTCTACGCAGTACACGTTTTACGCAATGTACAGCAATTGTGATTTGAAATTCTAATTGGAAATTTTAAATATCGATTCAAAAGTGATTTTTGCAGCTTGCAAAATTCAAGGTGCTTCTATAAAACGCGCACGACCCTGAGTGCAGCTACGCCAATTGATGTCGACGCTTAATATTTTAATTTACAACCTCGCTATATCATTTCCACCGATTATACCTATGCTATTCGTACGCAGTATTCGATGTTTCACGGAACGTTTCTTTTAAACGTGAAAGCATATTCGCAATTAGACTGTTGGCGTCGACAGACGAATGACAAACTAGATGCATAACTCGTTTTAGAACGATCGATCGAGTAAAGTCCGAGCCTGCTTCGCAAACGATCGAACGCGCATCGTAATACATAATCGTTAGGTTGCTTGCTCGCATCCTACTTTTATCCGTTATTTGCTCCCGTTTCATAGTATCCCATTCGAATAACAAATATCCGTTTATTTCTTTCTTCTTTTTTATCGTATATTTATCGTGATATTAATAACGCTCGGAGAGAGGAACAAAGGCTGTACATACGTGGTTATCGAGAAACGATATTAAAAACCACAATAACGTACAGTCGAATAAACGTAAATGATCGATAGCGTGGACTTTGAAACTACCACACCAGTCAAATTCACTGGCTTTACGATTTTATTTTAAAATTCCTACTCTGCGTTATATATTTTTTCCGCAGTGATGTAATGACTTTCGCAATTATAACTAAAAGAACGATATAATGAATTTGATTTTCTTCTTTATGTATTCAAACTGAAAATAATTTTGTATCAAGGCTATTTATACCAATACCAGTCGAAATGATTGGTACTTGTCAAAGCGTAAAAGAGTACAGCAATCTGTTCGTCGAAGTCCAATTAACCAGTCTCCTCGTTTTCTACAACTTCCCATATGTTTTTAAAATTTTTACCGCGTATCATTCGATATGACGATATCACTTATCGGGAAAATTCCGAATCGATCGCTAGATCGCTAGATGCTGGCGCTAGAAATACCACGAAACTTTAATATTTTTAGAAACGTGTCGACCCTCGTTTAGGGATCATGGTCCCAGATGGATTAATAATACCAAAAATGTACTACATAACGTGAAATTGCTTCTGTAAGAAAGTAATAAATCAATAGACATACAAGTATTCTATTATTGTGTATTTTCTAAAGACCAGTCATTTTCACTGCTTTTGGTAGAAATAGCTTCGTGTTAACTATCGGTAGTTCTAGTGTTAAACGAAATTTCAAAGAAACGTAACACGTAGACAGAGTACATGCGATATCTAGTACGAAGTATGGTCAAGTTGGGCATGCTTTAGCAAGTTTGAAGAACTTTTGCCAAAGTCATAGCGTTGGTTTTTGGCTATGGTTCCGAATTCCTTGGCTTAATTTTAGTTAACGTGCGCGCGTGTCAAGGACACGATATTATAAAGTTCCCTAGAGAGTCATATTATGTCGTTTATCCATTCTTACACTATAGTTTACGCTACAGAATGATATTTTGTACAAGAGAAAACGTAGAAACGAACGTATAAAGTTGTTACAAAAGCTGACTTGCTCGGAATGTTTCTTTTCTTCTCGCAAAGTAATTACTTTGAGAACGTTACGTTACTGCCTTTTCACGGGGCAACTTCAAGAAAGTCATGGAAAACGCATTAACTTCCTGAAATGTGTAGTATACCTATACTTGGACACGGAGTTGTGTGAAATTGCCACCTTTAAATGGGAATTTAAAAAAAGAAAAAAGAAACAAACGGGATTCGTTCATTCAATAGCGAACAAACGCAAATTCTGAGTGGACAAACGTGGACAAATCGTGGACAAAGGAATGCTGTTTGTGTTTTGTCAAAATTCGCATCGGAGAGTGGCAACTTTGCCTGACTTGGATACCGGATAAGGTCTGACTCGACCAATTACTATAGATATTTTTAATTACGCTTATGGTCCAACAGTTACCATACTCGGTGCCTTTGTCGCAACGACTTTTCCTCGATTTTCGCTCTATTTATCGGACAAGATAAAGTATACAAAATATCGTTACTATTATACGTACAATAAAAATATTCGACTTCGTATCGCTGATAGATCGATAACGAATAAATAAGGTATTTGTAGGATTACTTGCGAAAACGTAACGAGTATACGATCTCTGTCGCAACAGCGACTGTTATACGCTAAGTACGTATAACAGGAACGCGCAGCAAGGGTGAATAGGTAAAACAGCGAGCAAGGCGAAAGGAGCAACGCTAACTAAGTGGCAACGCAATCGACTGCATTTTAACCGGCAAGAGAATTTAAGACTCGTTGCGAAATATATTACATATAACGCGAGAAGCCTTGAAGTTTCCGCGTCGTTAATTCAGAGTAGAAGTGAGAACAGAACAGAGAGAATCGAATGAGAAATAGAAAGCTACCCACCCAACTGAGAACACTCGTTTTTAAAGCATACGCGTCAAGTGTTCATCGATTTTTAATTTAAATCCTCGTCGATGATTCTCATATTTTTGCGATGTTCGCACAACATTATGATTAACAAAGCGTTTTCGTGTTACCCTTATCGACACTAGAGTGAGCAGATAACGATGAGAACAAGTAGTTCTCGTGATCGTACCCATGTACATACTGCCGGATAACGCCAAGTACATATTTCGCGTTTCGTTCTATCTTGTTCTATCTTATATTTTTATGTGTACGTAATATCAAAATCCTAATCCAATGTTCGAAAATTGAAAACACTTGGGCGAAACATTTTTAAATATCGATCAAATCGCTTTCGATGCTTCGACAATCTCGATATAAGAGACGAGTTAAATTCTGTTATTACGATTGTCTACGGCTGAATCCGATTCCATCTCCGGTACGCGTGACTTTTTGACAACAGTCAGCTCTCGGTAAGATGGTAATGCTCTTTAAACTTCGATGTGTATCGCATAGAATTTCGTCTCTAGTATAGAATGATTGTGATGATAATCGTTCGGTGAGATTGCGCACACGCTGTTTGGTTTTTCCGTACAATATCCCAGTAACGAAATACAGAGTATATCGATGTATTTGTTTTTCGTTCTATCGACTTTATTGAGCTTTTCATATTCCACGGTCGCTCGAGTTTCGAGGAAGGGAAAACTGTGCCACGAGATCGATGTCGATTCAAAAGTTTGCTTCCAATCAATAGATCGAGTAATAACTGGAGCGCGAGTGAACGAAGAATGCGTGGAACAAGCAATTTTGCAAAGTTACAAAACTGACAGATTAGGTAAGCTCGATCGCGTTTCCCTTCGACGACGGAACCTCCTCCGAGATTATAAAACGACGCAACGATAAACGAATCGTTTGGAAATTTAATTTTCCAACAAAATTTATCAAGAGCCGTAAACCGAAGCTGTGTCTCGATAGAGCGATTTGCGCCGTCGTGATACACCGTGCAAATAAATGCTCGTAGTTAGAAATATAATTATAACGATATTTAAAAATAGAATATCATTCGATATTGCTTCTAGCGACAACGTATACACATTAACGCATCCTGTTCGTCTCTATTCCGAAAATAACAAGATTTTAAAATCTTATTTCGCCAACGGATACGTTCCGTAAATAAGAACGAGAAAGTATAAAACATAATTTCGTGCGAGTGACGCGAACACTGCTGTACACGCATGACAATGGTTGCTTTGTTCGCGAACGAACACGCTTGGGCGTACACATGTAGCAGATACATCGTCCATGTACATTGTACTTACATACATCCCCGTCCATAAGTATCCGAATATTTACGTATTTACGGATTTATATCTTATGAACGAGAGCGTATGTATAATATATGCCCAACAGGTCAAGCAATCCTCGACTTCGCTTGTAACATTATACGTATATATTTTGTTTTTGCGTGACACCAATTCTCAAAGAAGAAAAGCCATGTTATATCTGCCGTTACATCGAAGAGGATAGACCGCGCGAAGAAAATCAAACCAAAATAGCGCAAATGGAAAGGGATCGTGTAAACGCTGTCGTTTCTCAGATGTCGATGACGAGAAGCTCGAACGATAGTTTCACCGATCAATTAGAAAATATTAGAGATATATAGTGAGTTGAGCCGACCATCCGGACACTTTTATGATCGACGAGTAGGTGGCAAAAATGGCCGATTGATCAGCCTTAAATTTTTAATATTTCTTTTATATTTTCAATTTTTCAAAATTTTAATATTTCTTAATAGGTAGTAATTTACTTATAGCTATATATTTGTAGGTAATATAATTATTACATAGAAAGTTAAAAATAATAATTAGTATTTATTGAAACGAACCAAGTAAGTATTCAGCAACTAGAAACTCAAGTCGTTATTTCTTAATTCCATCGTAACAAAAACTCCTTAAGTCGAAGAAACAAGATGTAGTAAGATAAATATAACAATGTTAAACAAATTTCTCTTTGGTTTCGTAATATTAAACGATTGGAAAGACGCGTTTTATAGAGATGTATGTATGTGGAATATGGTATAGAACTGGAACTCTCGAAAATATTAACTTCGTTAATTTTTCCACAGAATTTTGTTTCTCTATTTAACGATCTTATTTCAAATTTCGAAATACCGTTACACGCGAGCGTGCCTTGAAACTTAACCGTACTTTCGATTTCTTGACACATCGAAATTCGTGAAAGAAATCACGCAGCATTTTCGAATATGTCGAGACGTGATAAATCAAATACTAATTTTCATTACTTAAAATCATATTTATATCGTTATATCACGCGATTTAATACGCCATATCGTACGATCAGATATGTTTCCATTCAATGAAATATGTCGTCTTAGTTGCTCTTACGCGATTTAATACTATAAAATACTATAAAAAAGATGAGAAAAGTACGATGTACCTTCAAAACGAAGATAGACGTGAGAATGTTCGTGTTCGCGTAGAAAAACAATTTAAAGCAGGTGACACACTCGACGGTATTCTTGCTCGAGCACCTATGTATATGTAACCTCCTTGGGAGATTACAAGCCAATGACCTCGTATCTGATAGCGTATTGCGTGACAACGAGTATTCGAAACAAACGAACGTTTCTTCGCGGAAGAAAACGTTCTTTCCTTTTCACCCGCCGTTAGAACGAAACGTTTTACGAAAACTTGATCATCGATTTTGACTATCGTTAAACTAAACTAAACTAAACTAGCGAGATACGTATGTTAAATGTACGTATAAAGAAGAAAATTTTCTGGTAATTATTTAGAAAACCGACGCGTTCTCGATTTCGATGATTTTCCTCGAAACTAAGACAGTCCGGCGGTAACGTATGTAGAAAGGAATCGTTCAAAACGTTGATTTCTACGACATGTTGAAAAATCATGGAAATCGAGAACACGTAGCTCGTTAATAATTACCAACGTTATCACCATTTTGCGTTGCTTCGAGTAATATATGTAAATCATAGACGATATGTATCTCGTACGATGCGCGACAATAAGCATTTGCAAGGAAAAATTGGCGTTTCTTTGGTATAAACTTTGCAAAAACTAATACTCGTGGCTTATGAATTTCCCGGAAGCAAGCATTGTCTTGCTACGAAGAGAAACCGATCGTGATTCGAATCCCAACTTCCACTTTTGCCCGCAACGTTGCCAGGTGATACATCATACATACTCAGTTTCACCCACGTGCAAACAAGCTAAGAATTACACAACGCGTAAACGCGACATCGTTGAAAAATCTCTTCTAGGCTTTCTCGTATAAACCGACCATGGTAACGAATCTCGTATAGAATATGTAACGTTGCGTTGAGTATTGTAAGTTACGATTCAATTATGAATTAGGACAAAGTACGGTACAGAAGGTTCTTAATTGCTCGGAAAGAAAGTGAGCAAATATATCGATAGATGGATGTTTATCGATTTATCGATTGATATTTCGTGCAATGTGATTAAAACCAGTAAGGTGCTCGAACGATGTATGTATCGCGAGGCTGTAGATGAAAAAGACATTGCTTTGATATTCTGTTTGATCGTTAACCGAAAAAATTGCACTTCTCAAGAACGGTTATTACCTTTTCTATTATACGACTATTATATTCCTTGGAATATCTCAGACTAATCCATAGATTAAGATTATAAGCTTCGGAATATTCGGTCATCGAATTAAACGTCACCGATCGCGAGAAAGGAACAATACATATGTATAAAGAATTTGAAACTTGAAAATAAGTTTTAAATTTACAACGAGTATGAATAAGTCGCTGACACCGATTTATAAATAGATAAAAATGAAAAACTGAAAGAAAATGTGAAACAAATTAAAGGATTATTAACCGACGTTTAGTCGGAAATAGCGGATATCCATAGATATCGATAAATATCTAACGGGTCGGTTGAAATACGTAAATAAATAGATATAAAACTGATGCATACATTACCAGTAAATAAGATGTAACAATCAAGACGATTATAAATGGCAATCTTACGTAACTTGTTTTTCGCTTATTAGTCTAATTAGAAACTCGGACTATGGTACGACTCTGTTATCGTTCGACATCGTCGTTCCTTATCCGTAACTCGTTCTAGATTCAAAAATTTATTTGCGTTAATAATTTCGTGTACTTGACGGATACGTTAGAAGGCACGTATTACGAATTCGATGATTTTTGCGTCTTTGAACGCGGTATTTCTTAAACAGCGAAAAACAATCGAACAACACCTGACAGAACCGTACTGCTTATTTGCTTCCTGTTAATCGTGCATGATTATAAAGAGAAAGGACATAACAGAGAACGCGGTTATTACGAATTCTACGACATGCCGTTGCCAGCAACGATCGCGACCTGGTTTGCACACCAAGTCTAATGTTTATTTATCAAGTTTACTGTTCGTCCTCTTTCCGGCCTAGTTATCGTGTCGTGCCACGTTTGCCGGGGAGTTTGAATCTCAAGAATAATCTTCTTTTGTTCACGAAACACTCGTTGTTTTAGGTAGCGTTGTGCACGTTTCTTTCAATGGAACATCGTCGCAGTTAAATTCGACGATACGTCTCTACTTTATGTAATCGATTAATACACATAGCTCGACAGTTTGAATTATAAATTAATACAAATTTCGTTTAATTTAGCTCAGTTCCCAACGACGATTAATCGGAACGGATAAAAACGACTTTGAGACGAACGAAGGAGACGTGACGTTCTTCGAGTAAACACTGCGCAAACGAGGCAGCGAGGGTGCTTCTCTTACGTATAATAAGAGAAAAACGCTGTAGAAAGGTATAGATAGACTGTTGAAAGATCGTGGAAACAACGGAAGCCCCGTTAATACGATTCTGCGTTCGTCATGGTAGCTCGAGTACATTGCACCAAATACTCGACGCATCGTTAAATACCAGGAACTTGACACTGATCGTTGCAGAGATTGTACGTATACTTGGCATAAATGTATGGTTGAAAAAAGTTATTTTATTCGACGCCCATTAACTAATTCAAAATGATAATAAAAGGCGTTAATTAATGAAATCGATTTACCAAGTTGGCTACTCCTTTTCGAATCTCTAATATTATTGTAAACATCGTGACGCTTTCGTTACTGTTAATCGATTAAATTGCTTCCTGAAGTATAGTTTCGGACGATGTACAATACAAGCATCGTTCTGAAAGTAATGCCCGTTTTGAAATAACAATTAAATATTTTCCAATACAAGAAAGACCCGTATTCCGACGCTTGTCGCAACGTGAGACGAATTTCTCTATACCTTCGACAAACACTTGCTTTCCCGCCAAGCGTTATTCGCCCAAAAACTCTTTCAATTTTACAGAAACGATGGTAATCTGGATCGTTGGATCGTTTGATGCGCCGATGATCACTCGTAATGAATTCTCAGACACGTTTCTTGAGGTCTTTCGTAATGACAGACGGGCGATCGGAACGCTTACGATCGCATACAGTTTCTCCACACGTATTGAACTCCCGCACCCGTCGTCTTACGAATAATTCAAATATAACCTTATTACCGTAAACTGCCGTAATTCGATGATTCAAAAGGCGAATTGCTTTTGAACGAACGTGTTAAGCATCGAGAAAACGTAAATCGTTATCGGCGGGATTTTCAATTTTCATCGCCATTTTAAACGTATCAAACTATGACAACTCTAGTTAAGTACTTACGGATGAAATTTTTATTTTAAATAGGAATATCGAAGAATACCTTCTACAAGCACGTTTCGTCGTTTTATACGGCTTTTACGCGTAGACGGGTATCACTTTCTGACCGACCATCGTAAGTGTTACGAAGGAAAAGGTTGAAAGAACAAAGAAAATTCGTCTGGTCCTTTCTTAAACAAAGATGGAGAGTCACGAGTCGTAAGAAATCACAGTTAATGGAAACGCTTTTGTATTAATAATCGTACATGTACGATTCCTATTCAATTATCTGCCACCGTCGTCAAGTGTACATTTGCTTGGTAAGTAGGATCTTTTTATTAATGGCCACTGCCGTGTGTACGGAACACCTGCGATGACTAACAGTACCACGCAGCTAACTATAATAAGACGCGAGTATACTCAAACACTTACGTTATTACGCAGTAACATCGATCTTGCTCTTTACGAGTAGGTACTCGTACGTACAAACGCGGCTAATCTGACTGCAGTGGAAACGAATTAACTGTTGTTCCACGCAAACCGATATCGATGCGCAAAAGTCTAGAATTTTTAATAAAAAATATCATTTGCCGATGGTATTTCAATCATCGAGTTATTCACGTTGAATTCACCCTTTCGTGAAATTAACGATACCAATCCTCGACCAGTTCGTCTCTTTTACACCGTTTTGCAATCGTTTACCTTTACACGATTATACCTCGAACGAATGAAACAGAAAGTAGAAACAAGGAAGCAAGAATAGAACGAATGCGCGTCATTCGACGAGATACGTAGGATAAAATACCAAGAGAATAGGAAATAGGAAAACTAAATTGCAGATTGCAAACTTCGTTATAGGTTTCTTAATTCGTTGACGCGATAGAAAAGAAAGGTTCGCTTTCGAATTTACCTGATTTTCCGATTGGTGGTTGACCGAGTCTGCTAAACCACCTGAGAAACCTTCTAGCGGTGGTGGCAGCAGGTGGTCTACATCCCTCGAGTATAACAACTCCATTATTGTTGTTGTTGTTGGAAGTTGGACGTTCGGACGGAGATGCTCTGCTGTACGGCGACATCCAAGCTGTGGTAGTGCTTTGGATAGTGGTACCTTTGACGGTAGTAATGGAACTGGTTATTTTAGCCGGGTGCGGGACCCAATCTTCCGAAGCGACGGGCATTTGTCTCGTCCTCTCGTCGGACGAGTGAAAGACAAACCCGCAGAATGGAAAAGTCATTCAAGGTTTTACACCCTTCCGCGAACGTAAGATTATTTAGGAAACTCGAGCAAATTTCTTATATGTTTTCCGAGTACATGGCATAGGCGTATCGACGATAAGTTCGGCAACGTACGATCACGAAATTCAATGTACACCTTTTGTTTCTCCTATCTTTTTTTTTTTTTTTTCTTACTTCCGTAACTCATAACCAATCGGCCGATTCCAATGTTCGACGTTTCCTTTAAACTCGGCCAGCGAGTTTTTTCTCACGACTCGCCAGGAAGAGAACGTACAAGCGTAGGTACATATTTTCTTGTGCGCGCGCGTACCTCAAGTTTCGCGGTCGTCGCTTCCAACTTTATCTATGTTGCTCGGATGTTTGCTTTAGCAGCTAACAGTCACGTGCTTCCCCTTAACTTGTTGCACATACCTCGACGACTCTTTCTGTATTCTAAATGCGCCCTTGCTCGTCCGATCGATCCAAAGTCATGGCTGTTCTTTCGCTGATCCTCTCTGCTGTTCGATGCAGTCGATTACCGTCGAACGACAAACGGACTTCGTATCTTCGTCGAATTTTCTTATTTTTTCTGCAAACGTAATACGGAGAATACGGAGAATACGGAGAATACGGAGAATAAGGAGGAATAGAAAGGACAAATCACATCGGATCAACTAGTTCTTTGTAAATTCTCCCGACGTCTCCCACGTAATATGCACGTTTTCTTAAAATTCTTATCAAAACGAACGACCTATTGGATTTATTTGGTACGTTATAAGGTACTTAGTTTTCATTGCAGCCTTTCTGAGTAATACTATGCTACCGTGGAATGGTAGTATCCAGGTAAATTATGCGGATAGGAAAAATAGTCTACGTGTATTTAAAATCGAACGCTCGATCGATCGAAGCAACGACTTTTGTTCCCGATCCGGCAACGCTTTCCGAAGATCCTCGATCTTCCGCGCATCGGAAAGATAGAAGAAATACACGGCACGAATTTGTCCTTAAGTAGGATTATTGCACTTTGTCCTACTTCGCTCGATCCAATCTAGTCTCGATTAACGGTTTCTCGCGGACCTACGTAAGAATCTTTTCGTAGACGTTTGCAGAAATCGAACGAACAAAGTTTTCTACGACCGCGACGTCACAGTTTTCCAAGTATGTATAGGGAAAGGGATGGCATTCCTCGATATTTCTTGTCCCTCCGAAGCGTAAACTCTTGCAGACTACACTGTCGGCAAAGCGTTTGGAGGTCGAGGTTGATCTCTCGCACTGGTGAACGTTGCTCGGTCGGTCACGTAGTTGCCGCATTATCCGTGTTTCGTTGCGCTATCATCAGCGACTACGTATTACCGTCGTCCTCGTCTTCGACGTCGTCGTCGACGCATACGGTTCATTCGATTCCGATAAGCTAACTTGCCGCCACTCCTATTCTTTCCTTCTTTGCTTGCAACCAGCAATACTCCTTTCGATTCCCTCCTAGAGCTACGTGCGGGACGTAGAGCAAGAGAAACGAGCACACGAATAAACGAACGTCGTTCGATCGGTAGGATTCGTTCTGACAAAAACTTACAACACGGTACGCGCACTAATTTTCACTTGGAAATGCACAGGCGATCGAAGTTTGCGCACAACAGGTAGAATCGGATCGTCGATCTTGTCGAGTCACGTCCGAAAAACACCATTTAACCCATATTGAGGAACGTCGTGAACGTAGGCCTCGATTGCACAATTTCATCCGGCTGGTGAGAAATTCAGCGGAGATAAGGAGAAAAACGTAGAAGCACGGAGAGAACGTTGCCAACGAGTCGATTCTAACCACACGTCTCTCGACCTGACGACAGACTCGAACTGCCACCGACCAACCGACCGACCACGACCACCACTTCTCTCGACGCTGTCTCTGCCAACTTGCTTCTTCGTGCTCCTCTACCACTCCTCTTGTCTACTGCCGGCCTTCTTCCTTCTACCTCCCTCTTATTTTCTTTCTCTTTTCGATCCGCGTGCGTGTTCGTGTATCCATGCACGCGTATACCTTCACCACGGCATAACACCGCGACACCCGCGTTACCACTACCGGTACACTGTCGCTAACTGCCCCACCACACCGCTACTTTTTCTTCAGTCAACTCCCTCTCGCACTCGCTACTTCGTAACTGTTTCTTTATCTTCTCTTTCCTTCCTTCTTCGTTACTCGCGTAGCTTCGTTACCCTTACTGCACTTTTGTTAACGAATACAGTTCAGAAATGTCGAAACGAATACAGCTGGAGGTATATTTGCGACAAGTTGCCGCTCTCTGGCACAGCAACACGTTGTCGTCGTGTTCCACCGTGCTGACGTTTACGTTGAACGTGTTTCCACATTGCGATACGATAGATGTGACGCGCGTGTGTACAGAAGTACCTACACGCGTGGACGCGATTCGTAGGCGATCCACGCACGAGTGGACGAACGAAGGTAGACGCGAAAAACATGGAAAATTGGAGTAAAAGGGATAAGCGCGCGATACTCAGCTGATGCAATGTGTCTGTCAGACAGAACCACGATCTTCTGTAAGTGTGTAATCTCCATAACGTGACTTTCCGCGACTCACCCTCAAACTGGTCCCCTTTGTTTACTCGTAGATACATGTATATTGCTCGCGTAATCGTCCACAACGAGCCGTAAAATCTACCGTACGTGTTTATTCTTAATCGTTCTTTTTATTTAACTCATCGCCAGCGTACGTATTCTACGTATTCTAACGAGCTTATTAAAAGCTTACGCCAAATAGCGAAATGTGCAGAGTTCAGGTATTGGAAAATTATCGTACTTGCGTCAAAAATAGCGCTAACGAATTTCAAGATTGGTGCGTTACGCGTCAAAAACCTTTATTTAAAGGCAACTTGGCGAATAATTAGTCTGAAAAAATGCAATGTAACCACCTACACGATTTCATAAGGGTCTTCCAACGATTTCTTTTTGCCATCAACAGAACATCGTTTACGTTGAAAATGGAAAGTCGTCTTTATTATTCGGGCGAAGAGCGTAACCGCCCGTTCTAGAGACGAAGTAAAAACAGAAAGCGTGTCCGATCGAGTTCACTGAGACTTCACGCCTCTTTCCTTTCCTCTTTATTCGTTTATATTTTTCGTAAGTTGCAAAAGCTCTTGAACACAATGGGCACAGATATAAATTAAGGGAGAAACTAATTATTTTAATTCTATTGAATTCGTCGCTTCTGCCGAAACCCTAATCGAGAAATATACACAAAAGAGGAGTAAGAAATATTATATAATACGCGTTGATTAATTAATTAATGACATTTGAAGTACCTATCAATCGCAACGTAAATGCATCAAACTTTTCAAATATGTTCAATACTATAAAACGCTGTACAAGCATTCAAAGTAAAAAACCAAAACGTTGTATCGTTAAATCGAAGATGATTAAAAACATTAACTTCTCTTCAATTTTTTAGGATTATAACGAATGAGTCGACGTTGTTTAATTTATATTATCATAATGCATAATTTTTATTCAGATTTTGTATTGTCAGTGACCGAAAATACGGTCGAATATGTACCAGTAAAAATATACAATTATCGTTAAATCGATAGACCGAGTGTGTGTATGTGTGTATTCCGAGATCGGACATGGAGATTGCTTGGCGCTAGTGAAATTAATTTATACGATTTTCTACCAAAAATTCTAAGAGATGTCGATAAACATCTATTATCGAATATGCATTTACGTTTAAAGAGAGAGGAAAATCTAGATGTCTAGCGCGGATGTTGATTGGCATCGTCAGTCAGAGGTGCGACTGACACAGAGATCCCAGTAATAAATCGTAAAACGTTTGCCGGTACGGGTACGGTATACTCTGCATAAAAATAGAGGCGCCACCGAGGATTCCGTAATGAGCGTGAGTTATGCAACGCATTAAGGACAGTGCCCTCCGTATGCGGATAACTTCGGGAATTTCCGTTTCTGTACGTACGAGTAAACTTTATCAAGAGGGCGATACTTGTTCTAACGCGTCGCTAGTGTATTTCGTTTAGTCTTGTAGTTTCTTTCAAAAACTTTATCTCGTCCGAATTTTACTGCTCTAACTTGAAATCTTTCCACTTCCCTGTCACAATCGCTCGACACTGGCTAACTTTGAGCAAAGGCAAGGAAAGGAATTATGTATTTATACCGATGAGAACCGACCGATCCTCCGTATCGTTTGTTCTCGTGGAAAAAAAGTAACAAGTATTAAGATTCTGGATTATTTATAACAGACGAGACACGTAAAAAATACATCTCGTTGCGTAAGTGTCCCCCTACCTTTGTAAGCAGAAATGTCGCAGCGTAATATATTGCGAAGATCGTCAGCATAGGGTACATGACTTCTATTCGATTCCCGTGTATCGTGTAACTTGGAAAAATATCTTCGTTAACGCTGGTGATCATTAAAATACACACTTGACCTAGAATACCCATAGGTGAAACGAATACAAAGGCGAGGTTACAGAAGGTTCGAACGACGAGGAGGAAAAACCAGGATGACAAAGAGAAAGACGTTGTTGGCAACGGTTCAAAGCGCAGTTCGACCTAACTAAAATACTGCAGTGCTCCACTACGTGTCGCATACCAGGTGAAAATATTGCGGAACTGTTAGTTTACGAATTAAGAATATATATCGTGTAATCGGCGGTATAACACGATTATCATCGTACTTTCTCCGCCAAATCGGATACCGACACACGAATTTGTCAATTACCCGCAACTGTTAGGGGTCAACCGAACTAGTCAGATAGCGATCGCCAATTGAAATTTCGGTGATTTAAAAACGTATATCGTCAGGTCCGATCGTATCATACCGCAGAAATAAAGATTTGAAAATATTTGTAAATAGAGTATAACTATATTGCCTACTTTAAAATTTTGAAAATGACGTAGTTACAACAATGCATAGACAGAGGTGGGTAATTTTTATGAAAAAGCTGAATCGGTAGAGCGATCATGTAAATACATCCAAGCAGGATTTCCACTCTAATAACGTTAACACAGTAGTTGGAACGTGCGCGTAGTAACAACAGTAGTAGGAATCAACAATGCTAGACTACGTCAAAGATTTTAGTAATTTTCGTGTAACTAGGCACTACGCGAACAAGCGTACCTTGTTGCTTGCCATTCGAAGGTACCTACGTTACCAACCATTAACCAGCGACACCGAACGATCGTGCCCGACGGATAATGCTTTTCAAATCTGGTATTTACGATCGAAACATTTGTTTCATCCTTTATTTTATCTCGAAAAAATTGAAAAATATGATACTCCGATGGAACGCAAAATTTTAAAGATAAAAAATAGTATAACTCGCGTATAGAAAAGCATTCCTTTCTTAAATTCTGTGGATGCATTTATCGAAGAAAATCATGACTCGTCTACGACGGAAACTCCTAGCAATGAAATCATTTCCGCGTATTATAGGGAAGATTTACGGGAAACTACACACTTTCCTTTTTTACCATAGAAATTGTGAAAACAATAGTCCTTACACAACAAATTATACGTCGCACGGCACAAAGAATACTCGTTTCTTGTGATTGTTTTCACCCTGTCTTCTTTTGAAAGAATACATTGCAAGATGAATTTTACAATAGAGAATAATCACGTATACATACATATAATAATTAAATATACAAAATATATATATGCCCGGAATTAAATGGAGTAACATCTGCTTATAGTAAAGAAAAATAGCGACAAAGCAATAAAGTTGGCATCGTTGCATATTGGATTTTCTTTGTCCTTCTAAAGAAGCGTAAACGTAAATATACATACATACTGATAACTTTACCTCAACGTTATAAATTTGAACCGTCTTGTATTTAAGCAATCGATACAAACGAAAAGATTTAACCGAAATACCCTGTTTCTTAATGATATTTGCTTTAACGAAACAGATGCTATGTTAGTGACAGTGTCGATTTGTTCCGCAGATGCTGAAAAAGTTTTTTCGTTTAAAGAAAGGAATTATTACGATAATAAAGTAGTCGAAGTGTGTACGTAAATAAAAATTTGTTCCTAGGTTTTATTGGGCCGACTGCGTCCAACTTTCTCGCACGTTGTATGACCAGCTTGAATTTCGCTCGAAAGATAGTTCGCCCGGATTCGTAAAACAATAGAAATAGAATTTGAAATTGAAACCCGTAGTTAGTAAAACAATTTAGATAATAAATGTCTTTTGTCGCATAAAATTCACATGGCGCATACGTATATAACTACGTATATGCCTGGAAATTCTCATGCGTCTGTTCGTGTCAGTTTAGAAACGGCTCTACCAATGTATAGAACATAGCGATCGATGAACGAACCAAGCAGAATGGTCACGCGATACGAAGCAATTTTCAACTGGTTTGTCGAAAAAATGTAGTAGTCTGGTAACGATCATTTTGTTAGTCATGGTTGTAATGTTTGGCTAAATAACGATAAAAATAATTTACTTATCTACTTACCTACCTTTTCTTCTAGAACACAAGATAAGAAATAGAAAAAAACGCTATAATACCTTGTACCTTTGATTTAATTAACCTCGTACGCACTACCGTTTATCGTATTGAACGGTATACGTACGTGTGTGTACAGAAAAAGATCATAACGAATTACTTTATAATCCTTATAACTTATCTTAATACTTTATAATCACTACAATTTTATAATCTCTACCTTTACAAGTTTTACAATTTCGATATCAGACGAGAAAGATAATAGCCAATGAGAATGCAAACTGAGAATTTGAAATTATAAAAACATCGTAGAAAACATTTTAACACGACATGAAAATCGTTTAGACGATTGCTGCAAAAAAGTCCGCCGATGAATCATTCTGTTCTGTTCTGACTATTCTGCGTAGAACTTGTATCCATTGTACCGCACCGTGCGTTCGACGTAAAGTAGCGCACACAATGGCCACAAAGATTACCTTTACGCTCATCTACATATGTACGTAGCTGTTTTCGTAAGAACCACGAATCCTGAGTAAAAACGATAATACTATTTGGACGTAGCTATGCCGTAAAAGAGGTTTTATTTATTCGAGACTCGTCGACCTTCAAAGCCTTGTTCTTTCAAAAGGCGAGTCGATGCAAGAACACCCGTAAACGTTTGTCTATTGTTACAAACATGTTGGAAGTAAGAAAATAATCGCGATGATTCCAGAAAAGCTTTTTATTTATACGCGAACGATATTTTATAAAGGTGAAACAATGTGTTTCTCTGCATTCGGAGTAACCAAAGCCGAAACCGAAACCGAAACCGAAACCGAAACGTAGGTTAATAATAGAGAAGAGACAAGGAAAGGATAAAGATCTTTAAATTTAATACGGTGATGGTTGGGTGAGAAATTGTAGCGTATAGTTCTGTCGCATCGGGACTTTCCACGGTGCTTCCGTGTTATCATAATTAAACGAATTAATGAGCGCGCATTTTGCTTCTTAGCTTTGTTTCAACTTAAAAGGCGAGAACCTGCAAGATTAACACGAACCGTGGCCAATGTCGATTACGAATCCGGAAAAAAGATATAAAACTTCTTAAACGTAATTATCCTTCTATCTATACTACTTCTACCAACTATATCTTCGATGCTGTACGATTCAAGAATAATCTGATCGTGCGAATAGCACCGTATTTCGTGAATTTCATTTATACGTACATTACGTACGTTATGTTTGGCATTTATCTGTATTTCGTTATATGCACATAGGCGCGGCGAATCCTTTTTACAAACCGCGCAATTCTGACACGTACCTTCTTGGTTGGAGTTGTTAACGTTAGGATTAGGATGAGAAGTCAAAGAGGACGGTGTCTCATCCTCGGCGACGCCCATCGTTGTTGCTGCCGTTTGCTGATGATGCGTCTCCACTTCTGTAGCCTCTTCGCACCTGCAGAATAAAGACATTCAGAACTTCATCATTCTTCGCATCAGTGTGCTTATCCTACGAGTACTTCCAAATGGTCGCTGTTCATGTACAACAGTTGCAATTTGAATGTTAACGATCAAACTACACAAAATCCGTTATTGTTATCCGGTGCATAAATAAAGTACAATTTTATGGGAAAAAAGTCCAAATCTATTACACGATATGCGTTGACTAATATATACCTTTCCCTTGATCTTTGTACACGAATGAAGAAACAGCTGCGAAATATTTGCGTCAAGCCTCCACACATATATATATGTATATATTCGCCGAAACAGAGCGACATTTCTAAGCAATCGAATTTCCAGCCGAGACAGCATTTTTCACCAATCGCATTCGTACCTTTGCGGATGGAAAGTGCTTACGTAAAACTTGGTTTTACTTGCAGCGGCAGAGTCAAGGACCCGATGTTAGTTAAACTGTAAAGCGTTACGAGCGCGAATTCCCGTAAACCAACATTTACGTTTAATCGTAGCGTCACGTGTAACTTTAAACTCATTGATATCGAACAACGTAAGGAAGAGAGATGCGCGTAAACGTGTCTTTGTCGTTAATGCGTTGTACGATCCTCTATTTTCGTTACTGATTCCAATATAATCTCAGGTGTTTGATGACAGAACTGTGCATAATAAGAGACTTTGCAAACATCGAGTAAATATTGTCCTCGATCGATACGCCCGTGACACGATGTCACATTTAAGTAACCAAGCTCTATCGTGTTAATTTTAGAAAACAATATGTAAACGTTGTAACGTCACTGAGTTAACGTCGAAATGTTAATACAATGCAAATGCATCGAGACTCGTAAAGAGTCGTTGTAAAGTATCGGGTATCGATATTTACCATTTATCTGTCGCGCATCAAACATGACTTAATTTATCGTCGGCACGATCCTGTTTCGCCGCGTATAATTTCTAATTAAAAATATCCATTTCCTTAAAATTTTGTTTCTATAGTCCTTTAAGGTAACAATCTCGGATCTTTTTAAACAGAGGATAAAATCGAATGTCGGGTAGATGCAAATAACGGTGTATCTGTTGAAAAGGAAGTTGTCCTGGAAAACTTTTCGGTTGAAAAGGAAGAGAAAAGGAAGTCCGAGTGCTAAAATAACGCGTTCGTACGATAAGAAAAATTTGCGCTAAAAAAAAAAAAAAAAAAAAAAATGAAAGACGTGGGATTGGTAAGTTGGCGCGATATGACGCGTTCAACGAAATAAGAAAGAGAGGAGAATATCGCGGTGTCTCTAACGGTATATTGACCTCTGCAATGCCGATCGCAGTAAACACATATTCTATATCTTGCACGTGACTATGTACTTTGCTCGTCGAGTTTTCATGTCTTTTACGTCTACAGTATTATTTCGTATATACATACATATGCAGCTTCAATATGCAAACGCTGTTTCTCAACGATCCGAAATTCATTTGTAACTTAATACTTTTACACGATTTGTGCACGAGCTGATGGTTTGGTTGCAATCCCAATCGAAGAAAAATTGCAGAAAAGACTGCCCGTTATTTCGTGTACATCGCCGTCTCGACGGAAACCGTACGCCACGGAATTAGCGAAAATTCAATTAACTACGAACAAATTGAAAAAAGTAGATATGTATATAAGTTGGTTCGCGTGGTAAAACAACGTTATCGTTTGCTCTCGAAGCTTGGTTCGAAAGGCTAGCAGGTTGAACAGAGGCAACCGCGACAAAGATACGTGTTCCCTATGTAGCGAAACAGGCTCTTCTCCGTTGATTCGAGCAAGACTCGTCGGGTCGTTTCTCCTTCGGCCAACGACCGTCTCTCTACGTCTCTACCTTTAGTTTCAGCCGCTCCCTTTACGCGTGCCTCTACGTAAATGTAATACCTTCCAACTAAATCCGTACGTTCAAATCGCACATCCCTTCGGAATGGCGAGCATCGCTACGAAACGAGCGATGTCGCTTGAAAAAATTCTCCTTGAAAATATATCGTATGAGAAATATTTGAATAGTATTCAATATCGAATTCACACGGTGATACGAGTAGAATGAAAACTGACTGGTATCTGCGATAATCTAGATGGCACCTTAATTTCTATATGACAACAATGGCAACTTGTTTGTACTTAGTCTGAATAGTAGTAGGACATAGTAAGAATGTTTATATCGTAAAATAGAGCAACAAGAATGAAATCCCTTTCACTGAAATAATTTTACGATCAATGAAATTTTATGGAAGTAACAGAAAGACGGATTAACATTTTTGCGATACATTCTCTGCAATGTAAAAACGGTATGAAAACGAATACGTTCAAATATGGAAATTATGAAGAAGACATGGAAAGGGCAGTTCATCTTACAGATAACGAGGTTTGTGTGTTATAGCGTAGCTTTTGTAGAAAATAAGAAAAAGAAAAAATAAGACAAGAAACGTCTATCGGCAATCGAATGTATTTTTGGCAATGGTACAGACGATTGAAAAATGAAGGTTGATAAAATAAAATTTGAAGCCGAAACGACGAGAATGACGTTTCCGTGGAAGAACGAGATCAAGGAACGAGAAATCGGGGAGGCTTTTGAAAAGACAAGACCGGTTTTTCACTAGCGTTCCTATCATGGTATATATACATAGATGTGTTAGCACGAAAGTTTAGAATGACATTGTTGATAAAGCTCGTGATAGTATGCGTATGAAAAGACGTGTGTGCGGATTAAGCGCGAACATACATAAAGGGTTATGTGTTGTGCAAAATTCAATGTAAATTTACAATATTTTCTGCTTGTATCGGCAGTTTTTCATACCGTCTACGAGGACAATCTTTTCCACTGTCTTATGCTCGATGAAGAGCTGTCGCGACGGATGCAATGCTCGCTGGCAACGAAACCCTTTCTTCTCCTTTCGCCATAATTTTCTCGTGAAATCCGGTACGCAACGAACGCCGTGTATTTTCCAAGACACACCGTACTCACATCTTAATACGCGACTCCGTCTTGAAACTGCATTCGTAGGCTCGGTATTCGATGCTTCGACGTTAGAATCGAGTCAACTCTTTGCCGACGATGTTACTCTCGATCTTTGATATTTCACTGTATTCCACTCACTCACCACCGCTCTCCCCTCGGCCCTCGAATAAGATAGACAATATACTCGGCCGAGTTACAGACTACAGACCTACCGAGCCACCAGCTATCGTCCCGAGTTCCGGCCAGTTCTCGATATCCCTTTTCCCCGCGCCGAGTACCCTTTACTTTTCAGTTCAATTATCTATCGATTCGTATCCAATATTAAATTTCTTTTTACTTCGATCACTCAAGTCACTTGCCTTGATAAAATCGCGCGATACTTTTTTCTGAACACCAACAAACTATGAAAATCGTGAATACGATCTGGTATTGACAAATACGTCGCGGCGTCGCGACACTGTCGACTAAATTTTACTCAGCCACCAGCTGGCGCCACGTTGCGATGCCTTGCGTCGTTTAATTTCTAAAAATATTCCCATTGAACAATGAAATATGTATGCATTTTACATCTAAGCTTTTTTCTATAGATTTTTCATATCGATATATCACATAGATGTTACTTTTCTAAAATTTTACTTTTCTCCAGTTTTACATTTTTCAATGGTATAAATTCGTTTGTGTTCGAAAAATGAGAAACACGCGTGGCTCTATATGCCTGGATCAATTTGATTTAGACTCCCTTATACTCTGACTCGCTTCCATACATTTTAAATAATTGAAATCTTTTTATACAAATATATATTTATAGATTTAACGAATAATCAAAACTTTTAGTTAAATTATTTTATTTTTCGTATATAAGAATAAACGCGATATTTTAATCATTATGATGCAATTTATATTATTAGAGTTGATAATTCAATAATTCGGAGAGTAAACATTTATTCTATATTCGTACTAAATCTTACACAAACTTATTATTCTAATATTTATTTATATTTGTTGTAGATAAATAATCTTGTTACAGATTGAAACAATAAAAAATTAGCGAAAATTATATAAAATTATTTAATAAGAAAAAAGTTACGTTCTCGAGTTAATTGTGTATTTCATGATCTATAGTATTAAATTAATATGTCATTTTTTAATATTCTACGTCCTATCTATTGAAAACTATGGCGGGTTTGTTTGAATTAAACCATAAATAGTGCTTATACAAGATAAGGTTTTTTATACATCACATTAGGGTATTAAAGACCATTGATGTAAAACGTGCATAGATTTATAAAGTCTTTTTGTAATTTATTTATTAGGTTATGCTTGTTAATTAAATATTTAGATTAAACTTTTCATGAGGCGACTATTATAATATTTAATCTAACCTAAAATAATATATTTTTATAGGATTCAATTAGTTGTAAATAACCTAAACAAATACAAAACCTACTCCTAAACCAAAGACAAATACAAGAAATTTTTAATTTTTAGAATGATTGAGAAGTCCTAAATTCATAATATTTGTAATTCGGTATATCTTGTTACATTATGGATAATATATTTGGAAAAGAAGACTCTGGAAATGAAAGCGAGCATGTAGATGTTGAGGAAAAGGAAGGAAAAGTTAGCCCTTTGCAAGATTCTGTGATCAAAGATGTAGACATGGTGGATGTTGATAATATACAAGTTAAGGTATGTTAATAGGATGCTATATCACTAAGCTAATATATTTTCATTTGTTCGTTTATTTATTCATAATATTAGGTAGAATTTGATGCAATGAGTTCACAGTCACAGTCGGACGGAGAAGAAGTAGAAAATAATTTGTTATGTGACGAAGTCACAGAATTGGAAGATCAATTGGAAATTGTTAAACATGAAATTGAATGTAGAGAAGAAGAACAAGTTAGGGAAGATATATTTGAAAATGACATAGTATTGCCTCATGCAAATCCAACAAGTGTTAAAGAAAGGAGAGAAAGTAAAGAGAAAAGTAAAAAAGAATTAGAAGAAGAAGAAAGAGAAAGGATGCAGTATGTACTTAAATTTTTTGCAGTTTCTGAATATATATATATATATATATATATATATATATATATATATATATATTCTGCAGAATATATATTATTTTATACATAGATAAATTTTTTTTTCTTTCTTCGAAGAGTACTAGTGTCAAATTTTACGGAAGATCAATTGGACAGATACGAAATGTATAGAAGAGCAGCTTTTCCAAAAGCTGCGATAAAAAGAGTAATTATCTTTCTCTTACATTTTTTATAGTACTATGTTTTTTTAAATGTATTTCATAAATTATATGCCATATTCCAGATCATGCAAACTATAACAGGTTGTTCAGTGTCACAGAATGTGGTTATTGCTATGTCTGGTATTGCAAAAGTGTTTGTTGGAGAAATAGTAGAAGAAGGTGATACTTAAATCTTCTGTTAACATTTCTAATGAGTTAAACTATTTCCTGTAATTCAAATATGATTATTAAATTAGCTCTTGACGTTATGGAGGCTCATCAGGAATCAGGCCCTTTACAACCAAAACATTTAAGAGAAGCAGTTAGAAGATTAAGACTTCAAGGACAAATTCCAAATGGTCGTGCTAATAAAACATTCTTCCGATTATGAGTATTCTTTAGCATAATTATTTAAAACTGTGATTTAAAACAAATGTCTTTAATAGGTTAAAAAGTTGCGTAGATATTTTTATATAAAAAGGTGTGATATATACACAACGTATTAGTATCTATATAGAAAGTTATTAAAATGAGAACAAATGCAGCTTCTCATACATGCACAGAGAGAGAGAGAGAGAGAGAGAGAGAGAGAGAGAGAGAGAGAGAGAGACATACAGTTGAGAACATAAAATAAATTTTTGCTATTGATTATATAATTATATAATTGTTTATATAACTGTTGTTAATATTATTTCCGTCAAAATGGCTTTCTCACGTTTCTCTATTTTGTACCATCGTTTTGTATTGTCAAACGATATTTTACAATAGCGTACGAGGATTAATATATCTATGTTTAAACTAGTTTCACTAGTTATGAAGAGAATAAGTAATCACAATAAAGTAACTAAATATAACAACGCGAAATGGATAAATTAATAATTATGTAAAGATAATGTACAATTTTATGAATTTTCTTTTTCTTTTTTAATGAGATACGAATTATTAAAGAAATTGAAGATAAAATATTTCACATTTACATCGTATCATTTGTTAAATTAGAAGAAATCAAATTCATCAATGAATATATTATTTTTATATTTTTATATCAATTTAATCACAAAATATTTTTATTATACAAACAAATTTCTGTAAGTGAAATAATATTTGCATTATATTATACCTCTTTTAAATATTAATTAGTATTTATAATATTGATATGTGATAGTATCTTTTATATTACTATTTTCTGGCTTTTAATACTTCTTAGTAGTAGTAATTGATGAACACAGTCAATTGTTTTATTTTGACTAACTAAATATACTATATGTATATACAACTATCACATATCTTACATATATAGGTGAAACTGTCAGATAAAATGTGATTTATTTCATCATTGATATTACTTTCAATCTAATTAACGTATAATTTCATTTAACTGATGAAGCATTGTGAGCGATTAATGTAATATGTATTTATTACCTACGTTGTTATTAGTATGCATTATTTTAGAGAAGTCTGATAATGGTATTAAATTTGGAGAGTTGTATACCTTTAAATCAAAGGAAAATACCCTAACGTTCAATTCAAATTCTTTGAATGCTAATGCAATTTATGAATGGTAATAATATTTTTTTTTATATTGTAACAAAATTATATCAAGTCACGTATGTTTTACAATTGTTTATTATCTACTGATTACGTTATTATACTAGTTATGAGACTTAACATTAAGTTTATGAAATTAGTATGTACGATAATCAAGAGGTCAGTCTTTTCTCTGCTGAATTAAATGTCTTACAAAAAGTTCAGGCAGATACTAAAAAGAAAATTAATGTGTATGTTCTTGGGTTTAATAACAAAATGTTCAGATATGTGAAAGTCAGTTACTTAAATGAGTACGCAATTCATATAATTTGAAATAAATATTCATTTAATATACGTTGGATGCAGTTTGGTCAAATAATACCACAACGAAATGATAAAGGATATTGTCATAGTCCATTTTACTGTAAAGGTCTAACAAACCGTCGGCGCAAATTACTTAGTTATTTAAATAAAATGCTTTATGAAAATCCTATAATGAGTGTGGAGTTACATGAAAAGGAACAAACTAACTTATTGAAGGATATTGAACATCCTACTGAAAATAGTAAGTAAATAAGGAAGTTATTCATTTAGATTTATGCACTTCCAAACGCATCTAGTATGTACTTAATATCTATTATTTTTGATCAATTAATTTATTATATATCTATTATATATGTATATATAAATCTATTATTAATCTATTTTAAAATTAAAATTTTTTATTAACAAAATAAATCACTTTTCAAATATTATAGATAGTGAATTGTGGGATGACTGGAGCAATTGGAGTATATGCAGTGTAACATGCGGAAGTGGCCGTCAAGTTCGTTGGCGTCATTGTTCAGCAAAACATTGCATAAAAGGATTAAAGAGAGCACAAATAAAAGCATGCCGTTTAAAAACTTGTGATTCTAAAGATATTCTTCACTGGCTTGGCATTAAATCCAAATAGTTTTATTAAAAATAGAGAATACATTGTTATTTTTTAAGTTTATACAGAAGTACGAACATAAGATTTTGACTTTAATTCTATATTCAATTAAAATGAACCTTTTCCTTCAATGAAATTGTATTTAACTTTAACTAAATTTTACACATTATATTTAATAGATGTAATGATCAATGGTATTTCAGTCTGTATTATTTGCTGCTATTTATCGATAAATTTCTATTTTTCCATTCTTTGCTTTAGTATTTCCGCTCTATTGAAAAAGTGAAAGATATTACACATTTTAGTACAGTTTACGTACATACATACGTACATATATCTGCGATACCTTACGAAATTATTATAGTATATTTGTACCATATGCATATTGTTCTAAATTAAACTTTCAGTAACGTTGGGAACGATATATATGGAAATGATGGTAAAAAACCATTAAACACTTACTTTGCTGTGATACAGACTTTTAATTTTGTTTTTTTTTTTTTTACGATGTGCATGTAGCATTACCGAAACTACATAATTTTACTTTATCCTTAATTAATCATTTCTATTAAATAATAACATTGCTTAATCCTCTTATATGTAATTTTATTATTGCTATAGCTTTAAAAAGATTATTAGATCATTTCGTTCGTTGATAGATAATTTCAGTCAATAAAAAGTATTACGTGAAATTAATAAATCAGTAATGCAAATTATGTTATATGATTTGGTAAAATCGTTTGTTAAAACATTTATCATTATATTTATTTTTATAGAGTGTTTATCAATTTTTCAGTCCGAAAGTCGTTTAAATAATATTATATTAACTCCTTATAAACAATCATCTCCCAGACAAAAGGAAAATTTGCATCGTACCATGGAAACATACGCTATTACAAATAACGAAGTTGATACAGATGGACAAAGTGAAAAAAAAGGTAAAACCAATAAGCAATTGATTTACTATTTTAATTATCATTTGATAAAAACTTTATATAATTATTGAAAATATTATTAAAGGAGAATATAAAGTTCATTCCGATTTACATTTAGATTCGATGTACATTTATTGAATGTGCCATTTTATTTCACAACCTTTCTCTATCCTTTAAGCAACTTGAATATTGCATCCTTCCAGAATATCTCAGATTTTTCAGCGAAAAACTTTTCAATAAGATCTTTCATGTCAACCGATTTCCTTCAAAATCGAAACAAACTTTTCGGACGATCCAATATTAGCCTGTTATTGGCCGGGGATTACGTTAACACTGTATTTCATTTGTAGTTATCTTCGATCAATTTGCTTTACTGACGTTTGCTTTTTACTATTATGGCTATGAAAAAGAATTCTGAGGACTTGCATAATATTCTTGCTTTCTTTTTTATTGTTTTTTCTGTCAACTAGATTCTAAATTTTTATACAGTTTGTACAAATTGTAATATTTGTAGCATCGTGGTAAGCTATGCTTTTGTAAATCATATCAATATTTCTTGTGTCTCTGATTTTGAATCGATTTCTGTAAAACATTTATTATTCTAGTACATATTTTGTATCTTGATAAAAGAATATGTAAATTACCTTATTTAATTTTTCACCAATATATTTGTAGTAATTTCAAACTTTTTAATTGTAAAAATGTTATTTTGTATTTTTTTTTTCTTTTCGAGAATGTCATGTTTGTACATGTCTTCAAACTTAATATATTGCAATTATATAAAATTTAGATAAATATAATAACAGACTTGAAAACTATTCAATACATCATTTTATTAATGGTGAGAATTGTATTAAATAGTATTTTGATGGAAGAATTATTCTTTATTATTGTTACTGTATAAGTCTTAAATTTATTGTGCATTTTTCAAAATATGTGGCAAATATGAACGTTATATTTATGGCACTGTTTTAGCAGTAATCTTATATGAATATTTTTATTTGAAAATGAAATATTTTAACAATAGGTAGGATCAATCGTCAAGGACCAAAAATATGGGATCAATGGGGAAACTGGTCAAGCTGTAGTGTTACTTGTGGTATAGGAAAATTAACAAGATGGAGGCATTGTATAGGTGGAAGTTGTTTATTAGGTGAAAAGAAAGCACAATTAAAAACTTGTACTCTTGCAGCATGTTAATGGTCAGACTATGAATTATGGTAGTTTTTTAGTATTTTAGGGATAAAATTAGCAAAATGTGTTAAATTTGAATAATGGTAATTATTCCAGGGTTGCATGTTTTCTATTTATTAAATATCATATTCAGCCAATAAATTGAAGGTATAATTTTATTTGATTCATTAATGAATATTTATCTGTAACATTTTATGTCAGAAAACATTTTATATCTGAAAACAATCATAACACAATACGTACTAAAATAACTTTTATTTTATATCTATAATAGAAACATGCGAAATTCATTTAATAATACACACCTCTTAAATATTGAAGATTTTCTTCAGAATATAGCATATATTAATGTATGAAAATAATTGATAAATCTATTATATGTCTCTATAAAATAAAATATTTTATTCATTCACTCTTAAAATAGTCATTGGTTCTATAAATTGTTGGAGGCTCGTACATTGATAATTTATTAGGTACCACAGGTTCTTGAGATTTTTTCTGAAATACATATCATGAAATATATGTATTGCGAATCAGGTAATCGTGTTATCAACATTATGAAAGTAACAATGACTTACAAAGAAAGATAAACGATTTAACATTCCAAATAATCTATCAGAGATTCCTAATTCAGCTTCTGCATTATCAACGGCAGCTTCTAATGTTGTTAGATTTACATTAATCATTGCAATAACATGTTCTAAAGCATCTATTCGTCTGCTAAGATTTATGACCTCTTGTTGCATGTCTTGTAGTTTTGGGATATGTTGATCAATACATTGGATATTTTCAGACTGAACCTTTTAACACAAAGTACAATGTACATAATATATATATATATATATATATATAAATTATATTTATTAAAAATCTATCAATTTAAATTATTATCTCTAACCATTTCAATAATTGACTGAAACTCTTCTAAACGCATCATTACATCTTCGATTGCATCATGAAAATTCTTCATCTGGAATATAACATTACATTGTATCGAACGTTTTATTGTACAATTATAGGATATAAGAAAATATTCTTTGATATATGTAACACTTCAAGTTCATTTATTGAGGTTATGTATAGGATGGTACATACTTGACTGGATAAATCTAGTTTTAAATAATTTGCGTAGTCCTTAGCTAATTCTTCGACTATCGGTATAGTATGCGAAGACATTTTTTTAATAACAATTTATTAAAATGATATTCAATTGTTTACATTGTTTGTTGCTAAAACGCCACTTCTTGATACCACGCGTCTGTGATACGATATATAATACATATATATATATACGATGATAAGATATATATAAAGATTTCTGTTTCCGTCAAGCTAGTTTCTTACTTTGTAAAATATATGAAGGTTGCAAAGAAATGTATGTTATATAAAATACATAGAACTAATTCAATGTTACATCAAAGTTTAATATTATTTTACTTGGTTCTGTTTTTTATTATTATATTTAAATTACTTCTTAATCGGCATAAAATCTTACTACATTACACTTATAAATACAATAATACTATTACTTATTGGGTAAGAAACAAATTATATAGCAAATGTTTAATGAGCGATAGCAAGGAGAGAAAGGAAGAGAGATATTTTCTAGAAGAGTAATGTAAATGTCGATGAACTACAAATGTGCATTGAGTTTACACAACATCTTTGCGTAACGAAAATTTTTGACATACTTGTTGTAAAAACATTAAGGCGATACAACCAACTTTTCAGTGAAAGGAGTAAGTGCAACTTATTGCACCCAATTATATTAAAATTATATCTCGTCCATACCATTACTTTTGCACACATGATTAAATTTAGAAAATATGTTATACGAGTTTATATGATAATATCATATTATAAAATTTTGTTATATGTCGTTTGACACTTATCTGTGGAGTATAATAATGCACAAATTAAGAAAACTTAGATTTAACTTTTCCAAGGTAGAGGAGAATTTTGCATTTAATTTTCTTTTTCTTTTTAAGAAGTGCATTTAAATAGTACTCAATACGATAGTATACATGCATGGGTATCTATATGTGGAACTATGTTTATAACATTCATAATGTAACAGAAGAATAAAGTTGCGCGTTATTTTAAGTTACTTTAGTTACTTTGATTGTAGCGAACTAAACGTAAATGTCGATTTAAAAGAAATATAACAATTTCATATTGATTTCAAATTCATTGATTTCATTGATTCATTGATTTCAATTTCATCTTGTACGCAGTGTAATTTGTTTCAGTCAAAAGTATCGTTTCACATTGAAGTTACATGAAATAGTATGAACGAATTTTATAATGAAAAATATTTCGACAGAAGCAAAAGGAAATGCGCATTTCTTTGCAACTGAATGCATCGAATGATGAAGATACCACAAGAAAATCTTTTCGGATAGAAGGAAAAGGTTTATATTTCGTCAAATTGAACGCACCTGCGCCCAAGTGGGGAGACGATATTAGTTCTGCTACGACTTTCAGCCCGATCTGCGTTGAAGCTCAGTAGGTTCGAACACCGTGGTTCACGACTGTTCCTCCTGTTCTTATTTAGTTTGAGCGATTTCGTATTGTATTTCCAACTCTCCTGCCGATTTCGCGTACCGAAATATCTTAGAAGAGACTTGTTTCACTTTTATCAGTCTGTTCCCGCTAGGTAAGTATATTTTTGTTTCGTATTATTTTCATATCAATTTTTTGATATTAGGTACCGGTGATATTTTTTTCGTTTTGTTGTGTAATGAAATCAGTCAATGAAATCAATCGAGTATTCATTAACGTTGATAGTAGATGACTTGAGGAAAGAATGAATAATAAATTGGAAATAAATAAATACATATTAAGGTTGGTCATATAACAATAATAATAATAAAAGTTGTTATTTTTACTATTTCGCCAGTATTATACTCATTCAACTATTTGACTCTTTTTATTAACGTGAAAAGTGATTGGACTAAGGAACAAGTCAAGCAGCTGTCACTTTCAACTTTCCTACTAATTTGTATATAAAATTTTAGTTGCAGTCATTATTTAAATAAATTTAACAAATACATATTAGAGAGATGGAGTAAAAGATAACAATGCTAGATAATAAACGATACAGATAAATGGGAAAAAAGAGAAAGAAGATAATAAGATGGAATATACAATTGGTGATGACTTTTTATCCTATCATCAAAGGTTTTTTTGTTCGATCGTCGAAAAACAGAATGATTTTCTTTCTGCATTTCTCGTCGACATAATTGTTAATTTGAGTGGAAATGTTATTTTATCTGGGATCAAATATGTTTTAAGGATGTGTAAACAATTTTTTAAATTAAATCAATGTAATATATCTTTATATACTATTCTACGAAGATCTTTCATAAGGCTGTTAAATTAAATGTATCGGTATACGCGATCGATAGATACTCTCCACGCTATCGGAAGCATTCATTCGAAATCGTGATTTGTTTAGCGTAATAAATCCTTGATCATAAATATTTTATTCTAAAACGATACATCTCGAAACGAATTTTACACGGTCGTCCAGTTTCATTACTTATCATTAAGACATTTCTAATTCATACGAATTTGTTTTGCTAATAATATAATTGTTTCTTTTTTCGTTGAATGAATAAATTCCTTGCAGTTATTTTTGTAAAACGTTTTTATGAGGCCTTTTTGAAATCAATAACGACACTAATTATTGAATACCGTGTAGTAATTATCGGACATGTATGTAGAATAATAGGAAGAGTTATACACTTTACTTATTTTGAAACACAAATATTCATAAGATCTAAAATTAGTGTTCTTAGATAACATTTAATAGAGGATACTATTAAATTACATGATTTACTCTGTACACTTCCGTCTTCTAAAAAAAGACTTTGTTGCAGCTATGTATGTGTTAAATTTTTCTGTTCACCGGGATGCTTTAAGTAGATGTCGGCTAAACTGTAAACAGATTTTAAAATATCTTATAGAGGATTATTCTACGAATAAAGTTTCAAAAACATGTTACATAGCAATGAGCAATTTATTCTTACACGATAGTTGTTGTCATTTTACAAATTGATCTTGGTTAAATCAATTCGTACTGCATGGAAGGAATAGTATTTTAAAAGGCTTTGCAGCAAATCATGATACGCAAAAATTGTTCTAGTTTTATAATTGATATTTTATATTATTGCTGTCGAAAGGTTCTGGAAAAGTGAAACTCATTCAATGTTGCCACATTTAATACTATCGAATGACCGGACCATTCACTTTCTAATGAAACTACATAATTTTACTTCATTCCTATGATCCTCTATCTATGATACTTATACGCGTGTATCATAAAAATAACACAATTTTTTCAGTTTTCGTAGATTTTTTCATTGCTTGCATCTTTTCACATTTTATTAAATACCATAATGTTATAGAATATATTGTAACGTTTTCGACAAAAATTGATTAAAATATCACAATTGAATATGTTAATGTTATAACGTTAATTGTATAACGAAAGTACATACTATTTCGAATGCATGAAATAATGTATAAAATGTATAGCGATTTATGATTTGATCCTTGACGTTACTTTTAAATTCTCGCATAATACATGCAATCCTTATATTACTTCATGGCAAAATATTACCATAATGCGAGAAATTATATGTTTATAGAAACAGTTAAATGTACAAATATAGTAAGTTACGGTGACTATGCTTCAAGAATACTTTCACTGTCAAGTACACGACACATTCTGTTATTAACGTAATTGCGAGATAAAACGACGACTTTCGCAAATAATGCTAGTTAACTATATAGTAGGTTAAAGTCAGTTTGCTTAAAAATTATGAACTGTACTTCTGACACACAGATGCACTTATGTCTCTGGCATATCGAGGCATGACCTGATAAAAATTCATCGTATAGTAGTAACGATACGTGGAATGTATTGGATTACGCCAATACCTATTCATGAAAAGGACTGGTTTAACTATGTTTTCTCCTTGGACTTTGCTCAAATGACAAATAGTGACTGACTTTTGCCGAGATTCAGGTACAAGCGAATACGCGATTATAAAATGTTCGCGGCAAAGGAGAGTCGAGGAAGTTCGTGAAAGAAACTGATCGAACGAAACACGGAAAAGTGGAGAAGACGATAAAAAAGAATAACAGTCGTAATAAAACTCGTTAAAAATATTTCATCTATCTTAGAATATATGAATATGCGCTGGTATTTTATTATAATAATATGTGCTTAATTCATAGAATGGACAGATTCCGGCAAAATGTATTATTAAGCTTTTTTACAAGTGTACCGTTAATTTAGAAAAATATTACATTTATAAATTTAATTCCCTACGTACACAATCAACGTACGCGCGTATATGTCTACGTACCTATGTGTTTCTGCTGTTTCGAGTTTGATATAAAATATAAATTTAAATCTTATTCGTAGAATCGTTACTTTCAGTGGATCTTCCATATTTTTCCTTCTTTTTCTTTTTTATTATTAAACCAAGTAGAACGAGCGAACGAGTAATAAATAAACTAACGCATTTTCGGAGGCGCTACGTACAGAACGTACTGAACGTTCACGTTAGTTTGTTTCAGATTTAAAAGAAAAAATGAGCGAATTAAGCGAGATACAATCTTTTTACAAAGGAAAAGTCATTTTTGTAACCGGAGGGACCGGTTTGATGGGAAAAGTTCTAATTGAGAAGCTACTTTATAGTTGTAGCGATTTAAACAAGATTTATATTTTGATACGGCCAAAAAGAGGTCGTACTCCCGAGATGCGTGCCGAAGAAATGTTTAAATTACTCGTAAGTATGAACCCTTCTTTGTACTTTATACTTTAAAACTCTTTTTTTTTCTTTTTAAACTTTTGCAAATTATTTTCGATTAATCGGAGCTGTATCTAGTATAGTGTACTTGTGTTATCATATAGAAGGTGATTACGATTCATGAGTATCGTTTACAGTGTATCGTATGTGCCCAATTTGTTATTTGTCGATTGTATACCAATTACGAAGCAACATATTGAAACTGAATGGAGAACAACTAATTTTCGAGTAAAATATCGAACCGACGAGCGATTACTGTGCGTGATTTAATGAAATTTGAAATAATTTTGAACAGATGTTTCAAAGAATACGAAAGCAAAAGCCTGAGACGATGAAGAAAGTTATACCTTTAAGCGGGGATGTGGGTATGAAGAATTTAGGATTAACTAGCGAGCAACTCGAAATATTGATAAACGAAACTGACATAGTATTCCATTTTGCCGCAACCCTTAAGTTAGAATCTAAATTGAAGGACGCTATTGACATGAATACGGTAAATTTATTAATTAAATCACGTAACAAACATTTTGTAGTTTCAAACGTATAAATTCAATTATACGTATCCATTTTGATATTTGTGTTACTCTTTTTAAACTTTCTTTCTGTTATCTTGTTAATACTATCGTTTAAGGTTGGAACGAAAAGGGTTATAGAATTAGGTAAAAAGATGAAAAAGCTGAAGGCATTTGTGCATCTGAGCACAGCCTTCTGTTACGCCGACAAAGAGGAACTCGACGAAAAAGTGTACGATTCATCCGCTGATCCTCACGACGTTATGAGGCTGGTTCAATGGCTAGATGAAAGTGCCATCGATCTTATTACACCCAAGTAATTAATGTCCTTGTGGGATTTTATTGTAGAGAAATAATATTACATTCGTATTTCTTAATAGCTTATAAAATTCCAATCTCAATAATTCTTCTAGAAAATTATATATTATACATTACGGGAAGAATGACAAATTGTTGTTTAAAATTAGCGTATTTAGTTTTAGTTTATTTGGCTATTTAAATGCTGATAACTCGTATCGATTTCGTCGAATACAGGGTGTTGGGTCTTCATCCGAATACTTACACGTATTCAAAGAGATTGGCCGAAAAACTGGTAGCAGACGAATACCCGGATTTACCTTGTAGCATTGCCAGACCATCAATAGGTAAAAATAATTTTGCCGACAAATAACACTTTTTCAAAAACAACTCGCAGAAAAAATGAAAAGCTATAGAGATATACATGTATATCTTTCATCGTTTTTGTAAAAAGTCGAAAGGAACAAAAACGTCTGATACGATTATAATATATATTTTTATTTTCAGTTGATCGCTTACTTAAACATTTCATTGTTGACGCGTGAAAATGTTTTAATTCGCGATATACATATTTATATAGACTATCGTTTAAACGAATTGATAGAATACGGATTTCGTGCGAAAGCAAATATTACATTGTCGTATGTACAGTAACTCCAGCTTTGGCAGAACCGTTACCTGGTTGGGTGGATAACCTAAACGGACCTGTGGGCCTTATGGTGGGTGCAGGCAAAGGTGTGATAAGGTCGATGCTCTGTAATGGAAGCTATCACGCCGAGGTAATACCCGTCGACCTTGCTATCAATGCTTTAATCGCAACCGCATATAGAACAGCTACGACAACCAAGTAAGCTATTCCGTCAGCTTTTCCGTTATCTGTTTGTAGGTCAGATGGTAATTAGAACCATCTAGTCTCTGCCCTTTGGTTTACATATTTCTCACTTTTTCTTTATTAGAGATACGAGTATACCGGTATACAATATGACGCAAAGTGGCATATTACCCATTACGTGGGGAGAAGTATTGGGAAAAGGCAAAAAGATCGCGTACGAGTATCCTTTCGAAGGACAAATTTGGTATCCAACCGGTGACATACACAGCAGCAAATTCGTACATAATCTGATCGTCTTCTTGTTTCACATTATACCGGCTTATTTCATCGATTTTCTTATGTTGATATTTCGGCAAAAGAGATTGTAAGCCAAGTTCTCCGAATTAATTTCTTCTTTTTTATCTTGTCAGTCTTGAACTGTATATATGTAATAGGATATTCCTTTTTAGTATGGTTCGTATCCAAAGACGTATTTCCGTCGGACTTGAAGTTTTACAATACTTCACTATGAGGGAATGGACTTTCCATAATTCAAATTTGCTAATAATGCGGCAAGAAATGAGTCCCAAAGACAAGGAGATTTTCCCAATAGATTTCTCGTCTATCGATCACGCCGAGTATATAAAAACTTGCGTCCTAGGTGCACGACAATATTGCATGAAAGAGAATTTGTCCACGTTGCCGAGCGCTAGAAGACACCAAGCGATGTATGTATTCACGTTGTCAGTTTCAAAATGCTATTACATTCCATCTTTTTGGAGAATATCGTAATACAAGCATACGTAAATGTCTTTTAAACGATTCTGATTTTTCGCTATCGTACTTTCGTAGAATGAATATTTCGCTCTATCGCGATATAATTCGCGTATTGTATTTTCAGATTATACGTCATTCACATAATTGCTGTCTATCTATTTTACTTCGGAATATTATACCTTATTTACAAAAACTTCGAAATAGCAAGATCTGGTTTGGATTCTGTCACGGAGCACGTGAAATCTTTGTCAATTTTGGGCGGAGTTATGCGAAAGGTCCACCAGTAATAGCATAATGTATATTATGTATTTGTATACAAACGATTTAACGTATTCTTTTGTTTTAAAAGAGCATGCTATATTTTTGCTTGAAATCGGCGTGTACTCCATAACAAAACGCAACAAGCTCCGTTAAGAACTTTTTCTTAAGTTACTTTACTATGTAATAACGAACCACACACCGACTTTTCGTCGAATCAGACTATACGAAGCTACATATGTGTATGCGTGTTCTTCTTTTACGTCCGAGATAAATAGTAGTAAGTTAATAAACGAAATTTGCTATTTACTAGTACCAAATCTCATAATAGATAGATTACTCACCGAGTAATTTATTTTAGCCACCCAGAAATCTAGGTTCTTTAGTTTCGGGCATTTTCAGAACAAGATTCCCTCGTTTTATTTCTTTCTTATTAAAAATAATATAGTTTTCTTCACTTGCCGTTTGCTTATCATCGTCGTTGTTTTATGCAATTAGTAAGTGTTTTTCGAAGAAAACGCAACGTTATTCTTTCGCTAAATGACTTTTAACGTTTCACATCTAAGCAAAGCTAACGTGTTAATCGATTTAGCAACAGATATTTTGTAGACAAACGTTAACTATCGTGGGTAAGCATCGCGTTCCATATACTTTCGACCAAAATACGCGACATTTATTTAATGAGAAAATGTTTATACCATATGCTATATCCTATCGATATTATATGTTATATTCTATCCTATATTACATATCATTTTCATATGCACGAATAACGGTCATTTCATACGCCTGTTGATATGCAATGTTTTCAGAAGTAACATAATTCTGCGTCTGCCACAATCGCATCGTTTCATACGGTTTCATAGCGTCTGGTATGTATGTGGTAAAAACGTAATATATAATACTAGTTGAGTACGTACGAAAATATAATGTATGTGTATAATCTTTGATGGTATCTGTAGATATCTGTATGAAGCAAGGACGAAGGAGAGACGGGAGATGTCGATAAACGCGTAGAAAAAGAAAGATCGATGCTCCGGTTGATACGTATGTCAGGTATTTCGGCAATTTGCTATGTTCACGAGGATATGCTGGCGAAACTAGGGGAAAGAACGCGGCAAGCGAATAGCGAGTAACGAGAATGGAAGGGTGCAGGGTGAGCGAAGCGGCGCGCCGCCCACGCCGCGATGAATAGCTGCGTCGATGACGCGTAACACGGTCAATGTGTGTGTATGTGTGTGTGTGTGTGTGTGTGTGTGTGTGTGTGGACATGTGTGCGTGTTTGTAGTAGACAGAGTAGTAGCGAGTGGCGCGTGCGCTGGTTCTCCAGGATAGCAGAACGGGTAGGTCCGGTAGGACGGACAGGACTCGGGGGTTGTACGAGGCGCGAACATCAGCTAGTCCGAATTTGTCTGTCGTTCGATTCGGGTACGTGCTTGTTCGCTCGCTCTCGGTTCCTTAATCACGACACCGCACCGGTTTGAAAATATCCGTTTGCCGGAAACATCTTACGATGTTATCGCCATTCGCTTAAACACGAGGTCTTTGTCGTTTTTATCGTCGAATTAGCGCGACAGTCGGACGTTCGATTCGTACAGTTGGTCGTGGCCCTTCCCTTTGCTTTCGTCTAACTGGGGATGATCGAAGAACGTACGAACGGAGGAACGGAACATGCGGTGTAACCCGTTTGCTCGGCTCTCTTGATACGTACAGCCTTTAACGAACGCTAAATTTACGTCGTGAGTGAAATTTGCGGAACGTTCGACATAGAATGGCGCTCGTCGTTATCGTCAAGAATTTTCAAGGACTGAAATGCAAAGGAGACAAGGTTGTCAAGGTCGATTTTCGGGGTAAGTTTCAAGCGATATTCCTCGACTATCGACGATAAAAATACCGATAAAATCCACAGCTTGCGTCAACTGTAACGACCACTTACCCATTCGGTTTTCGATAGAAAAGTGTCGTTAAGCTTTTCTCAACATTTACGAAGGCAATTGAACTTTGAAGGCGTACTTGCGCGATGAACGAGAACGGCGATCGACGTCGAGTAAATATAATTGACAATCGATCAGAATTTCGTTACGTCGTTTTAGTCATCTTTTTCCTTCGTTTTCTTGGAACACGCGGAGGGTGGCTTGCGTTCCGTCTAATTTGCAATTCTACGAAATCTGAATAATATAATTTTCGCGTACATTCAACGAAAACTGTTCGACCCGTTTATTTAGTCAGTGTTTCTAAATATGATTTTTACCGATACGTAGATATTTCACAAACGCGTAACACGTGTATGTCAGCGTACACGTTTCTCTAACCGATTCAAATTCAAATACCGAGTTTTAAATAATTCCGTATGACCGAAAATTGTACGCAAAAATGTTATACATATGTATATAACGGAACGAAGCGATATGTATATTAATATCGTTACAAATATTTACGCCACTATTATAAATATAGTCGCTGTTAGATTCTCCTTCTCTGTTACACGCAAATCGAACGAATACATCTTCTTTACGAACGTTAATTAACGAATGACTCGAAAGAATTATCAAATTTATGCCACGTGATTTTCGACAAAATTTGTTATATCTGTTTGCTATTTAAGGATAAATAGGAAAGTAAATAATTCAAAGTTAATTACAGTGAACGGAAAACGTAACAGATATTTGTCAAGATAATAATATCGTGTTGCGAGACGTTGCAAGTTGGAATCAATTGCAAGATCGACCGATTAACGATACGAGTGCAGAGTTCTATGACTGCGTGTAGGATAATGACTTTCTTTGCAATCTCTTTCATGAATTTCTTCGGATACTACGCTATTCGAATCTGTTATTCGCTTAGCAAAGGTCTTCATTCCTTTGATCGATTAGAAAATAGCGCTTCTCGTTTTTCGATCGTGTAATGTAACTAACCCCGCTGTTTTCATACGGTCACTGTTTTCATAAGGTTAATCGGTGATATTGATTAAAATTAGTTCATCTATAAATAAATATTTCTATCCAGAGCAGCTACCGCACGCAGATTTATCGCGTTTAATCGACACGTGATTTTTACGGTATCTATCTTGTGTATCTAATCTTTTACAGAGAATCTTTTACAAAATTTCGATCGTAACGAAACAGGCAATTGTCGCATAAAATACAAAAATTGTTACGTAAAACACGATGCTTCATGCTCCTTACATGTAATTCTTCTTATAGAAGTATTTAGAAGAAACGCATTATCTTTCTGTCTCATGTCTTCTGTCGATTGATCGTTCTCTTCGTGTAGCTAACTCTGAACAAATATGTATGTATGTATCTTAATATATACAACTGTGTAACAAACCGCAAACCGTCGAACAGTACCATTAAAGTGGTGACAGATATTGGCTGGATTAATCAGAAGCAGATACTATTTGTGTTTCCAATTCAAACAATTATCTTCGCGGAACGACAAAAAAAAGCTCTTACGATAAAACGACAAAAGTAACTTTGAAAAAACGAATTACACGTATCTACTCTCGTTTCTTTATGTACTTATCGTGTAAAGTTAGTTTCAACGGTGATGGAAAAATTGAATTTGCAACATTTTTATGTTGGCAAATTTGATTATACTTTGTATCGCGTAGCGCATGGATATATCCGCGTCTATTAAAAAAAATAACAGGATCAAATAATAACGTTAGGATGTTAACTATTCTTCTTTTTGCTTCTTCAAGCGTCGCCCTAATTACGAAGAGGATATCCAAGATTAGGAATATTATTAAAAATCGAATTTTTTTAAATTTATACAAAATTCGGTATTTCTTTCCAATAGCCGAGTCTTTTAAATCCTTTAAATGTCGACATATCGCTCGAGTTGTAAATATTAAAATTAATGTTTGGTAAATGTCAATGTTTAAAAATACACGTCACTCGTTTGTTTAACGCTGGATATGTAGCTAAATGTTAATAAACTGTCAAGCGAAGGCCAGTTCAGCCGAGTGTAGACTCGGTTTGCAATATTTATCGAAGCGTGAGCACTTAGGGGATACAAATGCAAAGGTTAGCGTTAGGTTAAACGTTAAACCAACCAGTTGTCGGTTTAGTCGGTGATCTTGCAGGGTCGTGTACGAACGTAAAGGAAAATCCAAAGGCAAGACAGGACAACGACGAATTGTTAACCGGAGTTTACCTGGCTTCTGGATATTAAACTTTTATTTAATCACGTTTGCCCCAGTTCACTGACGATCTACAGTTCGCGTGATACAAAAAGTTCCGCGTCAAGATTTTATCCTCGACCTCCTTAAACGTTCCAATGTTATTCAGAGTTACTTAATTAATATACATATACACGTACGATCGTGATACGATTTTGATACGTATCGCGGGAAGAATTTTGCCTCCTTTTTCTTTCTCCTGTAATCCGCTGTCGTCGTCTTAATTTCTCGCGCGGTTACCTCTTAACCCACTTATTTAACGCGTTATATTTTTCAAAGGAGCCATCTAGATTAGATATTTAACGTTTACGCGGAAGAGTAACCATTATAAAAGTACAGTTACGGCGGAAAACTTTTTGCTTTCCAGTATGCTTCGAACGAAACAATTTGTCTGCTGGAAGACTATGAGATGTTGGACATAATATAACTCGAAATTTATACGTAGTTTTAAAATCGTATAATCAGACTATTTTATAAGGCAGCAATATAGATACGCGTGTTTATCATTCACGATTATCGTATAAATTCTACTCGTTATTCCAATTTTATCATATTCTTTTCTCGTCTTCAGAGCAACGCTACTAATATTACTTATTGTTAGATACGATTCTAGATGAGCAGTTATCCCTTCTTTTGTGTTCAGGAAAGTATGTACATAGTTGGTTTATATTTTTCCTCTTTGTGACGTGTTCTATAGGAGAGAGGAGCAAAGTATAAATTTTCAAGACTTGACACGATTCTCTACTATAACGTACATAATAGAAATTACTGACAATGAACTTGCCTGCACATCCTAAATACCGTTGTTAGTCGCGAGAGAAACTACGCGTAATGATAAATGTAGCTGTTGCATCTCGTTTGGATAAAACTACGATTCAAACTTGGTAAAAGGCAAGCAAATCGAATAACGAGAAACAAAATGTTGGAAATATTCAACCGATACATGATAGGACACGGAATAACTTAACAGTATTTTTGTTGTAACATGTTACATTTTGATATCTAAGAACTTGGAAAAAGCGTGCAATTCGTCGCACTCGTAAATATAACTAACGATAAATGAGCATCGAATTATCGTCGTTTTATTCTTCAATCGACTATGTAATGCTATAAGAGTTGACAAATTTTAATAAACTACACTAACCTGTTATTGCACTTAAAAAGGAACCATCGTTAAATGCGATCGCGTAATTCGTTTATTCATTTATGAAACTTGTCGTGGATATCGAAATTACGTTTAATGCTATTGTATTGAGATTCTTCAGAAAAATCTTTTACAGGTGTCCCTCACTACTTAAAATGCCTCGAAGAAAACGGAGACTATATTACGGTAGATGAGGTAACGTAGAAGAGAAGCGTTCAATTTTTAGCTATTCTATTAATCTATTATTAATTACTATTAATTCAATATATAATAAAAAAATAATATTAAAAAGTAATAATTACTATTATTAAATAAAATTAAAATTACTATTAATCTATTATTTTGGTAAATTTTTGGTTCAATACACAGAGAATGTTACGTTTAAAGTCCGAACGGCTATAGTTTAGTTAATCGTTTTAATTTTCTCGAGCTTGTTCAAAGCGTTTCGGTGTACACATTGATTCTTATTAGGAATAGTTTTACATAATTTAAAGAAATTTCGAAGGAGTACGAATCACGCAGCTATCGAATTTTCGTACGTAGTTTACGATTGTGCGCATCTAACCAATTTGCTTGACGCGCAGTAAACGAGCGTGCAGCCGGTATACATATTTTGTACATCAAGTACTCGTCGCGACCCACTTTCTTACTCCATTAAAACAAAGTTTACCAAAACGCTTTTGCAATTTAAGACTTTCGATTCGTACTAGAAATACTACGGCAGTTTAATATTTTGTTATATCGACGAGTGGATTTTTGTTTTTTCGAACAAAGACATATTTTGTCCTTTTTATTTAAGCGACGCGATTTATACAAGCAGGAAAGCAAAAAAATATTTCATTCGCGTTAGTTCGTACGTTACACAGTTCGTGTATCGATTAGTCAGCGCTGTGCTGTTGCTTGCCTCTTTGTTTTAATTATTTTTATTTCTATACAAAAAATGCGATTGCTTGCATGAAAAATATAAATAATGTTGACATTTAAATATCAAAAGAACATATTATAATGGTTAATCAAGGTTGGTAACTACTCTTTTCGCCTTTGTTTTATTTGTCTCCTTCGAGCGTAAGAAAATTAAAAAATCGCTAAACCAAAGCATGATTTATACAGCATGGTTAATGGAAAGCTCAGCGTGATTTAACATTTTTCAGAGCTTCACTTGGAACTTGGGAAGACCGGTGGACGAAGTAGAAGTTCTACAATTGTCAGTGGTATCGCGGGGCGTTTTGAAAAACGAAAAGGTGCTCGCGAAATATGGTTTGGTTTTACAGACGGTGATACGAGAAGGTCGAATCATTGTCACAGATTCCTTAGTAGACCTCAATAACAAGCCACTTCCGGTACGTTGAAACACATACACATCTATGCTTGCGATAACAATTTCCGCGTTCAATTCCATATCAAGCGGCGCGGTTGAATTGCCGCGCTCCGAGGAATAATCGCGTACGATAGACGATCTACATCGGGGCAAAGATAAAATGCGATGCACGAGTCGTTTTAAATGAAATTTGGGCTAAACGTTTGAGCGGAGATCGATGGTCATTTCCAAGATATGGCAAAACTAGTTTAATATGCGTAGGCTATCGTCTGCTTCGAAATTCGGTACAACCCTCCTGACGGAAGTTGCAGCTCGTACGCGGCTTCGGAAATAATGGAGGATGAACAACAAATGTTGATCGACATCGAGCAAAGCATTGCGAACCTTGAAAGAAACCTCGAGCAAGCTAATAGCGACAGCGATGCCACCAAAAGAAAAGGTTCTTGGCATAGTCCTCAAAAAAGTTCGAAACGGGGGTTTCTACAAAGGGGTAGTTCGCTGCTAACGGCTGACAAGTCACTGGATCGCAAGAGGTGAGAAATTGCCAGTAGATATCTCCAGATCGCTTTGCCGCGCCGAACTTCTCTTTCTCTTCCATTTTCGTAATATCCGTCTTGTTTTCTTCTCCGTTTGTCTCTTCCATTATTTTTTGCTTTTCTCAAAAGAGATCTGAAACTGCCGAGCGAAAGATATTTATCGTTTCTTTTCTCGAAGCTTCCAACAGCCACGGAACGTTTTTCGTTAGTACAGACTTTATTTTATAAACGACGAATATACCTACATATGTACATAAAGATTTCTTTAAACAGTGGTTGGTTATATATAACGTATTTCTGCAGATCTTATTATAAATACATAGGGAAAACAAGGTCGAGATGGAACAACGTGGACAAATTTTCTTGTTTAACGTTTCATCGTTGTCTTGGTTTTAAAGAGGGAATAATATCTCCTTTTTAGACGATACGTGCGAGAATACGCGTATCAGTGAGACAAACTTTACGTTGATCTTATCGCCTTGGAAATTAGTGCGCCACAGGTGTTTCACACTATGACGGCGATTTATGGGAACTTCAAAGCACTTGTTGCAAAATATGTTGGTAGTTTTTTGGAATTAAATAGACGAGGCCGCTGGACCGTTTAGTTCGTTGCTGATCGTTTCAACATTCCTGTAAGATCTAACGATTTTTATGTTTTATATCGTTCGAGTATCAGGGTTAGCACGAGATGAAATCTTTTTCAAAATATGGCAAATCGACTTCTATACGCTTTGGTTTACATTTCTCGAAAGAGATGCTGCTGATAACATAGGCAAGATGGGACAAAATGCGTTCTTTGTAGCAGGAATTCGACGTTGAAAAGCATGAGATCTCTTATAAAGTTGGGGAAGCAAAGACCACCCAGAGCTCGATCCTGCGACAGCGGCTCGGATACCAGCGAATTACTCGATAGAAGGGACTCGAGTTGCACCACATCCAACGAACCTTCGAGAACGAACTCGATGTCTTCTTTGGAAACGAACGTGTCCGATTATGACAGCCAGGGTGGAACGAATACGGTGAAAACTCAGGAGGCGATCGTGAAACCAACGAAGAAATCAAAGCCAAAGGTTCGATCCTTCGAGCGATTAAAGCTGTAATTACGCGTAATATTTAGCTTTTGATTTTTCTGTCTATTATGTGCAACGAGATGATCAATAGCATTGCACGTTGATACGAATTATACGGAATAGCGTAGAAAGCTCGCTAATGTATTCCGCGTCGGCTCGTCTCGAGTACCGAAATTGCAAATAAAACGGAGATCGTTCGAGAGATTGGCATTGTCGAGTGTAGCCCGACTGGAAGGAAATAAGTAAATGGCGCGATAAATTGCGTAACAGCATTTGCATAAGATTTCGCTGACCCGTCTTCGTCTTGAGAATAAACGGTTTCTTTCGAGTCGGAGACGACGCAGCTTGCAAGGAAATTTCACCGAACCATCGTTTCTATACTGTTTTTACAGACCGTCGACACTGGACAAGCCGCATTAAAGGCACAAGACTTTCAAGTTTGCGTCACTATCATCGAAGCAAGACAATTGGCTGGTCTGAACATGGATCCGGTCGTTTGCGTACAAATCGGAGACCAACGAAAATACACCAGCGTCAAAGAATCTACGAATTGTCCGTATTACAACGAGGTCCGTATTAAAACGTATATCGTATACGTATACGTCCTCCTTGGAACGAATTTTATTCAAAACAAAGTTGGATAGAAACTGAAGGGAAATTATCGGAAATCTTATAAACGCAAACTGAATAAGCTCCGTTGCATCGACATCATGTACATACCTACGTTTCGGTGTTTTTCTCTTTTTCTCTCTTTTACCGTTTAGCAAGTAGCTCTGTTCATTTCAGATTTCTCATTCGTTCTCGCGTTTTTTTTTTATCATTAAAATACATATCGGATTTCTCGTTTTTGGCATCTTGTTTTTCTCATTTGACATCGAGTCTGCGCGTGTGAGCGCGTGCTCGTTCAATTCGAAAGCGTATAGAACGCTACGAAATTATTTGGTAAAACAACGTTTTTAATATCGTTCTGTTTTTCAGTATTTTGTCTTCGATTTCCACATGCCACCTGTCATGCTGTTCGATAAAATTATCACGCTATCGGTAAGTCGATCGTCGAGTTTCCTTGAATCTCGCACAACTGTGAGATTGCTGTTTATAGAAGTTAGGGAGTTATTTGCTTCGTTAGATTATTAATAACTAGAGCTCTTAATTGGCCCTCGATACTCTGTAATAAATACGATAACGTGCAAGCAATGAACCCGCTGATCGCGCTTCAAATAAAACGTTTTCGGCAATATATGATATCACGAAAAAAACGTGAAAAGAGGAAAAAAGTTTCAGAACAGGGGGACGAATGGGTTTCTCACTTTCCGGACAAAAGGATTAGTCGCGTAATTTTATCAGTCGTTTATCAACCGTTTGTTCGAACGTGAACTTTTGATCGATAGAAATTGACTGCCGACAACGTTGTATTTCAATAATCAGTTATTTTCATTTCCCATCTGAACGAGAACCAGAGGTGATTGACAATGATTGTCATGACGTATTGCAAATAGAATATCGTATTTCAGTGTACTGGAAATACATATGAAAATTCAAAGAGTTCGTATATTTTGCACGATGGATTTCATCTGTTCTCTACAGAGTGTTGAAACAGCGAACGACTCAATCGCTCCTACCGTCAAATTTATCGATTTTGTATGTAAGAGACGCAAACGCAATAAGAGAGAAGGGGATTCGAGAAACGAAAAAGAGACGAATTAACGAGAGTAATTATTCTTGATTCGTAAATCGGAATATTTACGGATTTAGAATTACTCGCTTGAACAGGTAGCTTTAGATACACGTATGTGAAAGGCAACTTTACGCGATGAATGATAATCGAGGAGAAGGTGAATTGAAATTACTTGTAGTGAATACCTTCTATTGATACGCAGGTGCAGCAATCGCGGAATCTCTTACGCGCTAATCTAACACTGGGCATCTTTAAGTTAGACATCGCGACTGTATGGGCACAACCAGGTATATTTTTTTAGTCCTTCGAAAAGGATCCTAAAGGTTACTGTTAATCATTACCGACTGTCTTTCATCCTTTATCGAGCCAGTGCCGACGAGGAAGCTGGGCAAACAATTTTCTTTGTCGTTCCATTGAAAGTAAAGCGATATTTCCATAGACGAAAATTTTAATCAATGTATATTTTCCATCAAACCGAAACATATTCCATTAAATTACACGTTTATCATTCTATCCCATATTCTGATTGCAAAATAATGAGTTTACTAAATTTTCATTCAAGTCAAGAAATCATTTACAAATGCATGCGTATGAAACATAAAATAAAAGGGTAGAACGATAAAATTACTAAGACGATATAAATAAAACGTTCGAGTGGGAAAGGATCGAAGTAAAAGCGATGAACGTAAAAGAGAAGTGAAAAGAAGCGAAACGGCTATTTCGTATCATATCATATTTTCATCATGCATCAGTATCGTTTAAATTCACAGCTTGTATAAAATTTGTTACACTTGGCTTTTAGTACAATAGTTTCCAAGTCATGCCGCTTCTGTAGCCTAGAATACTTCTTGTTATATTTGTACATAATACGTTGCGTATCACGAGAAGAAATATGCAATCCGCTTTATCGATGAAACATATTTATTTTACAATGTGAAAATGAACGCGTTACAGCCGATTGAAATATTACAGCGATGCAAATAAATAGAAAGTAGTAGTAGTAGTAAGTACATTGGAAATCGTTACGTAAGTACGCACGTACGATAATCGCTAATCGAGCGTATAATTATCCGTTTCTACGAATAACGATCGTCTCTCGACACGAACGCGACGCTAATTTATTACATCGCGAATAACGTTCGAGTAATGTCGTTGACAGTTAATTAAACGCTTTAGTCGGTCAAAGTATCGTCGATAGCTATGACAGTTTCAATTTCTTAGAACTTATCGACGAGTCGAGATTCTAAAAAGTTGTAAAGATGCATCGGAAGCGAATGACTGTTAAAAGTTGTATCTTCTATCATTTATTCATAAATCATGTACATATCCGCTTAATCGGTGTTTACGATCGACTTTAAAACTTTTCTCTGTTCGTGTTACGATGTATGTACGACGTGCATATCTAAAGATAGATCGGGTCCTATTTTGATGAAAGTAATTGCCGTTTACCCCGTAGATCATCAATTTTACCATAAATGGGCACTGTTGACGGATCCGGACGACGTGGCTGGTGGCCCCAAGGGTTACTTGAAGTGCGACATAAGCGTGATCGGTAAAGGCGACACCGTGAAAATTCCTCCAAAAAGTGAGAAGGACGAGGACGATATCGAGGGTAATCTTTTGCTACCGGACGGTGTGCCTATCGAGAGGCAAAGGGCCAAGTTTATCGTGAAGGTGTACAGAGCGGATGGGCTACCGAAGATGAACAGCAGCATTATGGCGAACGTGAAGAAGGCCTTTACCGGTGAAATCAAGGATCTCGTCGATCCGTACGTTCAAGTGTCCTTCGCCGGACTAACCGTAAGATCGATCAAATTTCTTATCTATGCACGATAGTTTACGCTACGTTCTATGCGTATAATCGATCAAAGAGGTGGCAAGAGGCAAAAATCCCTCAAGTAAGTTTTTCCACGCGATTCAGGGTAAGACGAGCGTTAAAAGGCACAGTTACGCGCCAGTTTGGAACGAACAGATCGTCTTCACGGAAATGTTTCCACCTCTCTGTCAAAGGATTAAAATTCAGCTATGCGACAACGATCCGGTTCACGCGACCGTCATCGGCACGCATTTTGTCGATCTGAAGAAAATCAGCAACGACGGTGAAAAGGGATTTCTACCAACTTTTGGACCAGCTTTTATCCATTTTTACGGAAGCATCAGGGATTACAGTATCATAGATAAGCATTCCACGTTGAACGCTGGATTGGGTGAAGGAATCTCTTACAGAGCAAGGTTATAGCTCGATTTCGTTTATTTTCTCTCGATTGAAAGTCGTATCGCGTTCCATTCCTTTCCCGAGAACGAAAGATGGAAATATTAAACGCGTTATCGTTCTGTATCTCTAGATTATTAATAGGCATTAGGACAGAAATAAGCGACAACGTAGAAATGGCCCCATCGGAGGTGGAAGTCGAGCCCACGATACCCATCAACGAATCCGTTTATGCCAGGAACGAAGAATTTTTTCTTTTCGCCACCATAATGGACGCCACGATGGTCGACAAGAAACTCGGCGACAAACCGATGTATTTCGAATTATCGATAGGGAACGCGGGAAACGCTTTAGACGGTCACAACGAAAGCTCCAAGGTGAGGCTCGCGCATCGATGTTCTCCTATACCGTGTCGCTCCGATCCGCGTCGTTCATCGACGTTCGAGTACGTTGGTAAAATCGGTTTTAACGGAGGATTTTAATTGGTCCTCGTCAGATATGCGAAATGGGACCAAAAAGTGGAACGAGTAGCGATCAAGAGGAGCTGCAGGAAGTGTTGAGCGGATCTTGGCAGAGTACCACTCCAGCCTGTAAACCGATGACGCACGATAAAATGTATTATTTTTTGCCGTACTGGGATGACAAACCTTGCCTTCACGTTAGGAGCATCTGGCCCGACTATAGGCGTAGAATGTACAATAGCAATATAATCAGCAAAATTTCCGACAAGCTGGTAAGTGGACAGACGTTTCCGTCGTAGCGTATAGTCGGGATAATCAGCTTGAACAGGGGTTTTTTGATTTGGGGCAGGAGGAGGGATTGTCGGAGGCTCAGTCGCACGCTGACGACTGTACAGGCGAGAAAATTTTAAAGTCCGCGTTAGACGAATTAAGCAGCAACTGTAATCGATATGTCAGCATCAGTAAATCGAGTATCACCGGGCCGGGAGTTGGAAAGACGAAACTCGATAAAGAGAGGACGAAACTTTGTCAAAGAGAATTAGAAAATATGGGAATCATGTCGCGCAATCTTAAAGCCGTGATCACTAAGAGTAGTTTTAAGGAAAGACTGAAGACTGCGCAGAGCTATTTACAGAAATTAAAGTTTCTCGTCGAGGACGTGAGTATCCTTCGCCAAACTTGCTTCCCTCCTTAAAGTAGATATTTTATCGTTAAAAGGAAAACACCACTTTCAGCCTCAAGATTCTCTACCGGATGTTTTTATCTGGGTAATTAGTTCCGGACGTCGGGTCGCGTATCATCGAATACTCGGAAGAGATTTAATATATTCGATCGTCGATGAAGAATGTGGCAGATACTGCGGCAAAGTTCAAACCATGTTTCTCAAAGTATGTTCGTTTTATCTTACGTTTAAAATTTACTTTTCATAGCTTGTGAATAAGTGGACGAAACGAAATAACGTCGATCGATCGATAGCTTCCAGGGAAGAAACGATTCGGACCTTCGGGTTGGGCGATACAAACGAAATTACAAATCTACATGTGGCTGGGTATCTTGAAGCATAAGAAATACTTTATCCAAGGTCTGCCAAAGGGTTACGAACTCAGTCACGAGTTGAGAAACGTGGACAGGCCGCGCGCTTTGCCACCCACTGTTATTCATTACGTTGAAAAACACGTATGTATTTGACGATCGTGTTACTCTTACGCCGTCGATCGTCCCGTTTGTCCAATTTTATTATGAAAATATCTGAATTATCGAGTAGAAGTTCCAGTTAAGAGCACACATGTATCAAGCCCGGTCTCTGATCGGCAGCGATGCGTCAGGTCTTTCCGATCCCTTCGCCAGAGTTATTTGCGGCGAATTTTCTAACTCTACTCAAGTGATCGACGAAACTTTGAGTCCTACGTGGGACGAACTACTTCTTTTCGACGACATCTTGATTTACGGAACCGACGAAGAAATTAAGAAGGATCCACCGTCGATCGTCGTCGAACTCTTCGATCAAGATAAAGTGGTACGTCACGATAGAGAATTTCTCCGACGTACATAAGTTTTGCTTTATTTTTCGTTGCTATACATTTCTCGATTAAACACGCAAAGAAAATCTTTGTACGAGCGACTATAGTTCTTTTCTCATCCTTTTCCGATTCTCTTTTTACAGAGTCATTTTCTATCTACGGACATATAACACTGCATGGGGGCTCTGCTTTAACAGTTTGTATACGATATACGACATTCATACGCAAAACATACGCTTCCACATTTTATTTTTTCAGCATCGATCTCTAGGTAACAACGTTCTAAAGTCGGTTTTGCGATCAAACTGATTCGTTATTATCGTGGCTATATGCTGCCTCCGTAAGGTTTTAGAAATCAAATTCGTCGATCGAATAAGAGTATCGTAATACGCAACTCTTAGAGATAAGTAGTAAACTACGATAAAACTTGGACGATAGCTTTTCAAAGAATAGACAATTGACAAAGAGAGAAAAGAAAATTATTTTCCGCGATAAATAATCTAAAATGGAAAACTTGTACCGGAGAAGATTGTACCAAGTAAACGTACGATTTCAGGGGAAATCGGAGTACATAGGTCGAGCGGTCGCGCGACCTCACGTGAAACTCGCCTCGGAATCTTACACGCCACCCAAATTCCCACCTTCGTTAGAATGGTACGATGTAACGAGAGGCGCTGCAAGAGCGGGCGAACTTCTTGCCGTTTTCGAGCTACTCGAATATTCGCAGACGAAAGATTATAGCTTTCCCACTTTACCAGACCCGAAGGAAATACCGAGCCAAACTCCCGTCGCAGCACAAGATCGGGGACCGATTCTTCCGGTTCCCGTTGGAATTCGACCGACTCTCTCCAAGTACCGGTAAAACTACTTTTAAATAGTTTTCACAAGTTTCACAACGTCGTCGGAATTTCGCTCAACATTGGTTCTATCGCCTTATGTCGCAGAATCGAGGTGCTGTTTTGGGGTCTAAGGGATTTGAAGAGGATCCATCTAATGACCGTGGACAAGCCTCGAGTAGACGTCGAATGTGCCGGTCATATTCTTTACTCTTCGGTTATAACAAACTCAAAGAAAAATCCGAATTTCAATACACCGGTGAAATTTTTGGAGTTGGAATTGCCCGAACAGGAGCTCTATCGGCCACCTTTGACCATCAGGGCTGTAGATTGCAGAAGTTTCGGTCGTTACACTCTCGTTGGAACGCACACGATAAATTCGATCCATAAGTATATGTATCATCCGCAAACGAAGAAAGCGAAGGATGTGGAAGAAAGAAGGAAGAATCTGTATCAATTACAGCAATACAAAGGTAAAATAATTTCGAGTTCAGACTCTTCGGTAAACCGTAAGTTATCCGTAAGGTAATCTGTAAGTTAGTTACAGATGGAATAAATTTTATTGATATTTCGTAGCGTTACTGTCGATCGGTATGCGTATACACCGTACCTTCGCTAATTATCCTCTTTTGCTTTAGGTTTCGATACGTCGAAAAATAAATTGCAATACCCGTCTTTGCCAGAGTCTTTGACCGATCTGGAGTTTGGTATCGGAGATGCGATTATTACTCTAGGTTTGGAACAAGGTTGGCCAACGAAGAAGGACAAAACGGAACAGAATATAAAAAAAAAGCAAAGTCTGGTCAACGATGGAAGCATGGGTAAGTTATGCGAGTTACGCACAAAGTATCGGAGCGTAAAAGGAGCAACATCGAGAAATTGAATCGAACGAATTCCGTTAGGTGATTTCTACACGTTCGAGGACGAGGATGGCTGTCAAGATTGGTGGACCAAGTATTTCGCTTCTGTCGAAGCCATGATAGAAGAAAACAAGGAACTGCGTAGAGAGAAACCAATGTTTCAAACACAAGCGAACGGTACCGTTACGGGCTACATGGAGGAAAGTTACAATCAAAATCAAGCGAATCCGTCGGGCGAGAAGAGTCCTGGCGTTGCAGCGAAAAGATTGTTTGGCCTAAAGTCGACGGCGAACGCAGCTAGGTTTGTTTCGAAACTGAGCCCTAAGCACACCTATCGGAATTTCCCGAAAACGGCGCTGTTGAAAATTTATCCGAACGAATTGGAATGTCAGCCAGAATTCGAACAGTTCAAGGAATGGCTGCACACGTTCGAACTTTACAGAGGAAAGAAAACGGGCGACGAGCCCGAAGACGAATCCAGAATAGTGGGAAGCTTTAAAGGGGCCTTAAAAGTTTACAAATGGCCTCTCCCTAGGGATTTGATAGATCACACGGTGATGGGATTCGACCCGCAATATGGCTTTTTTCAAGGTGTACCTTCCAACGAACCGATTCACGTATTGGTACGAGTTTATATCGTCAAGGCAAACGATCTTCATCCTTGCGATCTAAACGGCAAAGCAGATCCTTACGTCGTTTTGCAACTAGGCGGTAAAAGAATCAGTGACAAAGAGAATTACGTGTCGAAACAACTGAATCCCGTATTCGGCAAGTATGTACCGACGCGATCGATCGCGCACTAATCGTTACGATCTGTCATTACATCTTCGTGCGTTTTATTTGCAAGGTGTTTCGAAATAGAAGCAACCTTCCCGCAAGATTCGTTGTTGACCGTTCGAGTGTTGGATTGGGACTTGGTCGGCACAGACGATATGATCGGTGAAACAAAGATCGATCTGGAAAATCGATTTTATAGCCGGCATCGTGCTACATGCGGTCTAGCCAAGAAATACGACGAGTAAGTTTTCGAACGAGAACGTTTCGATTGCTTTGTTCCAAAATGAAACGACGTGCTAAAATCGGCGTATTTTATTGCCAGATCTGGTTACAACAAATGGAGAGACGCGATGAAACCGACGCAGATCTTATCGAAGCTTTGCAAAGAGGGAAAGATCGATGGACCGGTATATTCCCATGGAAAAGTAACGATCGGAAGAAAAACGTTTTCTTTGTCGGATGAGGAAATGGAATGTTACGTTCATACGAAAGGTAAATACCGAGATTCGAAGTAGTGGATCATTTTTTGTAAACGACTGGAACATCGATTTCCTAACGGATAGAAAAGCTACCGTGTTGAATACCCCGCGGTGCTTTTCCTAAAAATAATCTTTATCTTACTAGGCATAGAGGAACATCTTGCACTGGCAGTTCTTCACCAATGGCATGCTTTTCCAAGAATCGGTTGTGCTTTGGTTCCCGAACATGTGGAAACGCGTCCACTTTACAATCCTGAAAAACCCGGGATCGAGCAAGGAAAGTTGGAAATGTGGGTTGACATGTTTCCTATGGACATGCCTTCGCCAGGACCGTCGATCGATATTTCACCGAGAAAACCCAAAAGTTACGAGCTTCGGATCATTATATGGAACACCGACGACGTTATACTGGAAGACGATGCGTTCTTTACTGGCGAAAAAATGAGCGATATTTACGTGAAAGGGTATTCCGCGTATTTTTATAATTATAAGAAATTCGCACACAGTTTGAAGATTCGTTAGAACGGTGAATTTTGCTTGGATTTGTTTATTAGATGGCTAAAAGGCCCCGAAGATTGCCAATCTACGGACATTCATTACAGATCGTTAACAGGAGAAGGCAATTTCAATTGGCGTTTTATATTTCCATTCGATTATCTCGTAGCAGAAGAGAAGATCGTTATCAATCGGAAAGAAAGTCTGTTTAGCTGGGACGAAACTGAATGCAAGATACCTGCTCGTTTGGAATTACAAGTAGAAAGAAAAAATCGTTTTAATCATACTTTTAATTTATATTTCCGTTATCATTCGAATCCACTGTACATAGGTCTGGGATGCAGATCACTTTTCAGCTGACGACTTTCTGGGTGCTATTACTCTCGATTTAAATCGATTTCCACGCGGTGCAAAGAATAGCAAGCTTTGTACGTTAAGTATGCTAAAGACCGATGGATCCGTGCCAACCGTAAATATTTTCAAACAGAAACGAATAAAAGGTTGGTGGCCTTTCTACGTCAAAAAAGAAAACGAGGATATGGAATTAACGGTAAATCTCATATCAATTCATATTCGCTCTAATGTGTTTCGTACAATCTTGAAAGTATTTTACATTGAAAATATTCTTAGGGTAAAGTAGAAGCTGAAATTCATTTGTTAACCAAAGAAGAGGCTGAGAAAAATCCTGCAGGATTTGGAAGGAACGAGCCTGATCCGCTTGACAAACCCAAGTAAATATAAAAACGATCATACAATGTTTTAACATTCAACACGAGCTTGCTTTATTATTACTTGATTTTTGTACAATTTATTTATCCGATTATCGTTTTTTGATATATATATATATATACATTTGATGATTAATCGGTACCTCGATTAGTTCGTTTAAAAAACTATATCGTTAATTAGTTTGTCTTTTCTTTCAGCAGGCCCGATGCATCTTTCATGTGGTTTTTGAATCCTTTGAAATCTGTTAAATATATAGTATGGCACAACTACAAATGGGCAATTCTGAAAGCTATAGTAGCAATTGCATTAATAATAGTCGTATTGTTGTTCTTTTACTCGATACCTGGTTATTCTGTTAAAAAGTTATTGGGAGCTTAGAAATGTTGCTTGCAGATTTTATTGCTTCGTATGCTCATGATATCTGAAATATGGAAGATGATATTTTGATAAGAACATAACAGAGGACTAACTTTGCAGATACACTATCGTTTAATACTTTATAGGTGTAGCTTTAAATTTCTCAAAGTTAGAGTTTTGTTGACCATACTAAGCACGTTGTATCGATATATTATATAAAGCCTATTTTTTTATTTCATATTTGCATATCTCGTGCTCATTTTATCACATAAATTTGATAGGCCTCAAAATTTAAGCTATCTAAATATCTATGAATTTTCAACGACTTAAATATTTCTTCCTTTTGCCAACAATTTTAAATAGCAAAATAAAAACTGATTATGCTTCTAGATGAAAGAGCTCTTTTTAATAAATAATTGCTGTATAGTGGACCAACGAAACAGTAATAAAAGCTAATGTATATATAAAGAGCAATACAATAAATAATTAGAAATTATTAGATGCAGAACAATAATGCGTATATATATATATATATATATATATATATATAATATATACTGTTTTTACTTATCAAATATTTCGTTAAAAATATTGTATTCTATTTCGTTGTAAATAGATAATTTAACGCGTTCACGTCGGCGCGTACCACCGGTGGCTCATACTTGAACGTTCCACCAACCGGTGCGTACCACCAAAAATGTAGTTCGTTTAGTAATTAGAAAAAATTGCCATATAGTTGAAAATTTAAATAATGGAAATTTAACGCATATAAATTGAAAAAAGTAAGATTTATTTAAAAACAAAACAATTCAATATTATAAACTTATTATAAACATGAATACGAGCGCCGCCCCACGGCGAGAAACACAAATAGCAGCGCCGACATGAACGTGTTAATAAATATATATATATATAACATGTATCCAAAGGAATGAATAAAATATTAATTAAACACTGACTAACTAAGGATTTATTGCCGATATATTTGTAGACAATGCTTCAAATTTGTTGACTACATGCGGTATATCTGAGTCTTCGCTTGTTGTCTCGTTAGAATCGTCTGAATTATCGGATGTTTCTTGTGATATTTTCCCTTCATATTCTCGATTTTCTAAGGGTTCCTGTTCGTCATCTTCATCTTCGGACGAAATGTATATTCCTTTCATATCGCTAACATCTTCGCCTATATTTTTAGCTTGAATCCATTTAACTAGTTCAATTTCTGAAGAACTCTCAAACTTTTCTGTTATAAGATAGAAAGAGATTATTTTAAAAATAATAAATTATTTATGCCAACGTCTAATAACAATTACCTTTATTAAGACTCCAACCTGGGGGATATACGTATATACAAATTTTTCCTTCAAGGGCCATCCTTAATAACATATTAGCTGCCCTGTAAGAATCGTATCTAGCAGTTCGTGCAGTAAAGAAATTTCGTTTAGAAGCCCAACCATCGCAAATATCCATAGCGGACCATGTATTATCGTTATCTGGATGTTGCAATCTAAGTATCTTTGGTAAATCTATTCTCTCAGCTAGAAATTTAATTGTTGTATATGGTTCTCTGACTTGAGCTATTGGGAAAGATCCCATTAATATTTGTAGTTGCTTAGGTACTGTAGATGGAAATACTAATCCTGGACAGTCACAGAGGCAAACGGTTTTTGTAAGAAATATAGTTTGAAAATGTTTAGTATGTCCTGGTGTACGTGACACGCTAACAACTTTTTTACCTATAAAAGATATTTAACAAATGATTACATTTAAATATTTAAACGTTGTCACTCTCTAAATTTTAATTTTCTTACAAAAAATACTGCTTACCCATTAATGCATTCATTAAGGACGATTTTCCAACATTTGGAGTTCCGATACATCCTATGGATAAAACTCCATTTTTATAACGTTCGTGCTTGATATAACTTGTATCTCCTTTCTCTATAGTAATATTGCATTTATGATCGGCGTCATCTAAATCAAATTCCATTTGCATTTCTTCTTGAATCTTTTCTTGCCAAGACGTTAAATCCACATTGTTTCCAACAATTTCTTTACAAATATCTAACAGTTTCTGGGCTCCTTCTGCAGCCATTTTAAGTTTTCCCTTTCTGCGCCTTTGTTTCATTCTCTCTGGATCGCTTTTATTTTCATATAAATTATAAGTAGGATACGAAGTGAACATCAAAATATGTAACTTTGGGTATATGGTACGGAAATATTCTTTCCATGCTACTACTAAAGCTGGAGGTGCTAAATCAACCTTATTCAATACTAAAATCATCTCTTTTTTAAGTTCATTCGTTATATACTTGTATAAATATGGAGGAAACATTAAAACGGTATATCTAATATCAACAATGATTAATAAAATATCAGACATCTCAAGAACTCTCCATAACTGCCTCCAGGTTTCTAAATTTAATTCAAAGTAACTGATGGTACTAAACTTTTCCATATATTTTAGATATTCCTAAAAGTGTAAGTCAATATTAAATTTATACAAACGAACATAAATGTGTATTACAATTACTTACATTAAAATACTTTTGTTCTGCGAATTCTAACTCTTTTTTTGACATAATGAAGTTCCATGGTGGCCTTTTTGGCATATCAATTTCAGGTGGAAAATAATTGTTTGAAACTTCTTGATCTTTAAGACATAAAGGTTCGATAGCACTTCTAGATTGTTTCTTTCTGTTCCGTAATTCTTCTTCGTTGTCTTGAAAGAATTGTAAAGTATATTTGTTTCTAAAAGATTTATCATTTTTTGGCTGTTTATTAATTCTTTGTATATTATATTCAAAATCACTAGAGTCATCTTCCGTGTATCCGGTGTGACTTCCACCTGCTAATTATAACATAAAATTAATTATTCCAATATTTAATACATAAAACGTTCATTATTATATTGTGCATATATACTGAGTAAAGCCGAAATTTGTCGTTGCTTCTTAATTTGCAATTGCTGTTTCTTTGCTTTACCGCTAAACGGTTTCTTTCTTCTTGCCTTCGACATTTTTCAGTTGTCTTAACCTTATAAACTTCACTAACTTCTTTATTTTCACGTTAAGGTATAACACATTAAGTGAATACTTTGGCTAGCGGGATGTCACAGAGATGTTAAATAAAATAGAACTTATGCCGCGTGTTTCACTCCTGTCGAGTTGGTGTTAGACTTCTTGAGAGTTGGTGCCGGACTTCTGAACGCTTGAGAGCTGAACCTTCACTCTTCCCAGTTGAGCTTATACTGACTGTCCGCTCTCGTGTTATTACGTAGGTACGCTCGACGTGGGCGTGATTTTAGAACGAAGAAAGCGGATTCGTTATTCACACTTTTCGTTAGGAAAGTGAGGGTAACCCGATACCATTGGTTATAGCCAACGTTAATGAATGAAGGTAGGAGGAGAAAGCCTCCTACCAACGTGGTTCGTGGGTGATTTGTTCATGGGAAAACCGGCTTTTCCCGTTAGTTAACTACCCTCTTTCTGTCATCTGTCAAACCCCTCATCTGTCAAATTAAAAAGATAAACTAAAAGCTTAAGTTTATGGTGGGTCCTTAGGTTTATTAGGAGTCTGAATAACGGTGCGGACCCTTGGCGGTCAGCCAACGAGGGACGTCGCACGGACCATCTTACACGACGCAACACAATATGTATATTTAAATTAATATTTGAAGAATTTAACAATTTCTATTAACAGGATTAAGATTCTACGGTTACAAAATTAATTATATCAATATATAAGATTTTATATATTTTTGACTCGTAAATGATCAAAGGAGTTTGTCCATTGGTCATTTTGTTATTGTATACGTATATTATACGTATATTATATACGTAGTTATGTGTATACGTTCTTCTAAGTCTTAAATAACAATAATTCTTGAATAAGAACCGTATATGAAATATCGTTTCATTGTCAGTGGATTTAACAGATTTTTTAGCACAAAACAGTATACGATCGTTTGGATGTTTAAAATATATTGCGTAGAACGTTTTGATGTTGTTTAAGTAATCTATAAGCGGCACTCGTATCCACAGGTCATCTTGCGGGCGCCGCCTATAAGCGGCAACCGAAGTGAAATTGATGGATATAAGTTCACGTATACATATGTATATATATACACAAGTGTGTATATCTCCTGTAATTTATTATTTTTATTATATGTAGTATTCACTTGTTCTACAAAGTATTCTACATAATTTATTAATTGAAATATAAGTTTCGTGGAAAGATATGTGAACGATAACCAGGAAATCGTGTGGAATATAGTTAAAGACTTACACATAACCTCTGTATCTCCAATAATAATTTAAATATATTCAGCGATTTTTAACATGTATACAGGGCTGCAGAAATCTTTGCCAAACTATTCTACAAGTATTCTAAAAACTGTTATAAGAAAATGTGCGAATATCACGCTGGATAATACGGAAAATACAATCTATCCTCCTATTTTGGATTTATCCTATCGTGCTAGACATAAGAGGAGATATGAAAAGTGGCATAATAAAATTAAAAAATTAGAAACTGTAGAGGAAAAATTAATTGGTGTAAATATGCCACATTACTATGGTTGGAAATCATTATGTTTAGAAGAAGGACAAATTAGATACGATTCATTGCAATATGCTCAATACATTACACGTACTCACGTTACAAATGACAATAAATTACCTGATTTTTACGATTCAATGATCACACCTCAAAAATTAGATGCTCTGGTACAAACTATTAAAAATCATATAGAAAATGTTATTATTTTTGAATATAATCATAGATTGTGAGTATAATTGCCTTGTGTTAGAAGTATAAAAATAATAATAATAATTTTCCCTTAAGCGACAAAAGTATTAATAAATTTACATTTACATAAATAATTTATAGAATTAATATCATAAATATATATTACAGAAAGAAGCAAGAAATAACAGAGGAAGTAGAAAATATTAAAGAGAAATTGCTAAAAGAAGCTGTTACAAATGCACTTGTTTTTCAAATCAATCGTATAATGCTGTCCACTTTATCTTCGATGACACCACATTTATTGGAAACTGAAGTAGATTTTAAACCAAGAGTAGAAGCATTTTGGTTTGCAGGTGGCATACAACGGTCAACTAAACAGAGAGAATTAAGAGAGCGGATAGAACATTTAAAAGAATATGCAAATGATCCAACAAATATACCTGTTCAATATGTCGGTTCTCCAATTCTACAATTAAGACATCAATTTCCTTTAAGGGAAATTGTTTCTCCAATATACTCTACTAATCCAGAATTAAGTATTCCTGAGTTTACATTTGATCCTAGGGTACTAAGTTATAAGTTTTCGTACCGACGTGCAACTAATATACCTGGTTTCTGGCCTGGTGATCCTGCTGAATTTGGTTTGTTATCATATCACAATATGAATAATTTATTTTTTAATTCAAAGATTAAGGAGGAAGAAGCAATTACCGTGCAAGCTATTTTTGCATCTTATAGTTGGTTGTTATCGCAGGCTTGTTATCAAGGTAATACGTTATGCGATAAATATTTCTTTTAACAAAGTTACTTCAATGTATCTTACTATATATATATATATATATAGAAAGAACATGTTTTTTTATTTCCTCTTACATTTTTTAATTTCAGGCTTTTCTACGGTCAACGATATAACATATCCATTAGTATCTCAAACAATTTTGACAAACGGTCAATATTGGTCCTTTTGCGTTTACCAGTTGAACACCACTTTATTACATTGGGAATATGCAGATAGCAATCCTAAGCGTAATATATGTTGGATAACAGAACCTATGATGTTGTTCGATAAAATAGAGGATGGAAAAATCCAAGGGTTCAACGAAGATGTTTTAAAAAAATTGATCACATTTTATATCAATATGCCTGCAGCACGAAGTAATGAAAATATGAAACCATACTTAGGTGAATCTGTGAAATATGTTGCTAACATTACTGATCCCGAACGAAGAGCGTGGTTAGAATCAACATTTAAGTACCTTATGTCTAATAGACCAAGACATAAGTACGTACATATATGTTATAAATAATCTATTATATATACTAAGAAACGATTAATTATCATCACATAAAAACATTAATTTGCCTTTGCTTTATAGATTACAGCCTGAAATATATCACTGGCAGAAAATATATATGATTGATCACAATACTCGCCCTATTGATAAGAAACGTGACCCGTGGCAGTTTGGTTTCTCGGCTGCGAAACGAAGATTAAATCAGCATCAGCCGGCTTATGTACCAAAATGTTTAAGAGAAAATCCAAAAAAGAAAAAGATTGGCCGTTGGGCGAAAACATATTATCCAGATGCATAAACCACTAGGCTTATGTATCTTGAATATAAATGTTGTATTAATAAAAAATAAAGAGAACAGTTATCAGTTAGATTTCAATTAGAACGTTATTTCAATAGTTTTCCTTTCAATATCTATCCGTACAACGATAATTATGCGTCTTTAAACATTAATTACGTCTTTAAGCGTTCTTATAGTTTAACATACAATAGAAAAGAGGTATGGTATTTGTATAAGTCGAAGATGCCTTGTTCGTATCTGTTACGCTACCTGGGACAATGCACACGCCGTCCTTTGCTATCGGGCCATCTAAGGCCCACGTACCGTCATTCCGACCCTCAATAAACCTATGAACCCATTCTAAACCGAAACTTCTAATTACAGTCAAATTACTCTGCATCCGCATACATCCGTCTATCATTTTGTGTCTTAAATTGTTGGAAATATATACATTCTTTATAACCTGTTAATACGGTGTTATATCGAAACAATCACCCCCAATAACCTTAAGGGGGTGTCCCGAATTAGCATGTCAAAAAAATCGATTTTCTTTTTATTGCATAAATCGATAGATAAACTATCTAAGAATATGTTTCCAAAGTGACAGAGGCCAATTCTAAATATTTCCAAAGATATAAAGCCGAAAGCAGACGAGCGTCGAGCGGGTGTGCGAGCGCTCACGCGAGCTCTCACCACTCCGACACTTTCTGTTCAGGATTTCATACCTAAAAAAGGTTGAAGTATTGTTCAGTACTATAGTTATAATCCATGGTTGTATCCAGTTGAGTTTTTACGTGTCTAATAGAGCAATAAATGTGTATATGATTCATTTAGCGTACATGGTTTTATCTAGTAGTTTGTAGCATCAACGATTTGCTTTTTCAAATTCTCGACGCATACACATCGTAAGATTGTCATGTCAAGTTATCCAAAAGGTACAAGATCGTCCTCTCAACGATTTTCGGAACCGCGTAAGCGTCGATTCCATGGAAATCGATTTGTTAAAATAACAAACATTGAAGAGTTGGATACAAGCAGTAACGCGGGAAAGTTATCTACGGCGAGCAGCGAAGATATAATTATGAATCCACTTTATTACTATAATATCATTGAATTTTCCACTGTTTTCCAAGCAATTGCTGATATTGTAATCTGCACATCATGCAAACAAGAAATGAAATTTGAAGAAAGCGGGCATCGCTGCTTAGGCTTCAAAATTAGATGGCTCATCATCACTCCAAAGTACCTCAGTTCGGGCCAAAACATTGTTGAAATTGCTGCCTAAATGGCTGCAGGTATGTTCAACGAAGGGTATTCAGCAATTTTGNTAGTAAAGAGGCTCGTGCAGCTCGTAGACTCGATCAAATGTTTCAAAATGAGGTTTTTGAAAAAGTAGAAGGACTGTTTTATGCACCAGGAATAGCTCATTAGCAGATTATCAACGAAAGTTACCAAAAATTGATATTTTTTCCTATTGAAAACTTTGAAACGCGTTTTCTCCAGTTTATATTTTCACGATTTCTCTAAGTTGGCGGGAAAGATAGCAAAAAAACTAAACGACTTATTTATTTGAACTAAAGTCCATTTTGTTCAGTACTAATTTCTCTTCTATATGAACTAACAAATTTCGTCAAAAAGTTTATTTAAATTATTTTTATGGCAATATAAAGTTTACTTTGTTCCTTCCTAAAACACATTTTTTCCTTAAACCCGCCAAAATTTTTAAATTTCACACTATTTTCTACCTTTGCGTAGTTCATATAGAAGAAAAATATATAATAATTTAATGTTCTTTTGCTTTTTCGCTTCAATCAAGAATTACGAACTGCATCTTTCCCGCCGATTGAAGACTGCAGCGACAACGCGTCCATGAAATAGGATCAGAAATCTGTTATAATTTTTTTTTTTACTTTAAAAAAATTTTTTTTGTGTTCCGTAAACATATATAAAAGCATACCTCAAAACTCAAAAACATCACTTCTATCTTTCCCTTCCAAAAAAAAAAATCACAAAGAAACGCTATTTTCGAACGTTCGAATTCGGGACACCCCCTTAACGGAAATCAGGGGATCGATCGTCTCGCAGTGTCGATTATCATAATCGTAACGGGAATTTACGACTCCCGTTGACGCGATATCTCGCGAACGCGAGTGGTCGAAAATACAGTATCGATAAAGTAATCTTACTATACTATAACTTTTGAAAATGGTCTACATTTTTGATAACAGTTTGATTACATCAATTGTACATGACGTTGAACTATATACATGAATATTTTTATTTGCACTGATGGTTTTTTATTCGATTTATCTCTTACAATAACGATTTATAATTAGAACTAATATAATATATAATATAAGGATATAATATAATAAGGAAGTCATACTATTTGTATTTCAGAGTATTCATAGATTGCGGAGATAATTCTAAACAAAGTGTACCTTTCTGTACATCCTTCAATACTACGTGTCTTGGAGAAGTATCCCTGAAATAGAAATTTAAGATAAAAATTTGTTTAGAATAAAAATAAACATTTCATCATTTTATATTAAATAATTACGCAATAATAGTAATAATAACAATTTCTTTCACCTATTGTATAGGACAACGACGTTTTCCGCTGAAGGTGTAACGAAGGCTGCGGATTTGATAGTATCAGTATCGGTAATAGAAATTCTAACAGAACCTCTGTCAACGAATCTGCTAAAATGTTTGATAGCATAATACATAGGTTGTTTATAAAATTCATCGGTTTTCGGGTTGACGATAATAGGGGCGTCGATATTATTATTAATATTGTTTGGTCCACCAGTTTCGTCCAAAGCTAAATTCCAATCCACCCAACCAATTGACCAATGATTCATGTACTTGATGCAAAACACGTTTCGTTAACGATTAACTTTTATATTTAAAAATATGGTAAATATTCTTCAAGTAAAACGACCATAAAATCATGTAGGTTCTTTTACCTCTATTATGCTTAAAATGTATTTTTCACCTCGATGCCATGATTCCAATTTAACTTTCGAAGTGTTCCATATCGGAGGTCCTATGGAGAGAAGTACCATATCGATATAAGTTTGTAAACTAATTATTTTGCAAATTTGACTTTTTACAATCCCTCACAGGTAAAAAGTGTGCATTTTTCGTACATAAAGGCTTACCTACTACAGATGCTTCGGTCATGAAAATAGATTTGTCTGGGAACTCATCGTGGGTTTGATCTAATACATCTGCAGGAGTTTCGTAATCTTGATACCAATGTACAGCTGTTCCGGCAACGTATTTCTCTGCATTTTGATTTCGGAACGTTGGTTCGACAAATTTGGGTAATACCTGTCTATTGTCATCAAAGGCGAAAATTAGTGTTTTATTGTGCGGCGATGATGCTAATGTTGGACCCAAGTTGTTAGCGATCCAATCAGCCATTGTTTCAGGTTGCCATGCCATAGAGATAAATGGAAGTTTATAAATAAAGGCTGTTAGTGGCTCGTTACCAGTTGTAATTGCCCACATATCAATACCGTTGTTTTTATATTCATCCAGGAACTTTAGCACATAGTCAGCATAGATTTGGTAATACTCATCTTTTAAGAAAGCTAATCAATGATTATTAGATTAATTTGACGAATTTATCATTAATACAATTTATTCGTTGTACTGTCTTTTTGATTTTCTAATTTGTTTTAGGACATTTCTATCATACGTACTGAGTCCGTTGTCATTGCTTTTCATCCAGAATGGTGCAGACCATGCGGCACTGATGAATTTAATTTCGGAATTGAATTCAAGCACTTTCCTTGCATATAGTAGTTTGTAATCGAAATCCTCTTTCGCAAGTGAAAAGTGTTTAAGCGTGGTGTCATTGGCCGTATCGTCATACGTATACGGTCTTTCTGAAAAATCGCTCGCCCCAATAGGTATACGACCCACTGTGTATCTGCTTCCTTCCTTTGGATGATAATATGCTCTATAAATAATTCAACGCTATAATTATATACGTAAAATAAAAAGGATCGTACATTTTTCAATTGACAATCCAATTCAATAAATTCAATAAGTTTAAAAGAGATATGCGACGAGGTTTATGGAAAAATAAAATTATATACAAGTATAGGGTACATTCTTTGTATGGCGCAACTTTTACCGAAAGAACATATCATAGCATCGTAGATATTTAAAATATTGATCACATTATCTCTGTAGATATCAATGATTACCGAATCAATTGAAGTTGAGTAGCTGGGCTGAGTTTTGCTATGTTTATACCAGTAGAATCGGTAAATGCGCCACCGAAGCCAAAAACCGTTTGATACTTTTTCGTATTATCTATGGTCAACGTTACGTCCTCAGGGAAATTTTCGCAGCTATCAAATTTTAGTTCTGACATCTTCATTCTCAGTCCCTGTTTATTCGTCACATACCAATAAGAATTACCTTCCTCTGGAACTTCCGGTCTACCATCTGGTAGCCCATCGCAATATGTTGCATTGCAAACACATGCAATTACTTCGTTATCTATAAGGTACGGCACGCAGTCATTCGCGATACCTACGATGAATGAAAATATCTCCACTAAGTTCGTCAGAAATGAAATTTATCTTCAGCGGAAATAACGACAGCTTACCTTTGTTGAAGAACAGAGTAATTAGTAGAAGCGCCTTCCACGCCTGTCCCATGGTGACTGTCAAAAGCTAAAGCAGAAATATGAACAGTAGCTAACCGGTACTCGAATTTATATAAGCATATATATTGTCATGCATACAAAAAAAAATAAGCTATCTAATCTTTACACACCTGTCGCTTATAGTTAATATATTATTTGTGTGTTTTATAAATGATTCTTTTTTAATTTTTGGCGGTATCATCTGAGTAAATAGTTGTCTTGTGTTGATAAGAATAATAGTAATTTTACTGTTTGCTTATATATTGATTTCTACAAATTCCTATACAATGTATCAGGTTGTCCGAAAAGTGTCTTTCTTTCGCAAACATGTTTTTTACAACAGTACACCTTCATACAAACGCGAAATCAAGTCTGTGAAACGTCGCGGTGTTTATCTCAATACAACAAAATGGATCGTATATTTTTCTATATATACATATAAATATATTACGTATACATATATATATATATATATATATATATATATATATATATATAATGTTAATATACAATATGTACACAGCTAAAGTGAAATAAAGATTAGATAAATTTCGAAGGAAATTTCAGTTAGTAGATGAAGATATGAACATTTCAGATTTTTCAATTTCATTTTATCGTGTTAATGGATAATAGACTGTTACTCGATGACTTGTTATTCTTATCAGGTATATTGATTATTGTCACAAAATGTAAGTCTTCGTCTGGAATAGAATCGAGAAAATTTCAATTTCGAGATGCACGTTTTATTATGTTATATATTAGCGTTACAACGTACGTTGTAATTGCCATTTACCGTTACATACAATATGGCGATATTACAAATCATATTTAATAATCAACGAGTTACGAGTTCTATTGCGCATAAATTACGGTATTCATGGAGTATGCAGGTAATTCCAAGCAAATAGGACTCTTTTTCGGATCATTGAGAACAATGTTCTTTTTCTCGGTATTGCTGTAAAAGAAAATAAATTTTGTGAACAAATTATTAAACTCAATCGCAACAATGTTGAAAACTGAGGGAATTAGTAAATTATTTCGTAATTGGCTGTAAATTAAACTGTGATTACTTGTTATATAGAACAACCACGATTTGATTCGAAGGTGTTGCGAAGGCTGTAGCTTTAACATCGTTCGTATCGGTAATAGAAATCCTAATGGAGCCTCTATCGACGAATCTGCTAAAGTGCTTAAGAGCATAGTACATTGGCTGTTTATAAAATTCATCGGTGTCTGCATTTACGATAATAGGCGAGTCGACGTAATTTTGTATCCAGTTTGGTCCACCGGTTGAGTCTAAAGCTATATTCCAGTCTACCCATCCAATTGACCAATGATTCATGTACTTCAAACAGAATATTTTTCTTATAAGTAAAAGTAATTTTTGTACATGTTTAATGTATAATGTTTACATTATGAAACTTTATGTCTCGTATACGATTATAACTGTAATCATTTACTATACCTCTATTATGCTTAAAATATATTCCTGCCCTCTGCTCCACGAACCTAAGGAAACTTTTGGGTAATCCAAAATTCCGGCACCTGCGTATAAAATGATGTTACCGTTATATATAGTTGTTGATTACGTGTGATATAATAGTTGAAAAAGGAAATGCTACTGCACAACGTCTATGGAAGCGAGATTTCACGAAGGGAACATATTATTTAAGTTGATCTTGAAATTCAATTAAAATCACTAGATAATTTTTTCTGGATTAATAGCTCGATACAGATATGTGTATATTTAAAAAGCAAACTTTCGCTCTTTATGTGCAGTGTCCAACTGTTTCGTAATTGTTACAGAGATATAGTATTTGAACAGTTTACCTGTACATGCTTCAGTCATGAGAATAAATTTATCTGGAGAACCATCGTGTGTAAAATCCAATAATATTGGCGGAGCGAAACTATCTGTGTACCAATGTACAGCTGTACCAACAATGTATTTTTTCGCGGTTTTATCTTCGAAGACTTTATTCACAAACCAAGGTAATTCGATTCTCTGATCATCTAGAACAAGAATTTGTGTGCCATTGTGGGACGCTGCCAAAGTTGGACCCGCATAGTTAGCGACCCAATCAGCGAGAGTGTTTGGTGTCCACCCCATAGTGTTAAGGCGATCAAAAGGCACATAAGCGTTTAATGGCTCGTTTCCTGTCGAAACGGCCCATACATCAATGCCATTGCTTTTATACGCATCCAAAAATTTTACTATGTAATTGGCATACACCTGATAGTATTCCTTCTTTAAAAAGCCTAGACATAAATTGTAAATTCGTATTACAATATATTACATTAATTAGTATTAGTATATTATATATATATTAGTTCGTTTTCAAATAAAAAGGATACATTTTTCTATCGTCTTTCTTCAATTTTTTCTCCTTCTCGATTATTGTATTATCACACTTACCAAATCCATTGATTTGATCATTAGTTTTCATCCATGCTGGAGCTGTCCATGCAGCACTAAAGAATTTTACATCGGGGTTTAATTCAATGGCTTTTCTTAGATATGGTATCTTATAATCGTAATCTTCCTGAGCAAGGCTAAAGTTTTGCAGTGACACATCATCAGCAACGTCGTCGTACGTGTAAGGTCTCGTAGAGAAGTCAGTTCCAGCGATTGGTATTCGACCTAACGAATACCTGCTCCCGTTTGAACTGTAGTACGCCCTGTAAGCGATAGCACGCTCATTTGTACGTATAACAACATACGTAATTAGATCGAGGTAATATCATATTCACATTAATTACTTCAAATCATGTTGCGCGTACAAGAAGGAAACGTTATTGCGTTATCAATTTGTTTAAGAATTACAAGTCCATCATTGTTCATATTCACTTTTCGGAATTTTTCAAAGATGTTTTATAATTCGTAACTTTAAAAATTTACTTATAAATTGTAGATCTAAGATATATTTTGCGAAATATTAAGGCGCTGTTTGAAAATTTCTCGTAACCGTAAAGATGGAATATGTTCGTCGCATAATTAAAACGTAAAGTCTTAGCAGATCTTTCTCCGCTTGTGCCGCTTTATCGAGGTTTAATTACCGAATTAATTGGTCCTGAGTAGCCTCGCTGAGATTTTTGATATTCATTCCCGCCGAGTCCGTAAAAGCACCGCCAAAGCCTAAGATGGTTTGATACAATTTCGATGTATCTATTTCTAGAATTGTACTGGTGCTGGAATTTTGACAAGAACCCATCCGCTCCTGTAACATGCTCAGCCTGAGACCCTCTTTGCTCGAAACGTACCAGTAGAACGTTCCGTTTTCTGGGACTTTGGGGTTGCTATCCGGTAGCTCGTCACAGTAGGTTGCATTACAAACGCATACGATACTGCCCTGACCAAAATCTCGAGGCACGCAGTCATTTGCATCGCCTATGGTTAAAGATATCTGTTGTTAAATATTTTACAATTGGTAAGATGCAAATAATTCGAGGAAGAAAAATACCTTGGATTCAGGTATTTTTTACTTTGCTGATTCTTGCAAACATCATTGTCAAGTTTGTCAAGATTTATCCTTACCTGCAACGATGACCAATATTACAAGCAGAAGCGCCGCTTTGCATTTGTCCCACATAATTATCGATGACTACTGAAACAGAATATTCATATACGTATATATAGATGTGTATTTTAAAGAATTCCATTTGCTTTGCCTGTAGCTTAGCGTAACTTCCAAACTGTACTTTTCTTTTCTTTATCAAGCGAAGCTTCTGCAGAAAATCACGCGAAAGCGAAAGAATCTATTATATTAAAAAGATTCCGTTCTTCGATAGGTGTAGCAGAATATAATATTTGAACGATCGGATGTTTCCTACGTGTTCGGTTCTTTTCATAAAACGTATTGTTCTCGACAGTCTGTATGTTGTGTCGTCTGTCGCGTCGTTGCTTTGTTTCTCGCGTTACCTATATCTACGAATACCTCGTATCTTTCTCTCTTCTTTCCCAATATTTTTCTTTCTTTCTGAGAAATACAGGTTAGTTGCAACAATGATCTGTAGACGGTTGCTTTCAGATTGAAACACACATTCTAACGAACTTTCGGACGTCTAACGATATAGTTATCGATCATAACTGTATATTTCACACTATAACGATTGCCTAGAGAAAATATATTTTAACAACTCGACTGTCGAATCCTTCACCTCGACGAAGCAACAGAAAGGACATTGCTATTGATGTATAAAGCGTTTATAAACCGAAAATTTTACAAAGTACGTCCATGACGCCGGTGAAATGAAAACGTTGACATTTAGAATTTCGATTTGGCTTTACCGTTCGTCTAAGGCTCTTCGTATCGTTCGAATCGTGGCTGACATCTACTGTAACGTGCAATGAATCGCCACATTTTATGCACATTTCTGACCACGCTATATCGATTATTTATGCACTCGTACCTTATCGTTTCTCGTGATACCTGACAATGCAAATTTCTTTAATTTTGCTCGGCAAACTATCCGGGCAAGTGAAAGATCTTGTAATTGCGTTTGTATTAAAGCTATCTAATTCGTAATATTAAAAACGATGAAATTCGATACACATAGCGATACTGCAAGTATATTCGAACGACAAAGAAAATTTAAATTGGCTATGAGACGAAAGAAAATATATATATGAAATATATAGTGAGTATTAGCGAGATGGAATGTTATTTGAAAAAATAAATATGTATGCGAGTATATTATACGTATACGTCTTATAAGATATTATTTCTCGTGCTTTACAAATAGACCGTGAATTACTTGCCATTTTACCTGCATTTTCGTGATCCTTTTTTTTATCAAGAATATATTCCTTGCTTTTTTTCTTTGCAGCGTCATGTACTTGTTGCCTATATTTACAAAATACGATAATCGAACAATATGGGAACAGAAAGAAAAGGGACAAATTTACTCATTATTGCCATTATTTTCTAGTTGTATCGATACTTAAAGCTTATAAAAAGTGCGGGAATTTTGTAAGCAGATTGTAACAAATGATCAAAGCGTTTAACCGAATAGATTTTGAATTGCCTTATACGTATTTTTGTTAGGATTACGAGACGCAGGACGTAGACCGTAGGCAAGAAAATGGGTCTCGCGTTTATGGATGAACCGATGTATGACCAATGCAAGTAAAATTCGAATCGGCGAGCGATTCTTGCTTGATCGTACTTGACGAGTGGCACGGGATCTTCTTGAAAAACTCACCGAATAAACGAATACAACGATCTTTAAATATGTTTGGAAAAATATGTTTGATGTTACTCTGATGTGCTGAATCTAAGATCGAAACTGGCCAAGAAGTAAAATTCAGTTCTTTATATATATCCTAAAATGGCATAATTTTGCTGGTGGGACACGTGAGACTTAGCGATATAGTACAGTGGTTCCCAAACTTTTTTTAGTCACGGAGCATTTTTAAAAATGTAGAGATATCGCGACGTACGTGGTATATAGATTCTAGAATTTATTCGAAAGAGGCATTTATACACACGAACATTAATAAGAAAGAAGAAAAAATTATCTCGCTCTTTCGCGGCGATGCGCCTAATTTTATTCCGGGACGCACCTTTTGGGTATCACTGATTTAGCACGATGCACTCGCGCACGATACAATCGCATATGGCTCTATCCCAGAAAGAGATACACCAGGCTAAACATACGCGTTTTCGCTTTGTGCAGGGTATGTCACTAGCGGTAACATTTTGCTCCACATATTCTTTTTTCGAGAAAACGTTGCTCCTATCTAACATTTTCAACGAAATCTTGATTATTCGCCTATTTGAATGCAACGTTGAATCTTACAAATAAAATAGAATCTTGGAAATATTTCAGATTTTTATACCACTTTTTATTCTAAATATGTCGCGCCATTTAATATGGAAAGTTTAACTTAAACGATATTCACGTTAGCACGTCGATTAAACAAAAGTATAAAAGACGAGGTCTTTGTAAATTCATTGGTCGCGTGGCGGCATTCAGTCAGCTTTAACGAAGTTAATCGTTTCTGTCTCGTGAAAATCAACGGGCGACAAACTTTGGATAAAAAGAGAATGCGCAGAGGTTTTGCTCCAGAAGCGACATGAGCGATTTTCATGAAATCTTACTATCGCGAGAACAATACTTGGTGAGAATCTTTTGTACAAAAATAACAATGCGGTGGAATAGAGTATATTTCTTTTTTATACTCCATATATCAGTTAAATATTTATCGAACCGAGACAATCGCGATGTGTAGTTTCAGACTACAGATTCGGGATGGACGAACGATATCGTTGTAGCCTGGAAACGATGACGTCTTGCGATTCGTCAGTATCACAATCAGGTATCTTCAATCAGGAGGTGGCGGATTCGCGCGTGTATCATCATTGATAGTGGATCGTATTAGTAGCGAAGTAAAAATAGATCACAACCGAACAGAACTCGATCCGAGAGAATCCATTGAATAGAATATTGCGAAAATAACAATAAATGATCGTGTTGTGCATATTGTTACGTGAAATCGTTCGAAGAGGTACTTCGTAAAGACAATAAGTGGAATGAACGTAGGAATAGGATCGAGTCGCGCTCGACGACACGATCAATTTTAATAGCGGAATAAAATTGACATTTCGGTCGAAAATTATATTTGAACGAATTTCTGGAATTGAACGAATTTCTGGAATAAAGCTGCGCGCAACGAGACATTTCGAATCGAAGTCGTCTCGCTTCGTCCGTCCTTCGTTCTTTTGTCAATTAGCCTTTATTTTTATTCGGCCGTATTACTTCTAAAAATGCGGTTTGATTTTGAATTTATGTCGTATATCCAGGTTGTTATATGTACATGTATTTATATTTTATCTATCATAACTTTAGTGGTACGCTCATAAATTACGTTTGCAAGTCTTTGAATATTTAGATTTCAATGTCAACAATGCCCGATTACTTCCTTGACAATGCAGATACGCGACTATCTTCTAAAAATATTTTGTATTATCGGTTTAACCTTCCCAAACTGTTTAGTAGTTGGAATGCTTATCACGCGGTTTCTTCCTCGCTCAGTAATCACCGGTGACTCTAACGGTATATCATAACTATGATAGATACATACATTGAGAAATAAGGTCGCGAAGACAGAGCGTTGCGAAATTCCCTGTGAAATTAATTGCTCTCGAGAGCAGAGAATTCAGGTAACAGCAAAAAAAGGAAAAAAGTACTTTCACGCATACGTCGATAAGTGGATCGAGTCGCAAAATAGCTTGATAAGTAAATAGGATACGAACGCGAAAGAAACCTCAATTTTAAAATAAACCATAGAGTCGACCTTGAAAACATTGTGCGTGATATCGTTGCGAGTAATCTTCGCCTTGACATTGCGTTTATAAATTAGGAATATCATTAGCGTTCGAAATATCTCGAGCCTTGATAGATTTTTAGTACCTTACGAATCGTAAGTAGTGTTCATTCGTGTCAATTACGTGAAGTGTAAATTACGAGAAATAGACGGTAACACGACTAACGAATCGGCGAAAGACGGCGGTAAGAGTACACAAGTAAGTTCTTATGTAGACGAACGAAGGAATTAGACTCGAGGGGATCCTGCATCCACGAATCGCCGGTGCTCCGATCCACAGGTTTACGGTCTACGACATTCATCCACGATGACTATCGCTATCGGGCGTGCACTGTACAGTGTGCAGGCACAAGTCAAGTTTCGATAGCTTATACAAGGCGCAAAAATGCAATCTAAAGTTCAAATTCCATAGATATGATATCTTCGCTTGAGACCTTAACGAACAATCGTGACATAAAAGTTTCAATTAATTGCTACTCTATCGATGTAAATAAACGTGTGCGAAGTTAAATCTACTGGATAAGCGTCAAGAGAAGTAGATCGAAACATACAAGGAAGTTTAATCTTGCGTCGGTGGTACGGTATGAGGCAGTAGAACGGTATAATTATGCAAATCGGTAGCAAAAGTTTTTAATGAAAATTTGTAATTTTGAATTTTCTAAGAACTAAACTTTCCAAATGCGATGAAAATGTTAATCAAATGGTGTTTCGATGTCTCAGTGAAACGTCCTACGTCGATCTGTCGTTTGCATTTAAACGCGTCTTTCCCTTTCCGTCCCTTCGTTTTAACGATAGCTCTTGGTTTTGAAAATATAGAAACGCGTACTTGGCTAGGAAGAACGCAACTGTTCCCAACTAATCCTGGAAAGTAGCGAAGGAGGGCTCCATGTCGATGGTGTTTGTAAGAATAGATGGCACTTTACTTCCTTAGGCCGAGATTAAATTAAAGCAAGAGACAAACGAAGGCGCTAAACGTGTTTCGCTCCCGCGAACATGTGAAATATAAGTTAGTTTGAATTAAGGTGGCTAAGGCCACCGGTCACACTCCTATAAATTATACGTATAAATACTCGCGGGCGATTTTCAGCGGCTGCGATTCGTGTCCCGCGTCGCCATACCGGTCGCGACACTGTTTTTAATTAAACGACACGCTCTTTTAACGAATCGTTCAAATTCGTAGTTCTTCCGTGCTTTCGATCGTAGTCAATGTGCAAAACGATTCGATTAGTTTTCGTCATGTCGAAGGATAATGATATAATTGCACGATACTAGCGCGAATAGCGTCCGTCTCTCACATAATTCGTAGTCGTAACTAAGATCGTTCAATCGGATAAAAAAATCCGTTTACTCGCACGTAGTAGAGTAAGTGGATATTAATTATGCTATCTATTTCATTAGTCGTCGTTCGTATCTAATTGGTAACGGGTACCGATAAAATATAATCACAGTGGCAAGAATGGTTTTTCGTGATTTACATAAGTTAATTATCATTTTAAAGTAGTAAATACACTTAAAAACTACAATTTACTCCTGTGCACGTGTGCGTATCTTTACATTGGAACTGGTCTTTACATTGTTGAAGATAACTTAAAGCTTGCACGAACAAATGGTCATCAACGTCATTGAAAGTGAACCGTGTAATTTCGTGCTTGAGTTTAACATAAAAAATACCAACAGATAGATAATGTTACTCTTATCCTTAGCAATTTTCTTGGACGCAAGTAAGGGCAGTTCTTTTATGTAAGCAAAGTTCGACACTTTTCTTTTTAACTCGGAAATATACGATAAAGAAACAAAAGCAAAAGTCGAAGACTCGAGTGAAATAAAACTGTCGTAATAATTTCTCAAGTTCGATAAGAACAGTCGATATCCGAAAAACTTTGAGCTACTTAATCAAACCATTTGAAATATGTATTTTTGTCACGCGATCTTTCTGAAATTCCACGAATACTATCTCGAACGATTAATTTTTTTTAAATATTTGTACACTGTGATTGGATTATTCCGCAGACTCGTTAATACGTTATTGCCATTTATTGGACTATCGTCTTTCTCTTTAAAGTCTAATCGGGGAACAGTCGTACGTTGAAAAAATTCGAACAGTAACACGTTCAAAATGTAACGATAAAGAAGGCGAGAGATGATTAAAGAAAGAATTCTTACACGCGTACAGCTTTTTATTAGTAACATCTAACTCTGCTAGCTCTCTGCGGCAAATTTTCGTAGGATTTTATAATAATTTCTGGTCACGTCCGGGATATGCATGAACTTTAAAAAGTGGCGACTTTGTGCTTACGGAATATTAAAGCCATTCATATTTACCAGCGAGTAGATACCTACTGTAGACACGTAATAACGCACTGTCCTTTTTCTTCTCGTTTTGAAATTATCGTTCCTCCCTGTTCGTTTGCGTATTCAACGTAAGACGACGCTATTTCGCTACTTCCGATGTTCGGATTCATTGCCGGCTATTCTACTTCGCTACTTCTGATTCCGGCCTATGAATATGAATCGCATCAATTACATGGAACGTGATCTAACTTACTGGCTACAGCGTGTTAAAAGAATAACGGCCGCGAGCCTTTTTCGTGCAGAGTCTCGGTTTGGCCAAAGAGTTATTCTTACACAGGTTAGCTATATCGTGTTGCATGCATTTATATGCTATTCCTTTATGCGAATATACGGTATAGTTTCATCAAAATATACGCTCTAAATACGTGGTTCGATTGATTCATTCGGAAGTATGTAAAAATATAACGGCAATATGATTTTGACTTCAGTGAAAAATAGAAAATATAGTTAGCCACTGGCTTTTTATGTTATTCGTTTGACGTAATAATCTTCAATAAAAGGGAGAGAAAAACTTACTTGCAAAGTGAGAAGCGTTCGACGATAAGTAAATAAATAAATTAATAAACAAATAAACGAATCCAAAACTCCCGTAACGTTCATCCGGTGCGATCGCACATTACAATAGTAAATTTAAAGAACGAACATATTGCTGCTGAACGTTACCGAGAGAAACGCGACCAAGGCAAATACGTATAACGTGGAACTCTTAGCGATCTCTACTGTGTTATATAATCCTGAAGTCGGAGAAAGAGCTACGTAACGTATCCTCGGTAATGCGGATGCGGGAGGCGGTATCAGCAGTCATGCGCTAGCCTGCCTCTCGATCCCTCGAGTCCAACTTTTCGTAATGGATGCAGGACGCATCTATCATCCCTCGTCATCAACGTCAAAATCCTGGCCAAACACGGCAGCCATCGGCCCGCCACTGAATACCGACTACCGAATACAAAAGAGCAGCCAACGAATAGCAGATAGTACGTTCATACTACCTTCTAGCTTCTTCCGTCTGAACGCCTTCCGTCTATTGGTCTACACACGCGCGCTCGTTACCGAAAATTACTCGTTATTCCGAGATATTCTTATTTCGGAATTCTAAGCAACCGCGCCAGCATCTGCGACCAAAGACGCTGATTCGACTACCGCTGCGTAATAACGTACAGTGGTAGGTCAAAACGACGAATCGAATCTGCTTTTATTATCGAAAGGAGATACTTAGCAGAAGCGGAGAATGCGTCTCGTACACGTTCAACGATATAGGCGAGTTCAACGATGTTCCTCGGAACAATTCGCTCGTCCGACGATATGCATTTCTTTGTTTCATTTTGCTTTATACTCCACAGAAGTACTTGATAACAGTTTGAAGCAGAGTTTTTCGATAGGAAGCATCGTTCAACGAATTTTCACGAATTTTCAGCGTCCATGCGCGTTGCATGAAATCGTTGCTACGTTCCGGATTCTATGCTCCAATTGTCGAAACTCTGCGCAGGAAATAAATATATGCGCTAAAGCAACGTTCCTTTTTCAGAAAACTTTCAATTTGATTAAATTTCAGCTTTGGCTTCAGTTTTCTAACTCCAGCGAGTTCTTCTAATATTATCCAATGAATTCTTTCCACCGACTTTCTTCTTCCAATGGAATGCCATCATTGTTAACCATACTTTGCCTTTCGTCCATCGATTTAGCTTCAGTTTAGGTTTAATTTTGTACGCATGACGTACGATTTGCAAGAATATTATTCGTTTTAAAGTATCGAATTCGCGCAGTATGGAACAGTAGGGAAGATTTAACGTTTAAGACAGGGTGCCGGTGGCTACACAGATCTTCGATAGCAGCTGCAATGCCTCCCTGGATAAGCGTTCATTCTTTTTAAATTTAAGTGCAAGTAAATCATCTCTTGGAGATTGTACGTATTTCTTGAAAACCTTGAAACTCTAAACGATACTTCAGCACGAGCAACGACAGAGTAACGCATTCGGCAAGAGAAAATAAAGATATTATTAATCGAACGGTGCAAAAAACGAGCAATTTTCTTCGCGTAGAATCTTCGCATTTTGGCAAAGCTATTTTTAGACTACTAAAGCGAAATACGAATACTTACTATCGTCAGGCGAAAGACAATTAACACGAGAGTGTTGCAACTATTTTGATCATTTTGCGTTCGAATTGTATTTCTCTTTTCTGACTGTACGCTCTCTCTGTGGTTTCGCTGGCTTTAAATCGGAATAGCAATTACTCTGCTGTTAACATTGCTTGTAACAAAAAGTCGATGCTTTTACAGAAAGATCGTTCCATTTCCTCCGTCAAAGAGATCATCGCTCAAGGTGTGTGAAGTCTTAATGAAAACGATCCGAAATCTCGAAATTCTGGTAATAAGAATAAAGAATATCAAAGTGGAGGGAGCGTTGCGCTCAGCCTGAAAACGAACCACCAGTAATGACCTAAGTTTGTCACGGAGCGGTTTAAGATAATAGCGAGAGGTTAGACGAGCGCGTGGTCAAACACTCGGCGACCCGCTGGATTACATCGAAATCCGAACGGTATAGAAAGCAAATTGTTGGAGCAAATACGACGTTTGCCCATTTGAACTTGCTTCCAGCCTTCAATGAAAGTGGAATATCCTTTGAGTTTCTTGATTGTTTCCATCTTAACTTCTGGCCCTATTCCCTTATCGAACAATTTTCGTAATTTCGTCACGATCTATCATCCTATGAACTGTCGGATGAAAACGTCCTTGGAAACGAGCCGAATTATTTCTAGCCGTTACTTCAAATCGCGCTCGAAAATCTAAATTTGTCGCTTTTTTACAAAAGCTTCTCTCCAAAGCACACATTCTGACGTAGATAAATTTTCCATCGGGAAAAATTGAACGGTAATTTGTTCGGCGAACGAGTAAACTCGATAGAAAAAGAGAAAATTGCATCGAAATGGATTCGTATGCAACGCTAAGTGCATTCAACGTGATAAGGCAATATTTTAAGAATTTTAATACGGTTTCCGTGCTTTAAAGCGTAAAGTTTTATTTCCCCGTGTCACCTGTGTCCGCTATATTTACAGGTATTCTATATTTATAGCGTCCTTGCGAAGCCAACGCATTGTAGTAAATTCGTTCCATACTTTATATTCATCCGTTGTTTCATAATCGAATCCTTAGAATCACTAATTTAGGGCAAGGAGAACTCTATAGGAATAAGAAATTTTTAAGAAGTTATTTGTTTCGTTAAATTCGCTAGTTTGATAACGTTGTATTACGTTACATAAAGAAAGAACGATTATTCGAGCTAGACGAAATTGTTTAGGCGACTAAAAACGATCGATGGACAAATAATACTTAATGGATAGGAACGTACAGAATGAACATATTTTACAAGAAACTTATATTTTACCGGAGAGGTTTACGGCTTAATTTGCCTTTGTTGCCGCGAGTACAGATAATAAGAGTAATGTCCCGTGATTATAGAGTTGGTCGTTGTATCGCTTTGTTACCGTCTCGCAAGACCAACGTGGAAACTCTCGTCCGCTTTCTGCGTAACTTATCAAAATCAAACTGGCCGTACATTTAGTGGAAAAAATGCTTTACACGACTTTAATCCGGAGCGTACGGGTCGACTGCTTGAGAAACAAAGCAAGCAGGACTACTCGGGAAAAGTATTTAGCTGAGAGAAAAGTTTGTATAGAAAATGCAGATTTATCGCATCCTTGAATACTCGTTCTTCGTACTCGCTTTGTTCGTAACTATTCGCTCGAAGCGAACTCAACGAGAATTTAACGCAACGACAACCGAGTTTCAAATTTTGTCGGTTTTCAACTTCAGGATGATTTATCGAGATGATTTTTAGTAATTGAGTTTAATTCGATCGAAGCGAAGCTATTTGTTCGAGGTAGAGCGCGTGTGACGATTATGTTTACTATATTTTCGGAAGTTGAGCGAATAAATTGTTAAGCGAAAATAACGTTGTTGGCAAAGGCGATGTTGCAAAATGCGTTGAAAAGGCTGGAAAGGGAGGAGAGGAGAATCCGTGCGAAAGGACAGACCGAGCGACGAGCAGGAAACACGTTACATGTCGGATACACGTAGCATGTTAATTAAACTCTCATTAGTCGGGTATACTGGGTTGACGCTGGGTTTTTAAGTTAAGGCCGGAAGTTTACGATTCGAGATAGGACGAGCGAGTATTATTTCGACTGGAAACGCGAGATGGAGAACGAATGGAAACGAGATTATCGTATGCAAGTACTTGCCAATGAAACGTTTTATTGTTTATTTTTTCATGACCGCCGGCTGTAATGAGAACTAATTTTCATATGAATCCGAGTACCATGAAAGTTGCAGTTAAATAGAGCAAGTTTTTCTGCCATTTCTATGCTCCCTCCGTTCTTGCTAAGAATATACTTCCGGTATATACGTACGTACATGGTATACGCACACTTCCGGGCTGTTTCGAGGTAAAAATAAAGAAGCACCACCGGGCGTGCCACACCTATTCTACTGTGCCTTCAAACATTTTTTTCATTCCTTGTCGTCCCTTTTTATTTGCATTTCCGCTACCGTGCAATCCCACATATTACTGTGCCGTTGAACGCGTGTTTTAACAACGCGTTCGGAGTCGTTGCCTTTTGCTTCTGCTCGTTTTCCTTCTTTCCTCCCCAGCTCTCTCTCTTTCAATGGATTCTTTGCACATTCTTGCATCGATACACTTTGTTCCTCGATGCTTTTTCCATTCTACCGGTTATTTTCATTCGAGAAAATCCTATTCGTTTTTCCAAAATTTTGTGATAAATCGTCTCGACAGTTTCAACGTAATTCCGATTGTCGCTCGAAAGAGATTCTTCGAATCTGGAGATTCCGACTCTACCGTAATTACTTTAATCGCAATAGTATTTTCGAGTCCACTCGGCTGAACGTGGCCACTTCCGATGATCCACCTCGATGCGACGATACGCGAACCGACAAACGTGGTAAAGAGAGACTCGTTGCTTTCGAGGAATTTGCATTTCTCTTCGCTCTATTGTTCGTTAAAAGTCATTCAATAGCCATTCAGTTAACTAAATCGCCGGCGTATGTAACGTTGTCCGATTGCTGGTAAAAAAGCTCTAGCTTGTCGCATGTTATTTTATTATGGTCGTTGAATGGCGCTTGATTGATCGCTCAGTGTTTGCTGTATGCGAGTTCTTTTCGAGAGCTGACTGGCATGCGTGTAGCGACTCGTCTCTTCGAATCGATCGAATTTCACGCGTTCCGGTGCTCTGCTTTTTTTCACCTAGAACTAATTAATCGTCGTCGCTATGCCGCCTCGAGCTCTTCGTGATCGAGCAAATCGCTCTCCCCTTTTGGTTCTTCTCCTACGAAAGAAACGCAAATTTTACATAATTTTGCCGCAAATCAGTCACAAACTGTCATCGAAAATCAAATGTGTAGCTCGTGTTCGTTTCGGAACGAACTTTTATCGAAAGATTTTAAATCGATTCAAAAAATCGATCTGCGTCGCAAATTTAAAGTAAAAGTATCGTTACGTGTCAGCGTTTTTAGCGTCGATGTTAATTAGAAAGGCGACGAAGGAAATCAAGCGTTGAAGGTACTCGTTTCGAATTTGTAAAATAACAAAGGGTAAAATATGATAAGAGCGGAAGTTTAATTGGAAGCATTTTGCGCGACGGTAAGATCGCGTGCTCGTTGAATAATTTTGTCGGCGAGGAGAAATAGAAGGTCCTGCATAACGAGTGATAAGGGCGAGCAGAGTGCCAGGTCTTTATTATCGGCATTGGCGGCTGGTTTATTTGCAGTTTCGAGCGAAGAGAAACGGACGTGGCGTCGAATCGTAGGGACGAAGGTTGGGATGGCGCGATAGCACAGCGTGCTTTCGTAGAATGGGCAAAGCTCTCCTCGGTAGGTGGATAACAAATGGACCGAGGTAAAGGTAAGGTAACGTTAACGTTAACCAGGTTGCAGCAGTTTCATCGTTTCTATGTCGTGCACGGAGTCCAAAGAGATCGAAGGAACGTTTTTCCGCTGAAAGATTCGATCCTCGGTCGTACAGTTTATAAGCTTGTAACAATCGGCATCGAGGGATTCAAAGTTTGCTCGTTTCGTTCGTAATAGCCGCTTCACCGATACCTTCAAACATATTCTCGCTGGGGTTATCGCGTTCAAACAGTTTCTTTATTTTCTTCGCTTGTACGCACGAGAGATCGTGCCGTGTGTGCCAAACTATTCGGCTGTCTTCGAACGATGCAAATATTTCAAACTCTGTTCGCGATGATGCCATCTTCCTCTCTCGGTTACTTCCTTACTCGGTTGAAGAACTACGCGAACAACGAAAATCGATGAAAATTTTCCTCACCCGCGGATCTTCCAACCTACTACGAACGAATAATACCGATCGATCCTCCGCCGAGCTACGCTTCTATTTCTAACTTTCGATTTAATCCTATTTTCAGTTGGCGTTACAACATTCGTACCTACTTAATTCCTATATAAGCAGATTTTCGCGATAGATTAATTATCTATTTCGCGATTATAACGGATTTAAATGGACATTTTATATGGTAGATAACCAAATAAATTGTTACTTTGCATTTTAATTAATGTCGTTGAATATTCGTCGAATTCACTTGTCATTCGTTATTTGTCCTTTACCATTTGTCATTTTCCATTTGTCATTTGTCGAATATTTGGACATTGAAAATTGGAACACATTTTTACTAATTTCCGATAGTATTGACACTAACGATTCGCTTGTTTCCTCAACTTCACAGCTGCCACGCGATTAATTTTTTTGTCATCTTATTTTTATTCTCATTCTCTTCTAAAGTATATATTTTTATTGGAAGTTTTCCAACAGTAAAGAAAAACGAAGCTTGCGATTAACGAAGGAAGGTATGTACGCAAATTAGTTAACTGTCACCACTGTTGTGATAAATCATGCATTTAAGTAGAAGGAAACACGACCTTGTGGAAAAACTTCGCGACGAAATCGCGATTAAAATCGTTCAGGTGTGTACACGCTTAGTAGAATTAAAAAGTCAGTCTTTGATCAATTTTTATGTATTATTATTATTATTGTTATTATTATTATTATTATTTATGTTTGTATGGTACTTTGACCTGACGTTAAATGTAAAAATGTAAACGGTTGTCGTTTACGACGAAGGAAGACTCTATGCAAACCACGTAAGCATCTATCGGTTTGAACGAAACGCCACTACCAATAAATGCAACAACGATAGTGTTAAAAACGTTATAGCTGTTGCGTCTATTGTATTGGAGACGTCCGTAAAACTAGTATAGTATAGAAGCAAACGACAAAATAAACAGAAGAAACGTCGATACGTTCTTTGAATCCTTTGTATCGCAAAGGTATTATTTGATTTTTGTTACTCGTTGGTGACTTTTTAAATTTTTTAGATGCGAAATATCTCTATAGAATAATCCTGATATAAAGCCACGTGTGATGTCAATTTATTTTCGAGTTGCAACAATAGCATCGAAAGCGACGTGTTTCACGAACGTAAAACTACACGCTTTGTTTTTAGCATCAACAAAACAGCATCTTAAGATTTCAATCGAACCTCTGTAGGCGGATTTTTTAATTTTGCCACATCGTTACAGCGACATTAGAAAAGCGAATAATACGTAAATTTGAATAAAGTGTATTTTGCTACTAAAAGTCGAACAAAAATAATTACGTTAAGGAAAAAATGAGGACAAACCTAGCGATTATCATATGTCAATTTGTCAAACTACGATAATGACAGGGCCTCCACGCTGGAAAATCGATTTTATATCAATGTCATTTATTCCCCTGTTGACGTAAAAGCAGGATCGCGATCTTGAAATTGAAATGACCGCGGTAGAGTAGAAGCGCGTGAAAGGAAAAAGAATCGAGTCGGACTAGCGAGGAATCGGTGATGTCGAATAGTGAAAAAGATTCGTGGACGGAACTGTACGTTATCGCCGTTTCACACATCGGCACATTCATCTTTCGTTCTGGTTCTACGTTTCTATTTCTTCGGAAATTACAATTGGAAATAGAGTTTCGCGACTTGTACGATTCTCTCGAATGAAAATTTATTTAACGCGTTAAATGACGTAAAAATGAGCGGTCCTGTTGGTTCCGATCGGTGAAATCTTTGACTCGCTCGAGGACAATTGCCGTTAATTCTGCTTTGTGAACCAAGGAACGTGGTGGCCTGTGCGTTATCGAAGGGAAAAAAATCTCGTCACCGTCTCGTCGGAGGTCGCTTGTACGCTGAGCACGTGCTTCTCCTTCTAGAAACGAAAGTAAGTTTCGTGGATTCGAAGTAGTCCAATTCATAAAAATTTATGAGGAAAATGAATTGTCCGACAATCTCATTTCGAAATTCTGTAACGGATATTTATGAGAACCTCCGTCGGTTACCTCTAATAACGATAATCTTATTTGTCGTAGTTTCCGTCTTCGATAAATGTGTCACAAGGTCGAATACAGGACGGTGTTTAAAATCCGTTTGCGTAAAGAAAGTGAAAATAAATCTTTTAATGTTCTCAACTTTAGTTTGATGTGCTATTACTTTGAGACTTTAAGACGCCACTCCTGACTTACTTCGCGTATCTATGTATGTAGGTAATAGATCGATCATAAATTTCAAAGTTAAACGAACGAAAGCGTCGCGCAACACCATTGCCTAGTATTTAAGAACATACGTACGATCGAAATGCCAATTGTATGTAAGTGCGAAATTGAGATCGTGCGACAACGAACGATTAATTGAAAGATAGAAATTGTTCACTGGTTTCATAGCTTTTTTTCTGTAAAAATCTCTGTTGTACCTTAAAAAATGATACTACAAATTTTGCGGAATTACATATATCTAGCCAGTGCTGCGCTCTTTTATATTCTTTGCGGTCGTAAAACGCATTTTTCCCTATATGTCATAATTCTCTTCCAGTTGATCTTTCAATCTCATTCATTTATTAACGATAGTTTTTCACGCATTTTCTTTTCGTCCATCTAGATTAAAGTTATAATATATTGAAAATAAAGTTAAAAGACAAAGTTGTAATATCTACATCGAAGTTGGTATAACTGCAACGTATGTAAGTATATCGTACGAACATCTCGCGACATGCGATTGGTCGTTGCAGTAACTTTTTATCGCAGCATTCACCTTTGCTTTATTCTGTATATGCATTTCAATTAGGTTCGGCAAAGATAAAGAAAGAATAGATTGAAAAAATAAATCATTGTTTCGTTGATATACTACGTTATATATATATATATATGTGTGTGTGCATTTTTCCCCGAAACTAATCAAATTCATCAATGATGTAGAGAATTGCAAAAAAGATTTGTGATTCGTATTAAATTATTCGTGAAAGATTTGTCATAGAAATGGTCCGCGGTGACCGTGAATATTTTTGCTCGAAACGAGATTACGGCCACTACGGTAATTCTTGCGAATCGCGTTTGCGTCCAAAGTTTCGATTGCTTTGTTTCGCTGGCGCAACGAAACAGTTTTCAGCGACATTTAATACAGCTGAATAGACTATCCGACGGTTTTTACAATCTTCAGACTGGTTACAAAAGCGACAAAGTTCAGCCAGCGAAGATCTATGTCACCTCTAACGTATCACTGCGGTCTCTTCCCGTGAAATATTCATGCAGCTAGCCGAGAAGGTTCAACATTTGGTCACCGACAAAACTGTCCTTACGTTTCCGTACAAATACAAATTTATTCGCCAGAAATGTGCTCTGTTCAGCCTTAGGTGTATTCATCGAGCGCATAGTACAGTCGCTAGTATCCAAAGCATGTAGGGAATAAGACACCGATCAAAAACTATCTATCGCTATCGGACGTATTTAGCCAACTATCGTTACAAATTCTCGTTATTCGATTAGAACTAACGCACAACTATGCTTTCGCGTTATACCGAGCTAGATATTACGGTATGCTTAGTAGTAGTAATATAGTAGCGCGTAATGTTCGTTAACGTGTCGTATAGCCAGCTTTTCAACGCGTTTTTAGCTGCCATTAGCGAAAGCATCCCTGCCAACCTTTCGCGGAATTCACGTCGAGACAGCAGCAGGAATTCGCCGTGTTTTACGTTGTTTCTTATTGCACGATGAATGTATTTTCAGGTAACATCGATTCTAATATTTCATGTTTTCATAGAGATAATTTATAGTCGGAACATTGAGTAAAAGTGACAGGGATCGATCGAATCGTTTCATTTTTCATTTATTTCAGAGAAAACTAGACTTTCCGAGCAAATTTTATATTGAAATATTCAACAGATATTTCAATAAAGCAAGAGCGTATATAAAGTTTGGCAACGATCTATCTGATAGTGCGAGATACGCTACTTTCCATGTGAATCGCTTACCTATGCATCGGTGGGTTTTGGTAAAACAAATTAGTGAGATCCACTAAAAAAACTGGTAATTTATGAAGTATCGACGTAATAAGATATATCATACGTGTACCTAGATACTTTCCGACGAAACACGGTTGCTTTTTCGACCGTAACGACAATTTCCACGAAATACTAATGCAGGTTCTTTGAAATTCATCTAGAAACTAAAGCTTTTCGCTTTACGTAAGTGTTCGAAATTAATAGGAGAAGCTTTTTATTTCAAATTCTATACAGGTTTTGGACAAAGATTTAAAATGATGTGCGCGCATCTAAGTGCTTTGGATTTAGTACTCTTATTCTTCTTCTTGTCCCCAAAGTAAAGAGTAAACGAAAATTGATCGATGTTTAATTCGTAACAAGTGTACAAATATATGTACAGGTTCGACTTACAGGTTTAACCGAAGTAACGTACGTCATAAATTTCCTTTGTTTTTAGATGGAAGAGTTCCTTGATCTTGCAAGTCGAGGAGGACGAGCTTTATTCTTGAAGGGGGTGATATATTGGCTTCTGATATCAGAGTCGACTGTCTGCAGAGACACGATTCGCTTCCAGAAACTTCGAAGATGCCTAGACATAAATATTCAAAATTTTCGGAGAGAATCGCCGTCGTAAATCTGCCACTTATTCCGAGTTTGTTGGTATTTAGGTTTCATTATCTGTCTCGTTTCGCGAACAATCGTCCGTTATTTTATAGCGTTTGATCAATTTTCGCGTTGTTTTTATTTCGCTCTTACCAAGGAGCTGCTTGAAGTTTTGCGTTCATTTTTTATGAAAACATTGTTTTCCAAATATTTTTTTTATCAAAAAGCTTTTAATACGATTTGAAGCATTTTCATAGTGTACGATAAAATTAAATGCACATATTGGTAGGTAGTACGGTATCGTTTATCGCGATCGATTAAATATGTACGTATGGTCGTTTTATTCGAATTAGGATAATCAAAAAGCGATTGGTGGAAGTTCGATGAACGAAATCTATCACGCGTGAAACAATGGCCGACAAATGAGATGGTGAAGGCAATTGTCCGAATCCTGATGGTTTGTGCATCGTGCAACCATTGTCGGTCCTTCTTCTCTTTCCCGTTAGTCTCTTTCTCTATTTACTCGGTTTTACGTGATCTCTACAACACAAACTGCATGGAATGCAGAAACCAGCTAGAAAATACCCATCGTCGCGTCATTCGACGCTTCGACGAAGCACCAAAACATTTCCCTGCCGCACTTCTCTGCTCGCCAATGGGATTTCCGATTGACAGTTTTGAATCTGTTGCACCAAATTTCCAACAGACGAGATTTTTTAGTTCCTTCGTCGTTTTGCCCCAGACTTTACCGTATGAATGATATGCCCGTCTTTCGAGACCTCAGGCTTTCTGCTCTTTTACTCGTTACGTATTATCTCTCTCGTTAAATATCATACGTATAATGCTCGCTTTCTGCTCGCAAGCACACGCTGAGTTGTACAAAAATTCTAAAAATCTTTCTCAGCTTATTTTGTGTAACTGCGTCTTAAAATTACGTCGACGGCATACACTAACAAAATGACGAAAAAAATTGAAATTTTACCTTCTTCAAAATGAAAAATACCAACGATAGCAACAAAGGTATAGGTGCCTTAAATTTTAGGTCGCATAAGGAAAAAGCAAGGAAGAGAGAGGCAGAGAGAGAAAGAGAGAGAGAGAGAGAGAGAGAGGAGAGAGAGAATAAGGTTTTGCCCGCAGCGCAGCGAAGCGAGTTTTGAACTTGGCTACAGGGTTACAGTTATTTCCTCTACCCACGGCAAACGACGTCGTACAACAAAGCATTTACTGGGCGAAGCAGCAGTATCGTAAATACGATACCAAGTTGAACAGGCGTTCGAATTCCAAGCAATTCTCTTTGACATTCTCCCTGCACAGCTTTTACGGTCACCTGATCGCAATCTCATCAAAATTGGGTCATACAATGCTCTAGTTGCGCCATTCGAATCACCATTGTTCACCGTTCTTTGATGCTATATTTTAATCATTGACTTCTTTTCATTTAATTTCAATATGCTGCTCGTTGAAACGGAATCAACCAAAATTAAAAAGAAGCATCGCGGAATCCTGTATTAAGAAAATTTTATATCGTATTTTAAAATCTTACGTCAATATTGTCTACTCTACTGTAATCTACTCTGATCATCGAACTTTAAATACGTAGATAATGTATGTACATATATACATATATACATATGTACACGTACTCGCTCTTGAAGTTATTTTAACAAACGATATAAGTAAATTATATCAATGCTCATTTTTTAATTTCATCGACAAAATTTGCTCTTTCTTTACTTTTATGTTACTTGTACTTTCATAAATGTGTATTTTTGAATATAAATTTGATCAAATACGATGATATCGATCGTTGACCGATAGAAGAGGATCAACTGAGAAAAAATACTCGTTCGATGAGAGAAAGATTTCCAAAGGCGATTGAGTGATCATTAAAGAACGGATTAAAGATTTTTCGAAGACGACAAGTATGTGTGAAACAACGCATCGGTACGTTAAATATGGTAATGAGTTTCAACGCATAGGCTACCAATAGTCATCAATTATTCTGAATAATGGCATGCAAATAGGACGACGCGTAGGCAATTAATGTCACTATTTGCACAGGCTTATCCTTGGTGCATAGGACGGCTTGGTACAGAGTTGCTGTACATGTACATGTATATTTGTCGATCGTAGGTAACTATAAACGGGTGACAAACGTGATACCGATCGTCTGTTTATAATATAGTTTGTATCGTCGTATTATGCTCTATACGGCATCGTTCGAGACATTCTCATTCGTGATTCAATGAAATTTCAACGATCAATTGGCAACTGTTACGTCCCAAGTACACAATGATGATAACGATAATATTTAGTTCCATAAAACATATTTCAAACATGTAACAATAACAACAAAGTTATACGATTAACTTTACCTTTTCTAGGATATAAGTGTCCATAATGTAATGTATTATACATATAAACGTCGTAGTAATTGAAATACCGATCCATACAAAATTAAGAATCGTTTAAGAGACAGGTACTTTGACTGCAATCACTGTACCGTTTTACTATTTTTTGAACAATTCGATTAACTGTCCACGTTTTTGTACGTAATTCTATTTCAACGTACATAACGGTATACGTACCAAGGATTTCTACAAATATGTAACGTTCAATTTCTCGTTACAAAGAGCGACAAGCTAAGAAACATCAATGGCGAGTTTTATCAAGCTGGTATCAGCCAATTTACCATTCTGTTCGAAGCTGTAGAAAAAGTATATTTCTTCGAAGTTTCCTGGTTCTGACGAGCTTTTCCTAATTGCCCTTGTTTCGTGTTTCAAGCATTTACATTTCAAAAGAAACAGAATGTTTTAGGAAACATCGATATTAATTAGCTACGTAATGCATGATGTAATTGAAACATGGTCGATGACAGCCTCGAGCGAAGCCGACACAACCTCTACTTGACACTTTGCTTGTTTTAGCTATAAACCTCTGTGGATTCAGGCTACTACGTTTTTAATTAGAGAATGACAATTTCCAATTACTCCTACTGCTATTACACTAAATGTCAATATTTGTAAGAGAAGTAGACAATTTGTGTAATTTTTAGTTTCTATTCTCCCCATTTCTATTTCAGTAAAAACGCTCGGTGGATCTAGATGGTTGAATTATCGATTTATACGAGAGAAAAGCTCGAGCAATTTTTACTTTTAAGCTAGCGAACAGTTTGAAAATTCGTTAATACGAATATCAACGTACAACGCTAAGTAATTATATTTTTGAAAATTTATTTCCACAAATAAAATTTAACGAGTGGTATCGAATATCCGTTTCAACCGGCGGCATTGTTATCGCGAGTGCAGTTAACCAGATATTTTAAACGAGCTCCGTCTATTCGTCCTTAAAAGTTGCTTCAACCCTTGTTAGGAAATTTCTTAGAAAGTTGCGACGTGTATACGTGTACATTTATACGTATGCGTACGAGAGAATACTTAGACGAAACGTATGTGTTTACTATGTAACGCTCGTTGTGAAATAGTCAAGTTAATCAAAAGTTTTCACGGTGCATGATCGATAGCTATCCAAGAAAGATGTAAGAACTCGCGTTCCATTGTCAGTCGGTTCGCTTCCCTGATCTCATTTGTTCGCAGCTGGAAAAAAACTCTTTCAATTTCGATCGTGAATTACGGCCGACCGCATTCGGTACGTGTTCGCGATTCCGTAATGTGGAAACCTACGAGAACGTAACTAAAGAACCGGTCGAACACCAAACTCCCTCGCAGCTCAAATCGAATTATACGGATAATCAGAAAGTTAAAACTGCAGTCTATTTCCTGCCGCGAGAGCGGCCGATGTCAAATACCTTTGTTATTTAGGAAAATTGAAACCTGAACTAATTATTTGCGAATATGCTATCAGCTACTAAGCATGTTAACGTTCATATTGCATTAAATCAACCGGTTATCACGGAATTTCAAAATAATTACGTTATTTTCTTCTATCTATTACGTACGCGAAAGCGATAATGTTTTGAAATGAATGAAAATTAATACGATCAAATAATACAGAGCGACGGAGAAATTGCGATGGTGTCCACGTATTTCCACGTAATCGTGTATCTCAGGTTGTTCGAGACTAATGAAAAAACTTTCTTACACACAAAAACCTGCTTCGAAGGGAGTCGCGGAACGAAGCATTTCTGTTTATTTCGTGCCAAGGATGTTTCGAAAGTGCAACACTATGTCTGTGCATCGTATGCGCGTGGCTTTTAATACGGTATTTCGGCCAACTACTTGAATTTTAGCCGATGTTCAACGAAGCCACCGCTTTCAACGCGATTCGACCAGATATGTCAGTCAGAAAGGTTTAAACGTTCTATCGCTCGAACAAATTATAAAATATCAACGCGTTCGCGATACTTTGCGAATCGAAATGTTTATTTATATCGGTTGAATTCCACTCGTATACTATGGAATATAATTATTCAACTTCTGTGTTTAAAAGGACCATTTAAACGAAGCAAGCAAAGGACCTAGCTATTCGTTATTGCGTACTTACAAGGATCTCGTATTATGTGACTTTAAGGACGGGGGCTGGTGTCCCTATTGTGTATTCCAATTCCCCCTAAAATTTACCGTAGCCATCCTTTCGAGTATGCCGTCGCACGCGTAGAAGCACAACTACTAACATCCAGCAAGTGCGCTTGTTGTCGCATTTGATGCCTTGTTCCAACGTAACGCTGGCAAAGTCTCTGACAGAACCCCGTAACTGATTGTAACCAATTGTGCGAATTTGTCTTGTATTTAGTTATTACGTTGACAACAGGCGTTAAGGAATTTGAAAGAAATTCTTAATAATAGGTATTATCGTTCTGAAAGCGACGCACGAATGACGCTTAACTCGTGAATAATAGATAAAACAATTCTTTTAGAAAGGATTTCTATCCTCTTCTGTGCATACCGAGACATTGTCGAAAGGTTCCTCTGTCGAGGTTCTAAGGACACTCGGATGCCAGTTTCCCAGTGTCTCTATACGCGTCTATACTTTTGTATAAACCTTAATTGGAAACGCATGCCGACATTGCTGACCCAAGAAATACGTACTAGTAAGAGTTATTCCGCCAAGATATTTTAACGACCTTCCTTTAGATAACGTTGCATACCATTGCTTTCTGAGAAAAATCTGCGAATTCGTCGGACGAAAGAAGAACGGAGAATCAGAACGAAAAAGAGCTAAAAATAATAGAATAAATCGATAGTTTTACCTTCAACCTTTCTTTAATCGCTATTAATGTCATTGTTATTTATAGATAAACAATGTATTCACAAGATACAACGGAACAAGCGGAAAGGTTTTCAGTAAAGAAACTACTCCGTCTCACGGCTACGCCGCATAAAATGATAGACCCTGAGATAACAGATAACAGGAAACATATTCCTACGTTGGCTGTAATTACAAACTGGGAACATAAAGTTTCGAACAAATAGAGCGACCTTAAGACAAGTTTAATATATCGTCTTTCTAGAATAGAAAGAATAAGACAAAGTTTTATCCTGGTCTCCTCCTGACAGGGAAGAATTACCTTTATAGTGACATTTTAATTTTCCGATAACGTTCAGACGAAAGACGAGTTACCATCGAACAAGCGGCCGCATTTTACACCTGTAAAGAATTGCTCCTCTGTAGAATCAAATGTACATACTCAAAAAGACCTCATTCGGATGCACCGTACGTTTCCTTACCGATTTTCCCAGTACATTTCTAATGGTCGTTTTTAGAATCTCGTTTTCCTTGAAAAAGTTCCGGAATCTGGATCACAATTATTCTACGTAATTCGGCAATTCCTCCGAAACCGCGTTATTTATTTTTTTCAAAAGAAACGCGCCAGGTTCGAGATTGATTTTTCAGAAAAAAAAAAAAAAAGAAATATTGCCATACTTGTCAACGTCTTCTTACGTACGCGTATACGAAAGGATGAGCATCGAACAAAGACTTGGTGAGAATACTGTGAGCTTGGAACTGGACTTACGTACCTACGTACTCGTATACGTATAAAAACAGTTACGAGAGAGATGCAGGCGTTTCGGTTCTCGTTGGTGGTTTGGAGGGGAGGATGGGAGTAGATCGTTAAGTTGCCGAGGCCGAAGAGTAGAAGACATAACGAAGGGAGAATAAGCGAAAGACACACAATCTCGGTAATGGGAAGACCGCAAAAAATGGCGTGAATGGGGGATTCAAGCGGAGGCAGCCTCGTCAAGCGCGACTGTCGTCGTCCGCTGCGAATGCCAGAGGCTCACGCGACTCTGTAATTAAAAAGTAGAAACGTAGACGGAAATTGTTGACGTTGAAGTTCCGGACATCGTCGTTTTCACCTTTATCTTGATTCTCCGTCTCTCTCCTTCTTCCCTCCTTTGCTCCCCTTCTCATCCCTTCCCCGCTGTTTCTCTTTCCACGATATACCGTTTCTCTGCTTCCTATTTCCCTCATTATAATAATATACGTCTCAATTTTTTAACGAAATAAACGAGTGTCGCTCGGCGCCATCAACGACGCAGGATCTATGCAATTGGGAAAGCCTCGGTTCGTTCGGACCAATTTAGACTGTTGCGGCTTCTGTCTGACGACTGATCTTTTTGTCAATTTTTATACTTCACCTTTACCGGAAAGCGACAAACGCGAATAACGAAATAGGTCGCTCGGTGAACGAAATAACTCGAAAGAATGACAATCGCAACGGCATCAGTTGGATAGCCTTTGTGTTGCGCAGTCTACGCTCGTCTTTTCCGTATGATTCTAGCTAACGAAACGGAAACCGAAACAAAGATGCTTAATTAATTGTTGAAACAGAACTTCTATTTTTCGAGTCTTTAGTTGCTATATTATTTTATCTCTCGATGCGTTATACGCTGAATTTACATTGCAAATAGAGGCAAATAGGAAGAAGAATATACCATAGAGTATACTAAACTGAAAATTGTAACATTTCCTTCGCTCGTTGCGCGTTTTTTGAATGACAGTCTCGACAGCACTTTGAAAGAGCGAATGATCGGACGACGAAAGAAACATTCTTTAGCCATACACGTCGAATTACCTCGATATGACACGAACAGCTGGTTTTCTTCTTTCACCGAGTCACGGAAACAACAGAAGGTCTTTGATGCTACGGTAAATCGGAAACGATGCGGTTTCTTTCGATCTACTATCGTTTGCCATCTAAACCGTCTTTTAACCTACGCTCTACGGATCTTTTCGTAATTTCTGTAATCCATATACGATAGATGTACCTACATACAATGTACATCTCGGTGAACCGGACAACGTAAAACGAAGATTTATTTCAAACGCCATGCGTTTATCCAAAGTTCGGTTCCAGCAGAGACTGAAATTAAAAATATTACCTACTTACATAAAAATACTTTTACGCGAATGACATCTTTCAACGTTTAACGGCAGAATTTGCGTGAAAAATGTGGTATGTAAGTGTCTTGTTCGCATAGTCGCATAAAAACGAGTCGTAAAAGAGGGTTTCGTAGTTTATGCTGTGTCGAATACATACGACGCTTTTTCCATCGAGTGAAAACGTATGTAAAATGTCAATACGCTGTTGGAAAATCCTTCGTATATTCACGCACGTAAGCTCATCGAAATTTTATATTTCATTTCATTTAAAGTGATTAACTGCTCGTTTCGTTTTACGCGACCGTGTGACTCGATCACTCTGGATCCGAAGAAACTGGACGATCAACGCGTGTAGTTCAATTGTGAAATCTTCTACTACGCTATGCCGAAATGTTATTCATCGGCTTATAAATTTTAAATTTTCCGTTTCACATACGTATACGTGTATGTACTTTGTTTAAATCACGAATAAAGATTAAATAATAATCGTTATAACAAGATCAAATATATGCGGTACGTGTATCATCCTTCGTATTTTCGTTTAAAGCAACAGCGACTTTTTGCGTGTTGTAAATATACGAGCATGTAGAAACACTGGAGCATTTTCTTGTCCTGCCTCGCGCGCGGTTGAAGCGAACGAATAGCAATTTACAGCTAAATGGATTTCGAGTTGTTCGTTGTCGCTTTCTTCCGTATTCCTCCCATCGAAAGAACAGACAGCGAAAAAGCGGTGTAGGACTTTGAAAATCGCTTGAACCGAAAGCCATTCGGCTTTCTCATTCGATGTATCTATAGTCGTATACACGTACGTGCTTATAATCGGTAACTCACCTATTCTTCATCGTGGAAAATCTTTCGCTACGTATTCCAACGTAAAAGAAAGAAGTAACAGGTTAGATGAAATACTTTAAACGGAGATACGCGACACTAGTGGCATTAACGAGAGAAAGGCAGATTCGTTGCTTTTCGTCGATTATTACGAGAAAGCTATCAGGGTGTTAACGTTGGAGGGAGCGCGTCACTTTCCAGGTCCATATTGGCCATTATCCGCACGTCAGTAACGCCGAGCGGAAAATCAAATTTACTTGCGAGAATTCAACCGTCCCGAACGATTACGCGTTATAAAATTCATTTTAAACGTTACATATGACGCCCGTTGCTTTTTTAACTTCATTCTACTCGAATGCCATTGCTCTGACAATGAGCGTGATAACTTTATGGCAGTCTACGGACTAATAAATGTTTAACGTGTATTCATTCCATCTTCGTCAGTCTTACGATGATCGATACCAACAAAATATTCTAAAGTTTAGAGTTCAGAGGGTTCGAACGATAAAGATTAACCACTTGAGCGTATATTGTTCGGGTTTATCCGAGGAAGTCGAGCGCTGTAAACGCAAATGGCCGATGTCAAAGTTTCCATCGATAGATCGCTGTATTTATAGCTGACCTGCATTTCATTTAACAATTTAACCGAAACTATCGGCGCTTTGTTGGTAGAGCGACGGCTTAATGAAGCTTCCTCTGGGTACCTTTGTTTCTACCGGAAGGCAGTAGCGTGTAAGGGGTGTCGAGAGACATGACAAGCGAACGATGTCCGAGATAATCTCGTGATTGCCTTCAGGCTCCAATTACACCCTTGACACGAACCGTATGGGATCTCAAGATTACTTCCTTTGGAAGTTTATACTTCGTTTCGGATTCATCAGCCTTTCCGCCTTTTGACCATCCTGTTACGTTCTGCGCGATTTACAATATTCTACAGTGATATCGTATTTAGCACGATACATACGTGTAAAAGTGCTTAGGCGAATATAGGTACTCGGATCATGTCGTTTCAGTGTGAACGTTCTAGGTGTATGGATAACTATTTTCCTACTTTCAAGTTATTCTCAAGACACGCTAATCAAAACGGACGAACTTGCTTCGACACAGTGCTAAATATAAAGCTGTCTAGACATAGAATTTCTGTTGCCATTGATCTCCGCAAACGTGCTATTACAATTAGTCTTTCGACGTCGTTGATGGTAATTGCGATCCTAACTGAAGTTGATCGCGGTATTTTGCAGAAACTGTCACTCTAGTCATTCATGCTTGAAAGTTCGTCCATGCTTGGTTTACTTCATTTTAAACTTATGTCGTTTGAAAAAATACGTATATGCCAATATGTAGATAATATCACTTTTAAACTGAATGTAATTCGATTCGGAAAAGTATCACAATTTTTTATCAAGATCCATCTATAAATTCAGAAATTTGCCATTTACGGACGCGAATAAGATCGGCAGTAAGACTCCTAGCGAGTTAATTTATTCGTTGTTGCAAAAGTGAGAACCGAACGGTAGTATTAGTTGTAAACTTCGCAACTGCGTAGCTTCTACTCCAGTCTTGATTATTTATGGAGCTAGAAGTAGCTTTCTTCTAGAAGGAGGAATGCCTCGAACGTCAGGTCAGTTGGAAAGTTAATAACTTGCAGGATTAAGGGGTAGTTTGGCGAAGAAAAATTTAAATCCTTCAAATTTATTAGGAATTCCAACACTTCGGAATATTTTATAACGAAGAACGAACGAGAAACGTTGAAGAAAATGAAACTCGATGATGCATTCTAATCTGATTATAGATTAAGCACAAAAGATGCGCAGGAGATTACAAAATAAAAAGGTAATATATTATATATATATAGTCGATGTCGTTGAGAGAAAGGTAAAAAAACGAATGGAACGAAATATAATTATTTTGATCCGTAATAGCGTCAGAGTAACTTAGCGAAGAAATGAAGAAAAAAGGTAACTCCGAAAGAAAGAGCATATTACTTTCCCATCAAACTTCTTTGAATGCATAGAGTTACGATAGGAAAACTACTGCTGTTCGGTAAGTGAGGCGTGATATTGAGGATTTCTACTCTGCTGTAACAGCAGGAACACTCGTATGCTCTTTTCGTTTCCCGTGGTCATGTCTTTGTCAGCAAAGTCCAGAGATAAATAATAAGATTCAACCAATTCTAGAGCAAAAATTCATCGATATTTTTTTCTTGTATCACGATCGTGATTTTTTCATAGATTGTTTGCTCGTTGATTACTCCGTGAATTTTGCCCTCGCGTAGTATACATCTTGCATACCGTTCCAATATCGCGCAGCTGTTTCGTAGAAGATTAGAGCAGCAAACTCGAAGGAAGATGCATGCGCAGAGATGCCGTATCTGGACACAACTATGCGAGCAAACTTACCGAGCACAATGTCCGGCTAACTGTACATCGAACGATGCGAACTGTGTAATGTTTACTCCAATATACCGGCAGTAGCAGCAGCAGCAGCAGCAGCAGCAGCAGCGGTAACTACGAATTGCATATCGTTGCTGTCGAAATTAAATTAGAAGACGAGTTGGTTCGAGTGTCCGAATCAATCGACAGCCACGTCTTCGACCCGTTTTCAAGCTTTCGCGACTTTCGGTATCCGAGATCTTTAGTTGAACGGTTAAAGCGTTATTTTCTATAGTTAAAGGCGCAGTAGAAGTATTCGCAATTTTGCCTTCTACGATAATAACATTGGATCGAAGAATATGTAGCGGAGAAGTTTACTTATAGAAAATAGTTTAAAAAGTTTGATTAACGAACGATTAAACGCAGCGAAAGGACAGGTTCGTCGTATGTCACTTTTGTGAAATTCCCAAGTTCTTATCGACTAATTCCGTCCCGCTCTTGGGAGCTTCATAAGCGAAGGTGAGTGCGCGACAAAAATTCGATTAATCGTAAAATGTCGTAAACTCATAAAACGCAAGAAAGCGGTTAGAAGTAAGTAATGGAGGGTTAAAGAATTTATGGAAGTGGTAAGTTGCCGGTCATAAAAGCGCACTTAGATCAAAGTTATAGTTTAAAAATTGTGTACGGGAAATATTCTATGCGAGGAAAGTGACTATTCCATTACACGCTATTATGTTAATACTATATTGCCATTACCATTGACGATATAGTATCGTGAAACGCGTGTCAAGCTTGTAGATCGTGGAATATAGAAGCGCGCAACTTGATACGATAAGTCCAATTCTACATTCGCGCGGTTTTCAAAGTTAAAAAGCATAACTTGCTTGACTTACGAAAATCACAAAGAAACGGGAGTATATACGAAGAGAATGTGAGGTAAGGGCAGAAACACGTGAAGAGGATAGGAAAAATTGAAATTTTCAAGAGGTCGCTGAAAATAGTAAGGAAAAGGAGAAGATGGCATCGAGAAGACCGTTGTTAACAGACGAAAGAGCACACTTCGCAGCGTGCTAGCTCTTTGTTTCGTTAATCTGAACGGCGGTTCGTAGATAAAGCTGAGGTCGCTAGTTCTAAACTCGTCCATTGCTCAGGGCCGCTATGTCAGACGGTAGCGACGAGGGAAAGGAGAGAGTTATATTGTACTTAGTCGTATATAGGGATGCGAGGTGAAGCGAAGCAAGGTATACAAGGCCTACGACGTTGTTACGCCCTCGGCAACCTATTCAAACTTCTCACCCCTCACGATGAACATGCACGTATATCCGTGTGCCAATCATTACGAACTGCTTTCCTCCTTTCTCTATTCTCCATCCTCTTACACTTATTTCACTCTCGGTACCTTAGCTCTGTCTTTTGGTTTGACTTTCGTGGTCTTGTGAAACGTACTTGCCATATTCTCCCCACATTCTCTGTGTACCATTAAAGTTATGCTAGCGTCTTTAATATATACCACCGTCTACTTTTTGCTATCTCTTGTCTTAGCAAGTACTTTTACAAGTTGCTTTGAACATGATTTTCTTCGAAGAAAGAAGAGGAGAAAGAGAGAGAGAGAGAGAGAGAGAGAGAGAAGAGAAAGAGGAGGACGAAGGAAAGCGTATAAGGAAGAGAAGACCGTCTTTACTCCTGCTGATTCCGAAATGCTGGCAAGAACAAACTCTAACTGGCTAACAACGAGTAGGATTTCTACATTCTACCTTTCAATCTTTAACTTCAAATCTATTTTGTCGAAAATAGATGGAGGCTTATAACCGAACGTCGCCTAGGCTTTCTATATATTTCCAACTGTTAACGCTCTTCTGATTGTTCATTCTTTATATATTTTTCACAATGAACGTAAGTATAATACATAGTCTGTTTTAAAAATAATAGAACTTCTTAAGGGTAAAGAAAACCAGCAACGACGTTAATACGAAATTTGTCACGTTGAAATGCATCCTTATTTGACGCATTAGTTGGCGGTGTAAATCGTTGATCGCGACAGGAGGAATAAGTTTTCAATAAAATAAAATATCTTCCTCTTAAAACGATGTCTCTGTTTTGTTATTTTTAAAAACTTTGGTTATTTTTCAGAGGCAGACAGTGTGTATCTCAAATTACGAGTGTCACAAGGGAATGTTTTGTTTTTTAATGATTACAAACTACGGATATTTTATTAAAATTGAATATTTTTTCACATATGCGTATTAGTTTTGTAGATTAAAATTACTGTGTCTCAGGTATATACGTATGTTGCCATGCTTATCCGCTTATCAATAAATAATTACAACTGATCGTTCGTAAGTTTGCTACAATGGAAAATATCCGAATAAACCTGTCAAAAAGAAAGTTGGTTACGTCTTTTTCGTATTTCACGAGCTTCTTAATGGTCGCAAAGAAAAGAGTTTATCGAGAATCCTTTAGCTTGCTGCGATAAGTCCTTTGATGAAATTTATCATGGACTTAAGCGAACGACGTTGCTCTATTCCATCGAAAGTTTACCTCGAATTGTAATCGAGGCGCTGCATCGCTTTAACTCGCAGTTGCTTTGCTCGTCAGCTTTAATTTCTTAAAAACATATATCGATATATATCGACCAAATTAAACGATTCAATAATGTTTGCGAAAAGTTTCGATGCCTAACGTTCTGTGAGGAGAAAAGGGAAAACTTTGCTTGTATTGTAGTATAGAAGTATTAGAAATGTGGAAGAGAACTTCAAACAGTTACAAATACGTAGTTCAACGGTTAAGTTACGGTAACAGGTGATACGGTAAATGTTAAAACTCGAAGTTTAGATGCGAAAAATAATTTATCTTTGTGACATGACAGGAAACTAAAAGAGTTCAAAATGAATTTACAGAGTTCGTTGAAATTTATTTCCAACGTTTGTCTCGTTCAACTTATCTTATTGCGCAAAGCGAAATGCATTGATACGAGGTCCCAAAAATAATACAACTAACGCATGTAAGAGCGAGACTAAAAAATTTGTAGCCAATCTATTAAGCAAACATTTACATTTGACATACAGCTTTTTCAATTTCAGACTCCGATCGATAAATTTAAACTTCGTTCGTCGATATACAACTTGCGTCGAATCGAGAAATTATTCGCTGTTGTAACGTGCATTTTAATTTTGTTATTTTTCGATGTATTTTCGACGTCCGAGTTAGAAAATCAGAAGGGATCGCTGTAAACTATTTAACTAATTATTACGATAATAAGTTTAACAATTTGATGGAAATCATAATAAAAGACAACTATATGGCCATAGTTAAACACTTGTACTTGTAAATGTTTTATACTTTACAACGACTCAGCGATCAATGTTTTAAGGCGGATGCCTATTTGCAAATGCTTTTACAGCATTTCACCGATCGACTTATCAGAAACTAACTATCTATATTTTCTTTTAAACCTTCTTCATAGATCTGACTCATAAGATGAGGTAATCTATCTTTCCGGTGTTTACTCGAATACGTGGATGTTTGTTTATATATGTCGGATATGAAAGGACATCGGGCCTTTCTTTTCGAATGTTTGTGAAGAACCCCAATACTTTAGCCTACACTTTTATTATAGCTGTATGTAAATAATAAAACTTAGAAATAGTTAGTTATTTAGAATAAATAACTAGTTAGAATTAGTTATTTATGATTGCGCCCGAGAATTATGACACTGGAATTGGGCTCGAAACGACATAACGGGTAGCTGAAGGTAGCAACGGTCACCGGAGGGACGTGTATTTAACATATATTATATATTATTATATATATATAACATATATTATATATTATACATTATTATATATTAACATATTTATATATATATATATATATATATATATAATTATATGTGTGTTACGTCGGGCGACTTCTTTCGTACGTCTAACTTCATTTGCCGTCTGTCTAACACCGGTGTTCGAAGAGTCGTCTTGTACTCTTACCTCGCTTATTCTGCCTTGTCAAGACTGTAGTTGAGTTGTTTGAATAAACCACATTTATACGTGTGAATCCAGTCTACCATCAATTAACCACCTCTATTATCATAAAAGAAATAGGGGATCGATCAATTCGTGGCGTCGGTTATTTAATCGTAACGAGAATTTACGACTCTCGTTGACGCGATATCTTTGAACGCGTCTCTCCGCGAACTATCGAAACAATGTGTGTGATTGCTCGACTACATAATATTTGCTTCAAGCATCGGCTAACATTACGAACAAGCGTATTTCAAACATTGAAATCACGCGACGATAAACGCTCTTTTCCACGCTTGTTATATTTATCGAAAGTGTAAGTTTGAAACGAGTACGGTTTTATAGTCGATAAGAAACGCATCGCAAGTGGTACAATTATCATCGAACGTAACGAAACGAAAAAGGAAAGAAGTCGCTGATTCGTAAATTGAATCGTCGTAATCCAATAGTTAACCAAGAACGTTCCATGCAGAATGGAGAAACGATGCGCGATACTGCGTTCCGCGTCACGAAGTCCATTAGGAAGAAGGTATTTTCGAAGAAAGCTAATAGATCAAGGGAAATGGGTTAAGGCGATGAAAGAGAATGGAGTATTCAGCTCGTGGATGCTTCGAGGCTCATGGTCGATAGATCACGCATCTAAGTATACTAAATGTCTCTTTTTCTCGTTCATAGGTTATTGAACTGCAGATGCTCTTTTTAGCACGGAATACACTTATCGAGTCCGATGTCATGGCCAGCAGGCATGTAATATGTCACACTTGAAAACGGAGACGCGACCGTGTCATGATTTTTATGATACTGATTTTTTACATCGTTTACTGCAAATGTATTTTTCTTCCTTATAGTTTGCACGGAAAGAAAGCCTTGCGAATTTAGTCGGAATCATTAATTAGCGATTAAGAACAAAAGTCTCTTTCGTAATAACCGGGTAATAGCCTTTCACTGAATAAAATTTTGTCTATCCTCCAACGTGAATTATCGACTACGTTCGTTCAAAGTTAGAATCGCTTGTATAATAAGTCACGAGCGATTATCACAACGTAGATTCGTTTTAACAAATAAGCCTATCTCTACTAGCGTAAGAATAGAAAAGATATTTATGAAAATATAGTAATCTACGACAGCGTGTACGTACATACATTAGTATCGTTGCGATATCGGTTATCGTGATATTCCTTATCAAGTTAATGGATAAACTTTACGCGAAATATAAAAAGGCAAGAGAACGAAAAAGAGAACAAGAAAACAAGCAAGTACTACCCAATAATCAAAATATTACGATTTCTTACCTTGGTTTCTTTCTTACGACGACTAATTTTGGCCCAGACTTCTTTATGAAGTAATAACACGTACGATGAAACTTATCCGAGCACAAGCACGATAACTTCGCGAATCGTCGGTAGCGAGCCGTATTCTCAATTTATATTTTATATTTTATATTGTATCTAATTTATGTTTCTTCTATTCTAGATTAGACGTCGCAGTAACAACGTGACTAAAACAAGATTTTAATCGTCGATCCATCATTGAGTCATCGCTTTGTTCGTTTTAACGGGCTGTTGTATTATTTGAAATCTAATTATTCCGATAATATCAATTTGCCAGACGATTACTCCTGGAAAGTTCACCAAATTGTTGCGCTACGATGATCGAAGTATTTACTTTAGTTCTGTCAGATGTTCGTTCACGCGTTCGTTAATCGTACACCATCTTGATATGTGCATCGCTACTGCGTAGAGTGGACTACCACGAGGTCGTTTATCTACAGAAAGGCTGTACTCACACGTACATGTGTATATGTCTACTATTAGATACGTCAATGCTCTCAATGCGAGTAACGTCCGGACAGATGCAGACGAGCTTACGACCGTTCCAACTTTTTATGGAAAATTTTACGTTCTGCTTGTGGAACGTCAGCCTTTGAAAACCTTGTGAAAACTCCACGCGCGTCTCATATATTAAGAAAATGGCCGAAACATTTAGGACGGATAATCCGAATCGATCAAGGGTTAGATACAGAAGAATCGTCGATGCATCTTTGATTTTACCGGTAATTTTATCGATTTGTTTCTTCGAGCGTAAATAAATGATATCGGACAGAATAAACGTTTCGTTTTGCAAATTTGCAATATGCCTTAGAAATGAAACGTTTCTCGTTAGCTATGGCGGAACAACGTATTTCGTATTAGCTGGAAAAAAACTGAGCACGCTTTGCTTAAATACTTTCACTGAAAACGGTACTAATAACAGGAATAATTACGTTTCGTTTATAGAGAACAGGACACGGAATACAGACGCGGGTCAGAGTTGTCTGTATCTTTTTGTCGTCTGCAAGAATAACGGGGGAAATCTCGTGAGAAGCCGTTTCAACGAGGAGGAGAGTTATTTGTGCCTGAAACACGTGACACCGGCAATCCGAAGCGAAATGCAAAAGGTACAATTGCAAGAATAATTGCCGACTCGTTTGTTTTCTCGGTTCTTAAAATGGGATCATTACAAAGTACTGCTTACTTTCGTGGCAGAGAAAGAGAAACGAAGAGACAAGTAGGCGGAGAGTATGTTTTTCTCACGTAATTAGCCACTTCGAGCAAGAAACGACTCTGGATAGGAAAGGAAATGGTTCTGTCGGGAACACGAAAGGAACGTTTTTGCTGAAAAAAAAAGGGAAAATAATTAACCGTACTTTTTTCATCGTATAAACACCTCTTATTTCTTAAAGTCCTATCCGGGGTTTAAACATTTCAACTCGAGGAAACGAAGTGGTATCTTCTGCGCTTTTAAGCTGATAGAAAAAAATTGTAAATATAAAACAAGCAACTAAAACGTACGAAACGTTTTCCCAAAGAAATTATCGAGTCCGACGTAGGAGTTGGTTTAAACTTGGTCTTAGCGAAGTTGAAGAATATAAAAAGCATCGAACACGTAACCGGCATAACGGTGAATAATTAAGACGCTTTGCGTTGGAACGTTTTAAACAACGCTGACGTCTTTTTTAAAAAAATCTAGTCGACATTTATTCGACCAAATGTTTTAAAACAACGATGGAAATGGGAATAACTTTAGAAGGCAACAGAGAACTTTACTAACCCCTTAAAGTTTTCAAGTATGGACGTTGATTCCGGAATTTATCACCATCTTTTTATCACGACAGCAATGAACCGATCACGTGTTTCAAGTACGTGACTGCAATGTAAACTTTATCGAATGCCGAAACTTTATCGAGTCGGACAAATTTTGGGAAATTTATCCAAGAACTACATATCGCTCTATGACTGTAGAAGGAAACGAGATTACAGGCTTCGGCTTTGATCGCCTGTTCATACCCTCTGAGATTGTTTCCGATCGATAACCGAATTTCGAGATAGTATTTTAATCGTAGACCGTTGCAGTTTCATCAGATATTACATGTAATCGCATCTAGAGCGTCACCGTCCGGTATTCGTGTGATTAAACGCTATCTTCCCAAGTTACATGCTCAACGTTGTCGCTCGATTACGTTGAACTAATATACTTCAAACAATAAATTACGATAAATTGCAAAAAAAAAAAAAAGAAAAATACATAAAAACGTCGTCTCTTTTGGAAAGAATGTGAAAATTACACGGACTGGAAGTAGGCGCGTGAAAAGAGGGAAAAGTATTGGTAGCCGAAACGATACAAGTATGGTAGAAGATAGAAACTTTACCGGCAGAGTTTGAATTCGTTCATGTTAGGCGGAAGTAGAGCAACGGAAGGCAAAGTAGAGCAGTTGCCGGTGAGAAATAGTTCTCAAAGAAATATCTACTATGTAATACATGACTTTGCTTTAAATTGTACAAAGGCCCCTTTAGCGATATAACATTTGGCACGAATATACGTACTCTTCGGTGCTGCAATCTGTAATACGCTATGTTTCCCTTTGAAAAATATGTACAGAGTAGGTCTCTAGGTAAAGGTACATACTTATATGACACGTTGTTCGCATATGCAAAATTCTATATAAAAATATCTGTATTTATGTATATGTAGAGAAAATATATATGTAATACACATATAGTAAATAACTGATTTGACCGCAATTTAATAACGTAATGTATCGCGTCGTTCGATATAACGTTGATATACGTGAAAAATAAAGACAAAACGGGAAAATTTAGAAAATCATACGAGTGATCGTGTAAAAAGCGGCAGTTTTCGTTGGATATGTCTCTAGAATGTTTGCAGCTGGAAATCAAAAAACGGAATATTACGGTATTCTTCGTATTGATGTGGCTAGAAATTTCTAAATGTTTGTGCTTATTAATCGATTTGTAAATTACCTCTATCCAGTTTGCTTGTTAAACAGCGATACGCGCACGAAAAGCCTACCATTCAATTGCGATTAGTGGACTTCTCTATCGAACGATGGTATATTTCCCTCGAATAGACTGTAGAACGATCCAATAATTCCATTACACAGGCTAATAACGGTATAAAGCTTCTCCTTATATTGTCATCGTCCGAGGACGTTCACGTCATCGAATATCGGTATTCATACGAATCTCAACGTTTTACATCACTAATCGTTTACGACACAAAACAGCTTTCTCGGAAGATGTTCTGGTGGCTTGAGTATTTCAAACGTTCAATGCCCTAATTCTAGTCTGCTATTCTCTTTTCAACATTTATTCTAGCGGCAGAGTTTCTATTCACAAACTGAATGTTCATTCACATACTGGTTGTTTATCTTTGGAATTCGGTCTGATTTTTATAGCGGCTGTATAACGTGCTTCGATACAATGATCGAGCGAAAATTACGATCTCCAAATTTCAAAGATGTACAATCAGACGTTTGGATACTTCCTCTGACACCGTTAACGCTTTATGAAAGTTGTAATGTGATAATTTTTCAGCGAAGACATCGCGAACGAACGTTTTCCCAGGATGATGGTCACATTTCGATGACGAAAGAAACGCGGAGAAAAAAAGAGGAGAGAAAAGAAGAATAGAGAAGAGAGAGAGAAAAGAGAGAAAGTTTGAGGTGAAACGCGAAGAAACGAAACTGCAACAACTATACCAGCGCCATAAGCTTAACCGACAAACTTCGTAACTTGTTTCTTCGTTGAAAATGCATCGTGTAACATCTACAGACATCGGAATACAAATACGAAAGTACTGTAGCGTTTTGAAACAAGATTGAATCTTGTAATAAGATTTACGTAACTGTTTAGCGAGTCTATTTTCGTGCTGTGCAACGTGCTATAGAAAATTCTTATTTTGCGAGTTGCGTCGCATCGCGAGAATCCGCCGGTAGACGAGCGATTTTCCGAGGTACGGTATGCCGCGTTGCTTTTTCTCGTAAATGTTAATTGCATCGACTTGACGAATTCTTGTGGTTCGCGCGAGTCGCTCCATGAGCCGCTGTTTACCGTCTACACGCTATACTATACGATAAGTAGTTAGACCGCTTTAAGTTCCAACCATGGAAAACCAAAACTAGTTTATAAAGTAAACTTTTAAGTAAACTTTGTGACTCGTTTCTTCCTTGGGAATGCATGATCGCGAAGAAACTTTATAACGGATGAAATAAATATATACAATGCGAAATTATACGTATAACTTGACTCGAAGATAGAATATATACATACAGGGTTTTCATTTACATGAGAGTATTCGTAGATCGCTCTACTCCGGAAAATAGCTGGTCGATCAGAGACGCATTATCTTTTCAAAATCATAGATGTTATTTCGAATAGAATTCTATTGGTTCTTTCGGTCGAAAACCATTGGTCATGCAAAATAACTTCATCGGATCAGAAAGCTGGTTGTACTTCTCCTGTATTGTTGCGTATTATGTCAAAAGAATTTTTCATGTACGTGCTTTGACGTTTTTCAAGTTTTGTGGTAAGCTTATCGATATCGCTTAAGGGCGTTGCTATTATACCACGAGAACATCGTCGCAAGCTTCCAGATTATTTCGAAAAATTTCCATCGTTTAAATCTGAACTGTTCATAATAATAGGGTAAGAGAGGGATGAAACGAGAACGAATAATCGGAATAATTCGATTGACGACGTCAGGGATAGAAAATAGCAAAATGATACGCGTTACTTATAACGGCGGTAAACGCGATGCTTTCGATAAACATTGAAATAACAAGAGGAAGTAGCCGGAGGAGCGAACAAGAAATAGTCGGTCCAATTCTTGATCCTGACCACTTAACCTTCTTAACTTTAATCAATATATTTCAGACGAGTCTTCCATAATTAGAATAATGGAAGGTCTAATAGAGGTTTCTATGCGAATAAGGACGTAATTGTGGATGGAAAGTTTAAAAGCATTCCTGGTGCCTTTGGTGATTAGAGAGTGCAGTGGGCGCGGTTACTTAGCTAGTTAACTCGTTCGCTCGTGCAGCAAGTCGAATCGAAAGCACGTTTCGCTGGCACGATTTCCACCCTCTTGGCTACCAGACAGTCATTTATAGTCAAACGTAACGGATTTCCAAATATCATTGTCGGGTGTCTATACCCCATTGCATGCATGTTTATGTATGTATCTGTATGTCCTGGCAACATGTATTTCGAACAAACAAAATTTTATTTTCTATCATAGATATGTGTACATATATACTGGCAAATCGGTTACTTACGTATTTCGAACAAGTGTGCTTTCGTCTTGACGCATTGGCATATTATACGAATTATATTAAAACAATCTAAAAACGTGCTAATTATATCTAAAATTATCTATTTCTAAAACCTAAAATTATAGATTAATTCGAAATAATGATTTCATTTATTGAGAGATGGTGAAAGGTGAGAAGATAAAATAAAGATGTAGATTTTATGGTAACGAAGAAAGTTCCGTCGTTTTTCGGAGTGTGAAGTGTATAATAAAGTAATTTTATTCGTTAAAATATTCACCTTTAGGTCGTGTTACTCTTTCACAATGGGATGGATAATGGAAGGTAATTAAAAAATACTACCTTTCTAATATTCAGTATTTTTATCTTCGAAAAATTGTAACACCTTCTCATTTATAGCCGTATCGTTTATAAATTGTTTTCCCAGCATATAATTATCCAAAGATCGAAAGAAGCAATAGAAGTTCCCATCCCAGTATCTTGCAAAAATAAAATTTGTCGACGATTCACTAAAAATGACTGGTTTTTTTTCTTAAATTTGTCATGTAGTGTTTCCAGTTGCTCACTGTACAAGTTCGCAGTGAGGGTTCCACCAGAGTTCAAATATTTGTGGAGAACAATGTCTGGCGTAGTCCACCAGATACGCGTGAGCAACAGAATTATTTTGGTTACCGTATCATGATCGGAATTAATAATATTAAAATCGGTAGTTTCATCAGAATTTTGCAAATAATTGTATCATAATTCTATAATCTCCTATAATATGTGTATGTGTACGTGTGCGTGCGCGCGTGTGAGTGTGTGTGCGTGTGTGTGTGCGTGTGTGTGTGGATAATATTTTTAATACTAGTGGCAAATACGAGCTCAAAGGTGGAAGTATTTTAACGTTTTAAATTGGCCATGACAGAAATGTTCAGCCGTATGATGCGATATATTGCGGATGAAATTGTTCGGTAGTGTGAATTCAACTGAATTTTAATAGCACCACAGTGAAATGTTAGATAGATGTGTGGAATTTACGAGCACTTACCAATCGAATGTACCGATACTCGATCAAGATAAACACACAGTATGTAAAAAGACTTTTCATGTTCCACCAATAAATTCAGAAATACCTTTATTAATCTTTTATCGAATAATAGTAATTTAGACATGAGCGAACGCGACCAACTATATGTATTATTTTTCTCGGATACTTTGACGTATCGCGTATGAAGTAAAATATTCGAACGGCATGAAATTACGTTGAAAAATGGATTATTTTAATCGCTACCGCTGTAAAAATATACGTTGTTTTAAAATAATCGTCGATACACCGATACGATGAAAGAGTACATGTGAGTTTCGCCAAACATATGGAACGTAGCGTTGACAGTACTAGTACACTGAATTTCGTTGTAGTCATGAACGATATCGATATACAAAATATTTCAGTGTATCGAGAAAATTGGTATTCACAGATATCGTTTTTTTTCCACATATATGTTTTACCGTCCTAGAAATAAACATACATACATATTTACACAAGAGCATATTTTACGTTTAATGCAAATTTTGTGCCTGTTGTGCATCATACAATTTTCTGCTTTTTTTCAAATTTTTGTCTTTATACCGCGATTCATAGAGTTACCGGTTAAAAAATTGCAAACAAACGATATAACGACTGTTAGCTAGCAATTAACATTGCGTACACAGTCGTTGGGAAAATGGAGAAAAAGTAGAAGATCGGATAAATGCAACATGTCCGACATTTGACACATCAACAGAAATCCATAGATAGCAGAAACCAAACCGTTCGGAATAGGAGAACCGTGAAATAAATTTTAGAGTTTAACTTTACGTTTTGATCTATCACAAAAATTTCTCCAGTTCGAAGTCAAGATATCACGATACATAAAGCATCAATGAGGAAACGTTTAACGAAATATCGCGGATCCATAAAACTTTGTTAAAACGTTCGCTACACAAACTCACGCAGTGTACTACGAGCAGAAAATTTCCACGAAGTATCGCAAAGTATTTTTACTATAGAAAGAACATAGATGTCAGTTTTTAAACGATGAAATGAAGTTTATAATTTCGAAATTTTTCGTCGCAATTACGGCAAACCGGAATAAATATGGCAAGTATAGCGCGTGTACATTGTACATGTAACATGGTAAAAGTTATCAAAAAGAGTCGACAACTTTCATATGCTTGCAACGTTTACATAAGAGCGAAAGAAAATGGTCGTTTTCTATAAGTAGAGGAAGTATATTAATCGCATAGTATGCAAACGCAACGTTGCATTATATTTCATTTACTTTCCCTTTTGCAGTGTAAACAAGCATCGACTATCAAATACCTTTATATCGGATATACTTGTATCAGTCTTGTACATGATACGTGATGTATGATGTACGTTAATTTAAAATTATAGTCGATATCGATAATTTATCGATAATACGCGACAAAGGGAGGGAAACAGAGTGTGATATAACATAAAATACTAAACAGTATTATGTATTATTAAATCCATAAATCTATAAATTTACCTTTGTGTCGTAAATTACATCGTTATTTTCATAACAGTTGTTACACGTATGAAAATTATAACGACATTTGTGTAGTATGCGAAGAATATATTTCGGTGACCGCGTGTTATTAAGTATCGATTGGTTTCGCTATTTGTTATCTTCAAATTCGATTGAAACGAGCATCGTAATATAAATTGGCACGAAATTCTGGAAAGATAACGACGCAACTTCTTCGTAATAATTTAGTCATGAATTTACTTCACGAGTCGAAAGAAGGATACATAACGTTAGTGTTAAATTAATATGGCTCTTTAATAAGGGCAAAAACCAGTTTCGCCAAAGTTCGTTGCATGAGAGGTTAATTACTTAGGCGATTAAGCTTGCCAGACAATAAGGCGGCCGGGTTAAACAAGCAGATTGATCGATTTAGCCTTTCTCGTTTCATTCGCTTTAACGTTCAAAGTGTACGCCCATCGACGAATATTTGCATTGTTCCTAAACGTTCCTCTCGAGTCGATTTTTCTTTCTGTACACGCCGAATATTTCTAGCCTTTACTTCAACTAGATAATTTATTTAGCTTCCTCAATTAACGCCACTCTTGCAATTTATCTAGGAATTGACCTGAAATAGTTATCTCGATTCGCGACGAAACTATGGATTTGCCGCCTGATTTAAGGTAAGTATCTCGTTCCGAAAAACGTAAAAGTTTTCGATGTCTCTATGTTTAACGAACGACCAAGTTAGGTGATCCGGTTAATCAAAGTCGAACACGACGATTAAATCGATCACCGGATAGAAGAAGGAATAAAATTGAGTAGATATCGTGTAATAAATTAGAACGTTTCACCGGTCAAGGGACATTAGGACCGCCAAAGATTTAGCGACTACGGATTCCACGAACGAGGATAAAGCGAGCCACTCCTACTGCAAATTGACTTCTTTGATCTGTCTGGAAAAGAAGGAAAGTCCAGTGAATCCGTACAATCGGGTGGACTGGACGAAAATGAACTCAAAATGGCCACTTCCGGACACGGACTACAATGAGATCAATGCAGTTAACAGCCTGCCACAACTTGACTGCGGTGCGTTCCCGAAATCCTACATGGACGCGTGTTCTTGTTGCCCTCGGGAGATCTTTGACAAGCACGATACCGACACCATCAGCAACTACAGGAGTATCGTGCTCAAGGACGACGATTGCTGTAAGACTCACTGGACGAGGAAAGAGCGTTATCAGAAGATTAAAGCGAAAGTCGACAGAGCAATTAAGGTAGACATCAGATCCGTTTACGAGGAAAATGTTTCAAAATTTAGAAATTCCTGTCGGATGTACAAACGTTAATAAACGAACATACACATATTCGTTATAACTATTCGATAGATTATCTAGATTTGAATAGTCTTGCAGAGAAATTCGCGTAATACGGTAGTTTTAAGGTACTTTGAAGCAGGTGTTACCGTGTTTCAGAGGCACAAAATATTTCTGATACGCGGTGAGTTACCAAAATTGAAAGAAGCTCTGGAGAAAAGGGGTTGGGTGCAAAAATACGAAGCTACAAAAACAAGAGCTGTACCTTACGGTTAGTTTCCTTGCCTTTCTTCATCCAATCCTTTTCTTTACATTCTACTTCCTTTAATTAAAAATTGACCACATAAACTTCGACAAAGCGTCTGCTATAAACAGCTATCGTCTTTCTGGTCCGAGTAATATCGTCGTCAAAATTGAACTTGTCACCAACTTTTTACTAAAAACTGAACGAACTTTCATTTTCGTCTGAAATCCCTTCTTCAACTTTTAGGTAGCGTAGCCAGCTTAGAGGCAAGATCGTTGGGCGATTTGACCCAACCGGACGGTACTTTAAACGAAAAGGCGGTAATTTTCGCTTTATTACGTCACAAATCGCCAGACTTTATATGGGACTGTCGGAACGATTTTGTCGATTGGCATCGTGGCTTGAGTAACAATATCATTCTCAACAGATACCAAAAACCCTTCGTCTACACTTCCAAGGTTAACATCGATAATTAGATACGCGAGAATCCTCGATACACGTATATCGTACAACATGTGAAATATATTAATTAAGCTCGATCGAACTTTAGTTCGCTGCTAACCCGACGAAATATTGACGATCACGATATAATGTAGCTAGGAATGGCTCGTTTGTTGGAGGAAGCTCACTGGTTGTACGAGAAAGACGTGTCGTCGGTATTATTCCCTCGAAGTTACAACCTTAGCAGAGAGCCGAAAGCTTTTCTCGATGATTTTCGTTTGACCGCCGCGGCTGGTCTGTTGAAATGGTTCGTCGAAAGAATGCACGATGGCCAGGGTTTCTCGGAGTCGGGACATCGGCCGATTCTAATGAGTCGACTGGAGTTTGCCATAAAACGCTGCGAGGAATTTATCGCCCGTGAAATCCACCAAAACATAGACAAAGACTTTGTGACCGAGTTTTCCGAAGAGGAATGGAATTCCTTTTTGGACGATTATACCGCTGCCGTACACGAGGGAGCTGGAATCGAGACCACCTCGGAAAAAAGTCGAGATCAGCTACAAGTACGATACTCGTGTACTTTTCTTTTCTTTTCTTTGCTTTCGCTTGCGTAGTACCATCTTAAAGAATGGACGATCCGTATCGGGGCGATCTCTTGCTTTTAAATTAAAAACGCTGGTAATCTCGATTCCACGCAACAAATTTTGGATCTCGCTACCGTGAATTTTCCATTACATCGTTTAGAAATATCTAGAGGCGACGAATCCGTTACTGGCAAGATTGAAAGAGATAGATCCGCAATACGAGTTAAACGGAATGAGAAATATATGGATATTAAAACCGAGCGAACTTTGTTGCGGTACGGGAATCAGCATATCTCACAGTTTAAAGGATATATTTCGAAAGATAAAAAGCAGACCAAAAGATTACTTCATTGTTCAGAAGTACATTGGTACGTAAAATGTTTAACCGTTTAAATTTTATACCTTCTCGCGATCTCATCCTTTTCCCTCTTAATTTCAGAACGCCCCTTGTTGATTCACGATACGAAATTCGACATAAGGCAGTGGTATTTGGTTACAAATACATTTCCCATGACGATATGGGTGTTCAAGTAAGTAAATTTCCGACTTTACAGTTCCGCTGTATTTCGAACGTCTGAACGATATTTGTAGCGAAGTTTGTACTATATTTTTTAATCGAACCATCGGAAAATAATTTTCTATCTCGCGAAACGTATGCTCGCGTACCTATTCGTGAATCTCGTGTGCGCAAATAAAAGGACACGCAATACGTTATACGTACGTTATAGGTCTACGGAGAAATCTCGGAAAGGGATTTTGTTAGAGGAAAGAGCCTCGAAAATTATTCCGAAAGAATCTTCTCGATGGAGATTCCATTAAAGAATTTCCTCGATCCCTTTCTATCCTTTTCCAGGGAAGGACTCCTACGATTCAGCTCGAAACCCTACACTTTCTCAACTTATCACGAAGCGATTCATATCTGCAATACCGCCATTCAGGAGAAATACGACGAGGAGAGGAGGAGACGAAGGAAACGTGGAAATTCGGAGGAAGTCGTAAAATCGATTCGCGATCAAGGATGGGACTGCGAGAAGCTGAACGAATATTTAAAGTAATCTCTCGACCGGTCTATTCGTTGCGAGGAGCAGTTTCGGTTATCCGTTCGTTACGGACGATAGCGTTTGATGACTCCGAGATCTATAGGTTTGATCAAACGTCGCCCAAATATGCTTAGAATCTGTGTATTTTCTTCTCGGTTAATCGTCTCTGCCCGCCTGTCCTTCCTTTCGCCATTATTTCCACGACCGTAATACTTTGCTTGCTTATATTATTTTTTACTTTCTCGCTATCGCCGTTCGAAGGATATTCGAATTCGCAGCGATTTAGCGTACAGCATAATCGATGACTTTGATGTTAGCCGTATCTTCTGGAAAAGATATCTGTTAATTTTCATCGGTAGAGATATTCGCTGGCTAACGCAAAGGTCGTAATTGTCAGGCAAACGGGGCTCGACGGCGAGCCGTATTACGACAAGATCTATACGAAAATGTCGGAAGCCATAGTCCTGACGATGCTGGCCTCCCAGGAGCACATGGACAGACGACGGTGTAGTTTCGAGCTATATGGGGCCGATTTCGTCGTGATGGAGGACCTTTCGGTTTGGTTGATCGAGATCAACACGAATCCCCGGATGCATCCACCTAGCTCGAGAATTACCAAACGCCTCTATTCCAATGTTCTCGAAAGCTTGGTGAAAGGTTAGCAAACTACGATCTATAGGGCATCGTAGAGAGAAGCAAGTTGTCACAAACCGAGACTGCGGATGAAAGTTTCCGAGGATAGTGGCCGGGACAAGTCAACGAGACGGTATATGTATTCTGGTTTCCTCGCGAATGCACGAACGCGCTTTTCGAATCGTTTAGTATCGACTACTGTGTTCAAGTTTCCAGATTTCGATTAAACAACTCTGTTTGTCAAGTATACGGGTCGAGAGTACAACCCCGCTACCGTTTTCGCTTTAGCGAAAACGTCTAATTCTTTGCGTACGTTTGAAAATATCTTTTTGCCAAGATACTGGCTCGATCGTAGTCGCATCTGTCAAAAAAGCAATCAGCAGTTTTTGCCTTTTATCGTAAGGAAATGGCCAAAGAAAGAATTAACGGCATTCTCTAGGTACTTTCTATCGTCCGTTACTTTTATTTCCCTTCGATCCGGCTCCGCGTTATACGTATTTTCGATTGTTCGTAATCCGACAGAACTTTATTTTTCCGCTACGAGAAATATTAGTTTTCGTTGGATCCTGTGTCGAGGCGCGCGCGCACCTAACTGCGATACATTTGTAAAAAATGAAAGAAAATTGCTTGAAACGCGCAAATCTGTTTAGGTCGGTTAATTCAATATCCGTACAGTTGGTGCAGCTTCTACGTGCTTTCGAACGCGTCGAATTTCGTTGCCACAAATTCATTTAAAACAAACAAATAGACGCGCTTAGGTACCGAGCTGTACTGCAGCAATGTGATATCCGATCTAAATATACGATAGTCGATTCGAAAGGACTATTCGTACGGGAGAGAGAGAGAGAGAGAGAGAGAGAGAGAGAGAGAGAGAGAGAGACAGAGAGAGAGAGAGAGAGAGAGAAAAGGTAACGAGAGGTGTGGTGGAATAAAATAAGGGAACGCGAAGATATGAAATAAACGGAGTAAATCTGTTGTTCATTTTCAACGTGTTTTAGTGATAATGGATGTACCTGTGAATCCGGCTGCAGACACGGGTGGTTTCAGCCTGGTATACAAGCAAAATATACCCGACTTCCGACCTTATCTCGGTCCTTGCCTCTTCGTGTTTGGCAAGTCGATAACGTTGCTAGAACATCCGCGGAAACGTGAGAAGAGAAAGAAAGGAGGAACCGGTTGGGTGAAACAGCAACACCAGCATCAGCAGCAACAGCAGCCCCGTGCGTGGACCGCCCCACCGATGATTCCACGATTGAGGGAGCCGAAAATAGTCGACTTTATCGACTACTTGAACACCGCCCGCTGTACAGCCGCCAACTGATATCTTGCCGTCAAGTAGCTATCGCGACATTAGGCCGGTGCATTCGGTTGATATTCGGTTGATATTCGGTTGATCGTTGCACGATGTTTAATAAATCAAAATGTAGGAGACAAAGCGTATCTTCTAGTTAAACGTATAAAACTGGTAAACGGCAGGTACATGCGAAGAATCGCGGGAAAATGGTTAAAGTTGGGCTGACCCAGTTTTTTCATAGAGAGCCGAACATCGAAACGATTTTGGTAGATGCTCGCGTTCAACCTCCATCGCGACCAGTTGAAAAAAAAACAAAAAGGTTTACTCTCTTTTTGCAGGAAGTTCATCGCGACGAACGTCGCGTTACATTCATATAGCTTGGCAATTTCGTCGCGTTGATGATGGCGTATGGATAAAAATTCTGTTATACGTATCTCGATCGAGATTGTCGCAACCTACGATATTCGGGCTGGCTACGATTTTACGATTCTTCCTTGTTTATCCGGTTTGTTCGAGATCGCGTGCACGTGCAGCTTCCCAAGAAAAGTCAATTGAATCGAGCTGTAATTAACGGACACAAGATAAAAGAAGTAATCAACTTTGCCATTAACGAATCTCCGTTTCTTACGTCGCTTCCTGTAAGAAATATCGATCTATTGTACTCGCTCAAGCTAAACACATGAATCCACTTTCCTCGTCAAACTCTTTTATCGCTACTCGTGGTACAGACGAATGAAATAGTTCCTCGGATTTCGTTCGTTTTACGCGACCAAATGTACGATCCGTAGCAATTATAGGTTCTGGCGAGAATCTAATCTGTCGCTTTTGTAACCTTAAACGTATACTTTGTAGTTCGCCATTGAACGAAAGCAATGCCCGGATTGTTTTTCAGATATAACAAGGTAGCAATAACAGTTAAGTAACAAGTTCAAACCTTTGAACCGCCACGCAGAAACTCCGTTGTACGATTCAATCACATTTTTCATTGAAATAAACTAGCAAAGCGGATTACAATCTGTGCTTTTACTCGTCGATTTGGGTATACAGCGAACGAAGGAAAAAGAATATACCGTCCCTCTTGCTACGTTTCGACAGATTCCGGTCTAGAGAAAGAGTCGGAAGATAAAGACGATCGTTTTATTGATATGTACATACAATGAATTTATTTACAAATAATACAATAAATTTTGACGTCGTAAGTTATTCGTTCTTGATGATATATCTTAACAAAATACTACGTTTTTACCGATTATTGTGCCGTGCTGATATTCGAAAACTCTTTGGTCACGGAAATTTAATGAAAATGTAGGTAATATTCGGTTTTACCCTGCGCAAATATTCACCCAAAGAACGTTACCGATCATAGGCAATGCGATTTGCAAGTGAAACCGCGCTGTATCATCGTGTTTCGTATTTCTTCTCCCTTTCGACGGTTATCCTTTCTTCCCTCTTATACAAATATTATGTTAGCTACTATTAAAATTATAAAACACATTGGCCGTGTCCCAGTGTACGACGAACTTCCATCACCGTGATGCATCGCAGCCGGTCGTTCTTCTGTAACAAAAATTTTACTCGGATCGTATGAAATTCTTTCGGTTTCGTACCAGCTAACGTATTTATCCACTCGGCCATTGTTCTTTCTTGTGCTTTCTTCTCGTTTAAAATTTATCGATCGTGTTTCGTTCGGCCGCCAGAAGAGCGTCTCGCTACCGTCGCGATAATAGCACAAACGCAACGAACGATTCGAACAATCAAGAGAAAGAACGCAAACAGGCGTTTGCGAGCGGATCAGTCGGCACGATGACGGTGATAAATCACCGTCGTGCACGACGTGTCGCATCGATCTGCATTCGCGTCAGGTAAGGCTATGCAGGCCATTGTACCAAGCAATTAACGCTTGAAGTTGATAAATAACATACCGGAAACTTGGCTTAACTTATTTCGAATTATCGTTAAATCCACGCGTCCGCTTTCATCCTATCATAAGACACGCTCTAATAATTTACCGAAGTGTAAACGAAGCAGTTATGTATATTTATCGGAGCAAATTAGTCCCACGAACCTACTATAGTCTATCAAGACTATTTGAAATTCGATATATATTTTTCGTTCAAAACCGTATCGCTCTGACTCGATGTATTAGTATTATTAGTATTAGCGTGGGCATCGGTACCAGCACTGGTCTTAGTCTTAGCTTAGTATCGGTATTGTATAGGACACGCTTTGCTTAGCAACGCGACTTCATTCCCTTGCTGTTAAAGTAATAAACCGTGTCAACTTCGCGACTCGAATTCACTCAATGCATCGCGACGTCGCGACGTCGCGACGTCGTGCGAAATGCATGGCTTTCGGCGAATTTAAACGCTAGGCACGATCAGATCGATCTCGACAACGTCGATTCTAGGGCAAATGTGCACGCGTCCCGTCTTCCAAGAACAACGGGATATTTAACGAGAGATCAATTAACATGGCAGGGTAAGGCCTTATTTTCACTTGCGATTAGTCGCGCGCGACTATAAAATCCATTGTCGGATATGGCAGAGTTTCCATTCACGCTGTCGCGACTAAGGAACGTGCGCCTCCGCAAAGTCAAGGTGCGATACACCGTCACAGATCAGTCGTGTCACGCGTGCGACTACAAAGAGGCAGACATACAATGTGGAATACATATACGATACGTACTATACCTGGAACAATCGAGCGCTACTGAATGTCATTTTGCTGCTAGAACGCGTGAGGAGTCGCCGAGTATGTTTTAGTATATGATACTATTAACTTGTAATGCTATATAATACGATACAGTGATAACGGTAGTAATGCTGTAATATGTACAATACTACAAGTTATAATACCTTTGATATAAATAAATAACGTTACGGAACATTTTCTACCGTAATATGCTAGACAAATTAATGATTTTATTTATGCTCTTCGGATCTCCCAAGAAACTTTTTTATTGGCTATAGCTTTTTCACATCAAATAGGTTAGTAACTCTTTATTAAAAAATACCATGACAGATTAAAAACAGATCGATAAATGCGTTAAAAAAGGTATGGTTCCACGCGAAAGAATAAAGTTGACCTTTGTTTGAAACGTTCGAACAATTTTCCGACATTTTTGAACAACATTCACGAAGATTCAAATTAACGCGAGATTTACGACACGGTCAGAGACGATTGACTGTTTTTGAGAGAAAGATTTAATTTTCTACCATCTGTGTAGCGACGCTCAGATGGTACAGGATTTCGCAGTAATTTCAACAAACAGCACGTATTTTCAAATTTTCTGCTTTTCGCTTTACGTGCCATAAATCTCGTCACCGCGCCGTGCGGTGGTGTCGCTGCGCCTGAAACGCAGTACTGCAAATCCCTTTGCAAAAGTATACCCGTGATCAAAAAATTGTTTGCAGATGGATGATTACGCGTTCGGGTCGTGATGTAGCGATGATTTCAACATTTTCATACCCCCAATAATTTTGTAATTGTACCTTACTGAATATACTCGTCGTTTATATATTCCTCGATGATTTATTTACGCATACAACTTAACGAAGCAAAGTATATTGACCAGCAACTGCACCAGCAACGGCATAAATATAGGTCCTAACTTCCCGAAGCAGACGGGAAATGTTCTTTTAAACATAGGGCACATTTTTCATGTCCATGATGATACTGATGGTCTGCCAGAAACTACGGCGTCGCCGCAACTAGTCGCAAGTGGAAACAAGTCCTAAAACGAGCCAACGATTCTCAAATATTTCGTGAAACTTACCGTTAACAACGTGCACCTTAATGCTGCTGGGATTCGCGTTGCTCGGTTCACAGGTATAGATCCCGGAGTCGCTCAGCACCGCTTTCTGGATCATTAAACGACTCGTCGTTTCAGGACCCTTCTCCGTCACCAAGCTAATGCCGCCACGTGGCGAGTCAAAGTTAATTACCTGGACCAAAAGATAAACGCATATTTATGTATTTCTCGTCCTTTATTCTTCGGCAATGACAATTTTTCGCTGTCGCTCGTATCGATCAAAAGTCCAATTCCTTCTTCTTCTAGTAACAAAAAAGGAGTCTCGCAGTCGCGTCGTCAAACGTGCGCAAGTCTATATTAGACGAACACCTTATCCGTAAATGACAAAACTGTCGCTAGTGCGCGCATAATTTTATTCAGAGCGAAACGTTCGAAAGTAAAATTTAACAACAGCGTGTTGTTCGCTTTAAGAAGAATGTTTGTGTAATGGTGGATTTACACCAGGCGAGGGAATATTCGTTCTCCCCTCGCTCTAGCAGATTATAAAACGAAAACGATGGCGTATCGTTGCCCCACGTGTTTGGCAAGGCTTAAAAATATGTGGGTCAATACGAACTATGGTTCCTGGGAATGTTTTGCAACGAGGCGGATGTTCCTGCACGCGCCGTCTCTAAGCGCGCGTCCATTCGTAACAAATAACGATGACGCCACGCCCAGTGTCAAAGCTTCCCGTATATCTCATCATAAATATAGCCGCAAATCAGAGCAGAAGGTAAAAGAGGGTTGAGCAGTCACCGATCGACCGTCACGATCATCAGGCCCGCTATTCGCAACGCGTCAACGAGTTAGCCGCGACTATTACAGTTTAAGCGTCGTTGTTGCAGTACATAGATCACGTCTTACGATTAGTTAAAATAACAAAATGTTCGGCTTTAATACGGAGACTCGCGTTTATTCATTCCGTAACGCAGCCATCCCGAACCATTCCACAGCTATTTGGAAAAATGAAAAATTTAAATCACTAAAGCAAGTGAAATCGAATGGTGTCTTGTTTCTTTTCCGGATTAGGTCTGGATTACTTTCCTACGCAGGAAAAATTGCATTTGTTCGTTGTACAGAAAGCGGACTGGATTTTATAAAAAGACACTTGTAAACCGAAAATAAGATAAAGTCGCAATGCATTCGCGCAAGCTGAATGGAAGCGCATTACGGAAAGGTATCGTTCTTTTTTGTCCGGTTTGACGTGCGCGTTTGCCAACGTTGGAAAAATATTATTTAACGCGAAAAGGTTTGAACGTAGGTTTGCGTTCGAGGGAAACGTTTCACTGAATTGTATTTACTCTTCAATCAGTAGATCTAATAGAATGCACAACAGAATTCGTTTAAAGGGAAGGAAATACGGGTTTTATAAAAATATGCGTGAACTATGTTAACTTTATTTACAGAACGAAACGACTAAATATTAATGTGTTCGTTTACTTAAGCCACGACGATCACGATACTTTTGGAGTTTGAGAATTAACGTTGTCGACAGATAAAAAAAGACAGTATACTACACAGCTTACGCGCGAAGAAGATTCATCGACCGAAAAATTTGCTATGCTACTAATTAAAACATACCACGTTACGTTAAAGAAAGAAAACATTCTAGTGGCAAGTTAGATTACTCTTTTAATAAAATATCATCTCTCTTATATAAAATTCCGTGCGTAACGTTTCTCTATTATGCAACTTTGCATGATGCGATTACAATGAAGTTGGATTAAAATAATTAATAAGAGCATATTGAGTAGCACGAACCGAACGAAAACTATTCAAGCGATTCGAATTACATCTTCAACATTTAAATCGGTAATGTATATGTGTTGGCTCTTTGGTCACGATATACTCTATACTCGTCAATTTTGACCTATTTAGATGCTATTATTATTAAAGAGAATTTTTATACATACACACACACTTCCTGCCTCGTGTCGACTTTTACGCTATGGGTACTCGAGATAAGAAAAGGACACCACCATCGGAATAAACAGAACACGAAGGGGTTGGGTGACGCCGCAACGCGCGGCTACGACGACATTTCGACATCACCGTCATCGGTGATTCGACAGTATCAAGCGGGAGAGCGGCGTCCTATTGTTAGATTATCTTAGACCAGCGGCGGCTTACGGGTTTCACACTTAGCATGTTGCGTGCCTCACGCACGTGCAATCATAAACAGTCTCAAATTATTAAATCGACGATATTTTTGGTTGCGAACATGCCAATAACACGCCTGGTGTTGTGCATGGAACTGCTTTTCTCCCCTTGGTGGTTCCAACGATAGTCGAGTCAGGAGCAAACGTTTCCAGTGTTTTAATCTCTTCTAAAAAATTGCAGAGGAAATGGTTGTCTAAACAAAGAATCCACGGAATTCGTTTTTAAGGATCAATATCTTCGCGCATTAAATTAAGATACGAATTAAATCAGCACGGTGAAAAGAAGAACTTTTAAAGATTCGTAGCAACCGCAGAGTAGGACGTGCGACACTTGCTGTAGTAGTGAACAAAACATCTTGAACGATGAAAAAGGATACGAGAGGGCGAGGGAAGATATTAACAGCTACGACGATACAATGGACAGCGATAGACTCTTAATGTAGAAGTGATTTTGAATTGTTGTGTCCGTATCTGACGAGCAGAAGGCAAAACTGCGAGTTGGATGCGGTCATTCACGCATGCTTCGTTTACGCAAGGAATCAATTCGCTCCGTCGGTGAGCCACGAAGAGATAACAGCGTAAAACAAAAATTATAATACCTTCGGTTCTGCGTAAATGTTTCAACGTGGCGCAGCATGCCAGCACGTACCGAGTGGCCTTTATCGTATCGAGACACTTGCGTTTTCGAATATTTATTGGAATTTTTCTTCCAGCATATACATACGTATATTGTATCGTCGTATTTTGCTAGCTTTGGAGCAACGCTCCAACAATATTGAACGAAAACTATCTATATTCCTACGTAGCTTTTTAAACTTGACGGCACGAAAAATCTTCAAACCGTCGACTAACGTTCCTTTAAAAACAAAGCGACGATGTTCGTTTCTACGTCAAGTTCGATCGAAACACCGGCAAACTGACAAATTGCTGTCAATAGACGTACGAAAAGACTGTAGCAAAGATTTTCCCGCGTAACTTTGCGCGACCCCCTATTCGAGATAAAACGCGTCGTCGCGATACTCTGCGTGATAACTATTGATTCGGATTACAGTCGGTGGGCGGCGTGCATACAGTTAAAAAGGAACAATATTGGATCCCAAGGTATATCCGACTTTTGGTTCGCAATCATTTCCTCAAAGCTGCCGTAGCTGCTTTCTCATATTCCCGTGGAAACTATCCCCTCCCAGTGGATTCTCACACTGTCGTGTAATACCGTTGCCTCGTACGAAGACAAAAGGTATTCTGCTTCAAGGTTTGCAAGAAGAATGGTAAAAAGATAGGTACATGTATGTATGTGAGCTGCGTTTCCCTCGACGTATTCCCTTTGAGCCGGTACAAAGAACTTTGCGAGCACGTAAAATGAACGGCGAATACCCGGCTTACCGTACTCCGAACCCGACATTAACTATACATCGCACATAATATTATCGCGTTACGCCTACGTCTCATTCGCATCTGGCAGGTACATTTGCCACATAGTTAAATTTGCAATAATTGATAATTATTCTGGCAATACCCACCTCGGTGTTGTGACTCCAGATCATCATGGGTGGTGGTTCCGGAGCATATTTTACGACGCAAGTTAGATTGATGGTGCTACCCTTATTCACGAATAGATCGGGAGCTCCGATGATGATGGTAATCGGCTCTGTAACCAAATTTGTAGCTTTAGAACTTTTCGTCCGATTTGGAACGGTTATAGGCGGTACATAGATAGACGCGAACGTAAATGCGAATGTCGATATTTTCATAGACAGAATTTATACAAGAAAAACGTACTTACAAACGAACAATCTAAATTTGTTTCGAGATTTAAATTAATTACGGTTCGGAACGTTACTTAAACGTCACGTTGCACGATCGTAACGACGATCGAGTTAAATTTCCATCCATTCGCAGTAAATTACGAACAGAAATCCTGGCAAACTATACGAAGTTTCTTCTAATTCGAACAATTAAAAAGATATTAGGACGACTACGTGGCGGAAAGAAATTGAAAAAAAAAAAAAACAATAGCACGGGTGATCAGAGTTAACGCGACAAAATAAAACGTTCGATATTTTTATCGTTGCGCGAAACGTAGAAACGGAAGTGTTGGGTAACGTTTTCGGGTCAAGTCTGTTTGATAAGATCCTCTCGTTTAATAGCACGGCGCGGTTAGGATATCAGGCCAGTCATTAACGGTGTACCTGCGAGGATATACGAGCTCGCAGACGGCCTGGTTTCACCTGCTTTGTACGCCCGTGTAAAATCTTTCCATGAATTTCGTACGTATCCTCGATTAGCCCCTTTCGCACCACCGCTACACACGGCCGCATCCGTGTTAAATTCAATTTCAAGCACACCGATCATAGATATACACCAGCTTACGCCTCGTTCACATTTTCTTTCTCTTTCGGCAACGGTGTCTCTTCGATCTTCCAGGCGAAGGCTATCTCTGAACTTTTCCAGCGTCGATATCTTTTTCAAACTTGAGAACTAGACTAGCGTGTTTTAAAAATTTCTCAGGTTTCAGGCAAATATATAACTCTAAGGATACCGTAAATTATAAAACAGCAAGTTTGAGATTCTTCTCGGAATAAGATACGAATTACGAAGATATTTGCTGTGACTAATCGTTCGCTATCGCGTAAAGTTAGTGGTTTATTTTAATAACGGAATAACATATCGCAATTGATGAAATAACTGATCCCTATATCGCGCAGTTCATTAAATTGGTGAGATATTGGCGTTAACCGCAAATGCGAATACATATTGCGATGCTCTCGTATTTATGATGCCCCCAAGGCATGCGTCAACTTTCAAAGTGAATAACGATCCTAATCCTATTAAAACGAATTCTGCTGCAGTTTATTCTACAATTTTGCGTCGTATCGATCGAAGCTTGGAAATCTATGGAATAATCTTTGAATGGAATAACCCGCGTCCAAACGTAACGAGATTACCTGGCAATTACACATAGGTATGTATACCTTGGTTAAAACGTGTACCGTTCATCTACCTATAACAAAACGAGTATACTGCAAATGCTTTGAAACGGCTTAATATTTCTTTCGCGTGTTTGCGTTTGTACGAGTATCGTTCGACCCGATCCGACCTGACCCGAGTCAACGTGACGCAACGCGAGCGACGTGTGTATAAAAAGCAAAAATAGACGAGCTAAACATCAAAATTCATTGTTGCACGGAGATTATACCGCGTTTTCTCGAGCTTACCGACTATCGTTAGATAAACGGGATGACCGATAGGAGGTGTCGTTGATATTTGGCACTCATAAATCCCGGAGTCTTTCTGCTGTGGATATCGTATCCTTAACGTCCATTCTTCGGCGTGAGGCAGGTGTAGCGCTTCGAAACGTTGATCGCTCGTATACGTGTAACGGCCGACCGTTAGCAGGTGTATATCCCGATGCCTTACCCACGAAACCTGTAACAAAATGTCACGATGACGTTCTATCGCGATGAATCGCTCGAGAACGATTTTCAGAAGACATAAAAATCGAAGATAAACTAGGCCAGGTTGGTTGAACGTGGAAATTTTTGCGATTGCTCGATCGAGCAGATGCATCTCTCGATATAGAATCGATAAAAAAAAAACTTGATACGTAGATTGCGGTCACGCGTGTGTCGAGCTAGATCGGAAATCAGTTGCACGAGTTCCGCGTTTGAAACTACGATCAACGATATCAATGAATCGTAGATGTAATTTCGTGAAGCGCGTTCTTTAGGTAATACCTACTTACGTCTGTCTGACCTTGATCGTCGGTTAAAAATCGACCAAGATGTCCCGACGATTTTATCCATTCTCCGAATGTGACAATAAAGATCGTAAACTCGAAAATAAACGTTCGTTAAACATTCGGCTCGTCTACGATTCTAACTGCACGATTCCCTAGAGCCTGTAGCAACACGCTGGACCAAAGAAACGTTTTTTGCACAAACATGCCTGACACCGCAGTAGGACATGTAACGATGAACGAAATCGATGGTGTGAGATACTATAAATGTGATTTTTTAAACCGTTCTAGTTGTGTCAATAATTTTTAGATATTGATCAATTTTGTGGTATCGAAGAAGGGAAAGGAAGAGTCGTTGTACGGTGGAGTTTCGGAAGATCTTGACAAATGGAGTTGGATAAACTCGGTATACTCTTGAACGGACGTCGACGGATCAAGAGAAGTCTTGTAATTTGGAATTAAAGGAAAGCTACAGCGGTGCGAAGAAGCTGGCGGTGGCGTGGCAGCTCGTCGCGGCGCGCCGTGTCACGACGTGGAACGTGAAGGATCCTTTCGAGGGTATTTCGTTCTAGGTGTGCTCCGTCACGGGTGCATAAACCAATTTCCCATAACGACACCGGCACTCGAAGCGAGTATGACGTCACCATGGAGATTCGGTATTGTCCTACGTCGGCCGCAAACCTGGCAGCTGTGGGAGCCTACGAGTTCTCGAGGTGACATCGGTGTGTCATCGGCATTAGCCGAGCTATTGTTTGTTGAGATCCAACCGAAATCTATGCAGCTCGCGCGATCGTGTGCCTTGCACGTCGCGCTTCCCATACGAACTGTAATTGCGCGCGTGCACATGGACACACGCGCTATCGAACGAACAAATCGACTAAACCGAGTCTAGCGAGTCGCAAGCATATGCGTAGCGTGTCGCATCGCTGAACCAAGCGTCCACGAATGGGACCAAATGCCAGCGAATTTCGCGCTTCGCAATTACTCTTCTCCATTTACCGTGCCGTGCCGTAAGGGAATTTTATTGGCCTTTAATCGAACCTTACGTACCGCGGATGCGTCAAATATGCACCTCGTAAAGTGATATTCATTCGCGAAAGTTTCCAGCTTTCGAGCAACGGCAAATCGTTGAATCGAATACCCTGCAACTTACCACCGAAACTTACTTCAGCCAGGAATTGGCAACTGTTGCATTTCGAACGATGGGGCTGAAGCCAATGAAACTCTGTGCGGCGTCGATCGAGTCGCGCGGAATTTCTTTCCCATGCAGTCGCAACTGCGCGATATCGCGTCGTTCCACGCACGTTTCAACGATTTAATGCGCTTTGGTAAGAGATCAGAGCGAACACGACTTATCTTTGGTTAAACGGGACAAAGATCTATGGTAAGTGAAGTTTAGAAATTAAAAAATTAGAAACTAAAGACAAAGAGACGAAATAAAATTAAATTGGGAGACGTTGGTGATTATTACCGTTTGTGAATTTTCAAAACAGCTTGATAAATTTTTTCATTCTTGTTTTTGCGTAACCGCGCAATTATTCCAATACGCTAAAAGGAAGCATGTACAGCCGCACGCGGATAGCTTTAATACGACCATTTTCAGTATTTTTCAGCGTTGTTTGCGCGAAGAATGCCGCTATTAGATGCTCGTCTCACGACTTCCGCTTCTATTGACGATCGTTGGGATTACAGGCTCTTACTGTGAAAGTAGACAGCAGAGAAAATGGGATCGACTAGGGAGACGGAGAATAGATCTCAAGAAAATAGGGACTCGCTGATCTTTGTCCGGATAAAAGAGACCGAGTGAAGCCTACACCGGACGCGTACATAGGCGACTATCCCTTCGTGTTACATCTGCACGTGCACATAGCACGCGTCTACACAGATATACGTATACATCCGCACGTATACGTATGTGCTGTCACGCGTATATACAGTATCCTGCTGTTCGAGAAGGAACATGGACCGATGTAATGATCTCGAGCGCTTTGTTCCTCAACGTCGTAATCCGAGCACAATTTTAACAATAACGAACAATCCAGCTTACGGTTCGACATTTCAAATTTCTTCCTTTCCGTCTTTCCTTCGATACGCAACTTTTATCTCACGAGTCTCTCAACCAGATTATTCAGTGAAAGGAAAACACGTCTTAAACTTGTAACGAGCAATCGATAAAGATAAATTTACTTTGTTTCGGCCTTTACAGATACTTATACAACGATATAATAAAAAGCGACGAGTGACTTTGAAGTGAATCGCGATCGATTACGACTTGACTCGTTCTTAGTTTTAATCTTACGTATTCGATCCGCGATTGGATTGATTATGCACTAGCTTCTGTCCTCGGAAGGGCCGGGTTTCAATGAGAGGATTTCCATCGGTTGCTTTTGTTCATAAATACAATGTAAGTCAATCGATGCATCTTAAACTATGTTGGAGCGGTCGGTGAACAGAATCAGGTAAGACCCAAGTCCACGCCATTGTAATTGCTTCCATCGGGGAGCTCTAAGCCAAAGTCAAACTGCCATTGATTAGCTTGCGGTCTCTATATGCCTATTAATGAAGACCACCGCCGTTATCGTTGGCGGCGTATTAACAACAACGGGTTCTTAGCTGCTTTGGCCAAACATATCGTGAATATATCCCTCCGTCTTTGGAAGCTGACAACTGTTTCTCTTTCGAACGAACATTCACGATCGTGATATCTCTTGTTATAATCGGCACGACTCGATCAGAGGATCAATCGTGTCATGAAATCGATAGAAACCTATGGGCGAATCGAGACGCGAGCTTCATATCCGCTTTTTCACCGCGTGTTCGTGTTTCTTATTTCCAAAGCAAAGAATTTTTGGACGACTTTTGTCCATTTCGTAAGATTTCCTTCAGGCGAAAATTTCTCAAAAAACCACTTTTTACCAACTTAAACCAAGTTTATATCATTGATCGAATCAAAATACGACCAAGCTGGTTACTCGTTAGTCGTAGCTAGTTGAGAGGTAAATCGCTAATTTCTAGTTTCGCAAACGGCGTTATCATTGTTTTCTTGCAGAATATCCGCAATCTGTTGGTTCCGTTAACGAGGCATTTGGCTTTTCGTTGTTCGAAACAAGCATAAATTATAACAAACTCACGGTCCGATTTCCGAGATTTTTCACTTTGCATACTAGATGCACGGTTTTGCCCACCAGTCCGGTAAAGTTCGACTGCATCGAGGTGTCGAAATGGGGTCCCGTACCAGGAGTTGGCCATTCCTCCAGAAAGTCGGTTCGAAAATTTCTTACACATGACGCTATACCACCTGAAATGTGACGATTTATCGATTAATTTCAAGCATACTTCGGACAAACGACGATCGAAACATTCAATAAGAGGAAGAAATAAATTACAAACATTAGCAAACTTCGTAATTAGTTAACATTTACACACTTATTAATAAGGTATTTACATTTGTTTGAACCAAATGGAACGAGCGTTCGAATTTCGCGCGACGTACGTTCGTTTTGTCGACGAGACGAGTCCGAGGAAAACTAATTGACAAGAGAAGACAGGTAGGAAGAAAGTTTGGAAGTGAATACATAATCCCTAACTGGTTTACGCGAATATGACTGTACCTATGAGACAGAAGGCACTTTGAAAAACCGTGGTCTTTCAGCGAACAAAAGCGATCAAAACGCGTGTCCGCCCATGAGCATTTTCATAGCGTTAGAAAAGTTTAGGCCGGCCTATAGTATCGATATTATGCGTTCTTTCTTTTCCTTTTTCGCGTGAAGATCGTTTTAAGAGAGAAACGTTTCTTAAGTCTCGAGCGATACGATATCTACTTGCGATAAACGTAAAATGGTTACGTTTGGAGGAATCGGAAAATGGGGAAATAACAAGCAAATCGATGATACGTATTGTTTGAATAACAGGGGAGGGTCGATCTTTTTTTATTTTTTCTTTGAAAACGTCAAATCTATTTGTTTTTCAAGAGATTTCGAAATTGCGTTTCTCGTTTATTTTTGATTTCGTTAGTTCTCGCAATATCAACGGCTTCCATCGGATACAATTTTCTCTTTCGATGAAGTCTGCGACGAGATGAAAGGGCTTGAATTCTGTGCACAGAATACTCAATACACCTATACCAATAACGAGTATCAACCGCATTCGTTCAGAACTTTTTTTTTTTGTCGCTTTTCAGCTGATGCGAACGCGCATAATCTACTTGATCGTGCGTTTCATCGAAATCACGCATCAACACGGTGCACGACACGCGCGAATCCACAGGAACACGCATCGCAAATTTGTTTCTGCAATATCCACAAATTGCGTTCGCCTTTATTCGATATCACCGTAAACGAATCTTTCGAAACAAGTCTTTTTCCAACATAGTTCGATACGTATCACGACGAGGAAAGGTTGATTTGCGCAAGTATCGTTCGTAGAGCGTTTCTTTATTTTCTATAAATATTCAGAACTCGAAACATAATCGAATACAGGAGCGATAAAACGAACGATAAAAAATCAGTTTTAGAAGAAGGGAATTGGTTTCGAATAAATCGTTTAGTAGTTTAAAACATGGAAAACTCGAGCACAATGGAAAAGTTTACGGGCAACCATGACTGGCCTGGCCAGAGATACACATTCCCGGTGAATGGAGAACGAGTAGTTGCGAGGGTAACTGCGTGTAACGCGACCAACGGATCGCATCCAGCGTCCAGCTATTTTGCTCCCATTCGAGTGAAATAACATCCATAGAGTGACACTGTTCACGAATGATCGACATGCTTGCTCTCTTCCCGCCATTTCCCACGCCTAAATCGTTCTCTTTGAATTATACAATGACAATTCACGATCGCGAACGATCGTTTCTTCTACGCGTTATTATTTCTGTTCTAATTTCCTATTCTATTATCACCAGTTCGTGGTTGTATTTATTCGCGCTTATCGAGTTGTATCAACAACTGAAATTTCTAGAAAATCGTGTTCCCAATTTATATCGTAAATTCGTTAATCGACAGCAGAATAAACAACGTTAAACATCGACGCGTCCTCGACTGAGTTCGAAACAGATCGCAAAGTGAAATCGAAATAAACCCGAAAGCTTGGAATCGTGTTACGATCTTGCAAAATTGCGAGGCAGTGAAATCGACCGGCGAACGTCGAGGGTAGTAAATCGATAGAAAGGGATAAAGAGAAATTTAAATAAACATCGGGATTTTGGTAACACGCGAATACCACCGAGATCCGTTTGTTTTTCTGGAAAAGAATCGGTCGCGTAATCGTAGATTCGATGCCGAAAATCCGATCAAAGGTTCCAAGCGGAAATCGAGAGCCGTATTGAAAGCCCGGGATCAACGGGCAAAGTTGAAACGTGGACAAGTACGCCGGTGAGCTTTTCTTTGCGATTGCTCTTCACTCTTCGGAATGACTCGCGTGTAGAGCACTACTTTCGCAGTGGGAACTTCTCTTTCGTTAGTTTACTAGACCGTGTAGCTCGTAGACTACGCTTCGGAGCTTTCCGCCCTAGAGGCGGTTAAGACGAGTTCACGTTAAGCGTCGTCCAAGATACACGTTCACTCTTACTTTCCACGTTTCTAGACATCGAGCTCCAAAGAACAATCCTGTGATATTTCTTTCGCCTTTCCTCTGTTTCCCTATAAAACGTTCCGACTATCGATATTCAAAAATATTATTTTACCTTCAAGGTTTCTAGCCTCGTCTGTTTCTCACACGCTTCCTATTTATTCCGACTGGCAAACGCTGTTTGATCCATCAAAGTTCGTATTGGCAACGTTGAATCGAATCGACTGTGCTTTTATAATAGGACTAAACGATTTAACATGCTTACTGAAACGCTCGCGCTGGTCTCGTTACGATGAGAATCGATTGGCGAAAGTTAGTTTCTTCGGCACAGCCAACTTTTCATTGTATTCTATTCCATCACATTCCATTGAAAAGTTGTAACGCACGGTGAACGAATCTTGTATATATATATATATGTAACTCTAACAGCTTTTCAAAGTTCAGCGCATCGTGGATCGTCAAATAAATAGCTTTCCGGTAATAAAATCGTGCGTCATTCGATTAAAACCGAGCCGTTCGTCTGTGCGACACGCGGTAATTACGATGGAGAATCGGTCAGTCGCGAATGTGGCATATTCAGCGCGTATCCAGTGAATTTCTGATCCGCATTTTCGAAAGCACACGTCGTTCTCTCCCGGGGACGAAACCTTGACGGAACGTTCTCGTTCCTCTAGGGGAAATTTAAAAGGCTCCAGGTAGCGTGGTCCGTTTAAAGTTTCCAGCGATGCACGAGTAAAGATGCGCAGCCCGCTAGCTACAGTAGCCGTGTAGCTTGTAACGCGAACCACCGATTCGTTACTCCACTTATTTCGACGAAAATTAATTTTGTCTCGGAACGTTATGTGTACATAGTTGAATTTTCTCGACGACGTGTCTCGACTTTCCTCGAAATTTCCATCGACTCTACACAAGTGACGAAATTGTACGAACGTTGTCTCGAAAATATTCCCGGACAGCTTCCGGGCTACCGCTTGGCTTCGCTTCTCTTTCTTCGGCCAATTTATCCAGATTCTTGGTAAACTTTATTTTTGCAGCTTCTCAATGGCGAATAGAATAGAGTAGGAACACCGAGCCACTCGAAAATCCAGGTATTCGCGACCCCGTGAATTTATTTCACGTCGGACTTCGTTGCAACGAACCTTCCTCTGCTCGTTTGCATTTTCGGTTGTGTTCCGATAAACAGAAAATGAGCTACATTAACCGGACCTCTCAGAGGATTCGATCTCTTCTCGTTCTTCCACGTTTCCGTATGCCAACGCAACGCAAAACGTTTTCGCCTACTTAAACCGATTTTAACGTTAAATTATTTTCGAAACTCCCCATTTCGATATTTCGTTAATTCAAATTTTCCAAGTGAAAAACGATATTTCCGCTACGCTTTCGATAGTTTCGAACGAACGAATTTTTCATGGATCTGAGAAAATTATTCCCTTTTTGCTTTCGATAATGCCAAATTAGAAAATAGTCAAAGTGGCCAACCTAGCATGGAACATTTTCGTTGCACTAAATTCTCTCCATTTTTTCCCCGTTAAAAGCATCATTTACACGGGGTTCTCGCGTAACGGGCAAATGCATTCATTTCGAAAGATTTTTCTCGAGCGGGAAAGCCGAACGATCGAGCAGCGTGGGTTGTATTCTACGGTCTTTTCCGCCGAAAAGGGGTCAAATAAGTTCACAGCCAGTATCGGATAATCTATATCCCGGCGGCTCACCCGGAAATTAATTTTGCTCTCGAATCTGCTAATCCATCTTTGTTCCTCCCTTTGGTCCATGTCCTTTTTTCCCAACCGACGTCTCTTCTTTCTTCCGCAACTCTACCGAAAATACTCTTCTAAGAAGAAGAATATCTTACGCGAAAAATAACTGTCTTTCTTAAATTTGCAAGCATACAGAATAAAATCAAAGTATTTCATTAACGTCGTCGGTGGCGTGACATTTACACACCGATCATCGATCGTCAAATTTGTTATATTTCAATGCGTTGTTTATAGTTTCGCTTTTTCTAACTTATATCGTCTGGAAGAAGCAAAAGATATCGACAGATGCGACTCGAACGTAACCGACAGTCGCAAAACCTTAATCACGACCGGATGCGACAAACGGAACGACCGATTTTCCGCTCGAACATTGTCTGAAGCGAAAAAATCTGAAATTGCAAGATGGTTGAATAAGTAACTGGTACAGAGCCAGACAAGTTTTCGAGAGAACAGGCTCTTCGAGACGCGGTGACGCGAATTTTCTCTCGGTCACCACATAAGATGTCGCATCCTTGTCATTCTCGAGCTGGAACTTTCGAAGAACATCGGGAACGTTCTAAAAGACTAAGAGACCGAGCGGATGACTTTGCTCTAGCCTCGTAATAAAATTATTTGAATCTCGTTGGACGGTGCTGGCCCATCACGGCTAACTACCACGGAGTTCTTTCTCGACGATGAGGGACATGGGATAGTTTGGTCGCTCACCGTAGAATCTTATTTCGTTCCGTCCTACTCCGTCCCACCGTTTCTATTATCCTTTCCATCCGAATGTACGTTTTATCACCGTTCCAGTCAACTTCTATCTCTTCCAACTTTCGATCTTATCCAGCACGCCCCCGTTTCTGTTTATTTCGCCGTTCCTTTCGATGTTTAATTGATATTAAGAACGAAGGTTCGTTTCATGGATTTGGCCGAAGTGCGCTAACTTTTTTATGACAAGAGAGGATGCGTAGTTTTAAACGATCTGGCGTTTCTAATCGATAAAACAAGATCGCTTGACTTGCTCGTGGTTCAAATTGCCTACGTAAAGTTATGGTACAAGGACCACTGAAAAGCACCTATCTCGACTTAGATCCATTTTGCAAAGCTCGTTTTACCTCAGTCAAGGCACATATAAATCGAATTTCTTGTACCTCGACAGAAAATGTGTATCGCATTTTCCTGAGAGGTTTTCACGTCTTCTTACATCGCGAGTCAACCATGCTTTTACCTTACTACGCGCTGCAATAATACTCTTTATCGATATTTTATTATTTGGCAAATTGGTTTTTACATTTTCCAAGAGAAAGTCGGTGTTCTACGTATTTTACGTTTATTCGCCAAACACGAACATCGATCATTATGAACCATCCTCGCGAAGTAAACTACTTTGATCTCGACTTATCCGGGTTATACGTTGTAATCTACCTGTTGTAACTGATCGTGCAATGTTTGGCAACACGTAACAAGTATGTAACAAGTTCGAAGAACGTACAAACGATCGATACGCGTTCCAGTATGTCAATAATAGCGAAAGACATCATGCTACGCGTCAATATTATCGGTAACGATGGCCGATCCTAGCTGGGCTAATAAGAAACAGAGTTTAATCGATGATAAGATGGCGATCGAGCGCACAATTTGCGCAGCTACGATAATGCGTCCTGCATTTTGCCAGGTTTCGACGTTACTTCGTTTCTATGCACGTAACCGTTGAAGCGGATTGGGATAGGGGAAAGTAAAAATTAGCCAAAATGCCGATCAAGCCGCTTCGCTCGTCGACGTTGAACGACCGACACCGAGACGGGTAATGGGAAGCGAACGAACGAACGCATCGACTCGAATTCTCGTGGAAAAATACTAACACGGAGATGAACGGAGTAGGAGCTGTCAGAGTAGAGGAAATCGGCCGGTTGACGCAACTCTTGCGTGAGAATTATCCATGGTTTCGTTTTCTCGTCGAATAAAATATCGTAGATGAAACGATCGATCGTTACGGCGATTACACACGTACAATATGTAGATACATCGAACGAGGAACACGCTCGAATCAAACAATATCGAGCGTTCTCTTTTACCAATGGAGCAACTTACGAAGCTTCTGGAGAGAATCGATTAACCGGCTCGGTATCAACGCGAAACACACGTCCATACAGACGACAACTACGCGTATAGCGAGGAAGCGTATTCGAAGGAGAAAGCACGTTCGTATCTGGCTTGATCCTCTACAAATCGCTATTTTCTATCGATCGTGTACGGCTCGCCGGCTACTTTAATCCAGCAGCGTTTGCGTCGAGCAGGGACGATACGGAGAATCATTATTTTCGTTAACGCGCCACTTTGTCCGGACGAATCTTGAACCGGTTAGGTTAAGTGGTGAACCATGCTGGCAAAATCCGACGGTAAACCGAGGCTGCATCGAACCGGCACGGCGGCACGGTATGGCCGGAATTACGTGCGTCGTTTTATGTTTCGTAGCGTCACGTCATAAATGCGAGTGGGACGGTTCTACGGTACCGATCGCCCTATAAACGCCTCGTAATCTAGCTTGTATCGTCGATTCACTGCCTCCGATTCGTTCTATGGATGAACGATCAAAGTGAATCCGACAGCTCGGTTTCATCGTCCTCATAATCCGCCTAGATTAAACAAAATGACTCCGAACGAATCGCGCGATATCACCCGAATCGATTCAGCGATCTTTCGTCTTTCCGGCTTTTTCCCCCGTCCTTCGTGTATCGGTCGACCGACCGATTCGTTCATGCATCTGTCTCTTTCTTCCGACATCTTTCCAACAACGCATTTTATCGTTGCACTAGCGCATCGTCTTTCGCTCGAATATCAGAAAAACGTTAGTAACTTAAATTCGATATCCGTACATCCTTTTCCAGATGTGTATAACGTCCGCGAAAGCAACGGAATCCGACTGAGAGATGAGATTTCTAACTGCGATGAGTTCAATGGTCAACTTTTCGTTTTCGAGATACGGCACGCGGTCGTGCGGTAGCGGATAAACAAACGATAACAAACAAGACCGCAAGCAGGAAAACAAGCGCGGCAACGGCTGGTCAATTTTCAATTGAAAGGAAGCACGGAGATAAAACGGCGAAAAACAGCATTCGAAAACCCGAAGATTGTCTTTTTAGGAATGAATTAAATCACGGTGCAGCACGAGATCGAGTAGCTGCGCGATCGTTCTGCTTAAGTAACGCCACCGAGCCAGACATCGAATCAAGAATTTTACTTGGAATAATTGGAATCGCTTTATCGGGAAAACAGGGGCGGTATCGAGGAAAGTTGGAATCACGGCTTTCGGTTCGATGGCCGCGAGGAAGTCAAACCGTGTCCGGTCAGATCCCGACGAATTCCCATCGACACTGGAACTGGCACGATATAAATCGTTTACCTGGAAACGCGTTGCGACTGTTGCGAGCGACCGATCGCTCGCTGCCAACTAATTCCACATTCTTTGGCTAGCTTGCGACACACAGAAAGACAAACAAATGCATGTTTCGCGCTTTGGCCAACCATTTTGTGCACTTGAAATCTCGCATTGGTCCTCTATTCGATCAGCCGAGTTGGTTTAGCTTCAACGATTATATATACCGTCATTTATCCTGCGTATTTGTTCAGGATATGGTTTTTTTTCCATTAGTGTGGCGAATAATGGAAAAGTTGAACTGTCGAAGATTTACGGACTTAGCTAACTACGATTTCTTTCGATTCTAAACTATATATCTCCGTATTACTCGGTAATTTTTCGTTTTCGTCGTACACAAATATTGCCTGCGTCCTTAAAAACATACGGTAGAAATTAAAGAGATTTCGCACGTGCGAAGTTATTCGACATTGCGAGAGTAGAACCGGTCTTTATACCGAGAAAGTGTCGATCAAAGTTCGGTATTTAAACGCAAGACAAGTTACGTTCTGACTATGGTTTATAACGATCAATGCCGTAAATTTTTGTAATTTTCGAACATCGTGCGTAGTAGGGTTGACTCGGTACGTTCTGTTTCACTCGTCGAAGGATAGTTTACATGTCGAATAGCGAAAAGTTAACAGAGAACGATCGAGTGTTCTCTTGGTACAGTTGTAGCGACTATTGCGGGTTTTTCACGTTTACGGCGATGTTAGTTCGCGAAGAAAAACCGTTGCAGCTTTCCACGAAACTAACTCTTCAGTGAGAATCACGACGCGAGGTTCGAGAAGAAAGGAGGATGCGGTCAAAGATATACGAGAAGTTGTTATTTGCGCGTTAAATCGCTCAAGCGTTTCTTTCTCTTCTTAACACGGAATACGTATAAACTCTCTTCCACACAACGCCTTGGACGATTGTATGACCTAACCCGATGACAAATGCCAAGAAGGAACAGAAACGTTTACTACCAAGTGTACTACAAAGTAGCTTATTACTTATTACAAACGACGTTCTTAACTTTTAAAGCAATTAAAAAGAAATACGCCGAGAGAGGAACTACGACTGTTATTCTCTTCTTCTCTCGAGTGGAAACGCAACGAAACGAAGCTGCGACACAGTTTTAAGCGATCACGGATACAAAGTAGAAAACTGGGCGATTAAGATTGATTTCAAAAGTGATGTTAAAGTGGTAGTCGAGAAATAGTTTCGCTATAACAGATACATCGTTCGCCGATTAAAAGAATATTCAACGTGGGAATATTCTTCGCGGTGGAATAAAAACAATCGACGAAACGCGTACTTATCGTTGAAAGTACGTAATCCGAATGTAGAAGAAGACGGAGTTCAGTCGGAGACGCTTAGAAACGCGAGAGATGGAAATACTCGTTGGTAAGTACGTTCGAAATTAAATAGATGGTTGAATAGAGGGTTAGGTGTAGCCGTGGCTCTGGTACGGAAGTACAATCTCATCTCCCTATCAGTCAGGCTGGAGTTCATCAAATCCAATCAAACTGAAAGATATAGGAGAGCTCCACCCTGACGCGCGCGAGCTCGCGCAGCCTGAAATGTTGTGTCAAAGTGTGGCTGGGATGGAAAGGAATATCATGAATAATACAAGATACTGGGTCAGTCGGTAGAAAAACGATCGATTTGCAATTCAAACGGCAAGCGTTCGTCTTACATTAAATGGAAAGAATTGCTTGTTCGTTCTAACGCGTTCAAATTATTAGCACTTGGTAACAAGAATGGAAGGAACGATATGCAGGATGGAATAAAGCCGTTCCTCTGGTTCCGTATCAATTTTAAATCGCTCGATTGGGCCGAAATTTGAAATGCAAATATTTCCAGCAAGATACCGGCCAACAAGCAGAACTTCGTTACGCGACGAACGCTCCCGCGACGTTATTAAAATCTTGATTACCGGCGACGTCGATTCGTACAATAATAAATTTCGCCAATTATGCCGCGTGCTCGGTCGCAAAGTTGCCCGTCTTTCGCCAGAGTTCCGAAACTGCGTTACGAGAGAACCGCGTTACGAAAGAATCGTGCGACGACACGGTCGTTCGAGTTTCTACTTACCAAAAGAAATGATAAAACAGACGAGTATGGGAAGAGAAGTAGACATCGCTTTTCCTCGACGAGGTTCTTTCACATATTGATATACTATCTCACACGCATTTCAATCGTTTCACCGAATAGCGCATCCTTACCGGCGATAGTTTGCTAGCACTGACAGTTTTTCGATCGCGGTGACATTTTACGATGGCCTTTCCTCGAGGACCGATCAATCGTTGTCCGTGCACGATCGCTTCTCAAGATCCTTTTTTTCTCCAGCCACGCGTTACTCTTCTACAGTGGCATGATCTTCGATAACGTCGATGACCCTACGATCTTTCAAACGTCACTGACGCGCTCGATTTATCTTTTCGTTACGAACAATGCCGAACACCGAATTCAACGAAATCACACAGTCGCCTTCTGCAGTGCTGCAACTGTATGTTTTCGGTGCTGCTGCAACTTGACCGAATTTACTCGTTTTTTTCTCTTGGCTCGTTGGTTCGGCGTTCCTCTCCTCCCCTTTTGGGAAACAAAAAGCTCCGCGCCACGGTGCTGGTTCGGATACGTAGGAATTCACGAGCAAGTTATTCTCCGCGGCAGAGTTGCGGCAGAAAATGTAACGTAACGCGAACGTTACAGCGTTATATCGCGCGAACCGCTAATGAATGTAATTAACGGCTGGAGTATTTCGTCTCGTTCGAGGCTGGTGTGGCATTAGTTTGTACTCGTCTCGGATCGGACGCCTTTATGCCTCTCACCGCATTCACCACCGCAAAGTCGTTCGCGATGCATTAGGCGGGACTCGTTAAAGTAATTTCCCTGACGCGTTACACATTCCATCGATCATTCTTTCTCGCGATTTCTCCCAGTGCACCGCCGTACCGCTGCATTCTTCCAAATCGCCTATCGCTTCCTTTCCGTCAATTTGTTCGCCTCTTAATCGAATTTTAATTATCCTGTTTATTCGACGCGAACATTTTCCAGAGACGTTGAATGGCTCCGCGAATAGCGCGACACGAAACGCGCGAAGGAGAAAAATCTGACCACAGATTTCTCACGCCGTCACATAGTGCGAGAGAACAGATACCGAACGAGAAACTGTGTCACAGAAACGCTCGGATAAACAGGCAGCGAAGACTGTTCCCGATCCACCAACACCTTTTCAACTTCAACGTGCCATGAGATTGCAAGAGAAAGAAGCAAAAGAAAAGAAAAAATGGTTTCGCGCGATAGGCGAAACGACACTCTTTTTAATCGACTACGCGTAAAACTCACTCGAACGTTTCGTTGCGTGGATTACGCGCGTGAATTATCGTTCCGCTCCGTTTCGTTTCGCTTCGACGCGACGAACGTTCAACGATTAAAAATCGAAGAATCTTTGGGGCGATAAGTTCAGCTGGAACAGCTGTCGAGTCTTCTCAAGGTTTATCGCTTTCATAGATGGAAAATGTTCGCTCCTGCTAGATGCTTGGTCGGAAGTACCGTCGCAGCTTCGATTCGAAGATCCAAGGAATTTATCTGCCGCGGGGGTAGAGAAAATTTAGTCGTGCCGAGACGTACGTGCCGCACGTCGAGATCCTGGTCGCTCCATTCAGCGTGAAACGTGACGAAACGACGTTCGTGCCAAGTTCGATCGGGCCGCGAACGATAACCGTACGTCACCCAGTTTCGTTCACGAAGCTCCGGCAGTGTTACGAGTCTTTTATGCAGACCAGCCGATTGTTCGCCAGAAGTTCAGTCTCGACCTCCGGGCCAGAAATTCGTGACCGACTTGCAGTATGCCCCGGCAAGCCACGATAGATTTTCAGCGGGTTTCAAACATCTTCGACGTTCAAAGTATCGAAATCTTCCACCGGTTTATAAGTATCTAACGGTAAATGTCTCGATCCGATTGCCTGTGACATTCGCTTATAAACTCTGTAACGAGTGGTACATTTTTATTTCAACTCGTGTTGCACGAAGCGGTTCGACGTATGTTCCATCCTCGAGAGTCACAGTCCGAGCGACGTTCGTGCGTTCAAAAATTGGGCGCGTATAGAAACGATAGAGGCGAACGTTTCGAACGCAATGCATCCAAGGCTAAACGCGCGTCGCATAAACCACTGTGTCCTCGTCAGGACTCCATCCATGTCCCATTGACTGGTCACACCGAAGAAGGGGATCACGAGTCACCGGTTACGTCACCACAACACATCTCGTGGATCGATTTGTATCGGCGGTTCGCAAACGTATTCCGGAATCGCGCGGATGTATCCCTGTCGAGCGACGCGTTACGCGTTAAAAGTCCTGCGATACGAGTAACGGACGAGCAAGGACGACACGATCGCGATCACAACGATGCGATGGAAATCACCGCGATTCGGCACCGTCTGTCTATCGAAATTTCGGCGTTTCGGACAAGATCTTGCGACGAACAGCGTGTCGGATGTTTGACGTTTTCACGGAACGCGCGCGACGGCAGAAGGTCGCGGTTGTTTCGAAACGACGATGCTCCCGCGTCAAGGATAGCCGAGGGACTACATTGCGCGAGCGCCGCTTGAGCTTCAAGCACGCAGCCGCCCCGTGCAGCCTCTCCGAACTCCTCTATGCCATCGCCAACACCGTTACACGATACCTGTACGTGTTTCCTTCCTGGCCAAGTATGCGTGAGCGCGCGTGCGCGCTTACCTGTGTCGCGTGTCTATAGCTTGCTTATATATCACCCCGTTTGCCCACCCAGCCACCACCCTTTTTCCTCCTTCGCTCCTTTCTTCCTCTTCTTCCTCCACGCTTCTTCTCTTTCTCGCCGTCTCTCTTACTTTTCCTCCGGTATTGTGCATTCAACCTTGCTTCTTCCTCCTACTCCGCCTCTTCTTCTTCTTCTTCTTCTTCTTCTTCTTCTTCCTCTTTTCCTTTTTCTTCTTCTCTTTTTTCTTTCTCATTTGTTCCTCTTTTTTCTCCTTTCCTTTCTTTTTTTCCCTCTTCTCCGTTTCCCTCGTTTCTGTGACGTCCGATTATCCTTCTTTCGCTTTTTCTTCTTCGTCCTTTCGCGGCATTTAAGAAACGCTTTCGGCCCTGTTCCTCGCGAACTTAGATTCTTCGGCTCGCAATTGTAACGGCGACGACAGTTGCAGGCAAGAGTATGGTGGTATGGCTCGATGGACGTGTAAAAAAGTATGAAACCGCTTATAAATTGGAAGGAATATAGTTCAACGAGATGGCGAGAACGCGAAGCCCCGAGTTGCCCCTAGAAAAATCTCGCTCGAGCAAACGTTACCACGAGTTCTTGATTTTCGTTTCCAGATAATCTGCAATTTATAAGCGATAACAGAAAATTTGTCGTCGCGTGCATTTTCGTTACGAGTATTATCCGATTTCAATTCAATTTAATTAAAATATGGAAAGTATCGAGGATAGTTTTCAAAGAAATTTCGGGCGTGTCCTAAAAATTCCACAAATACCTCCAACCATCCCATACGTAAAGTTAACTACCGCAAGATCTCTTTTATTTACATGTTCGTTCAGCGACTGTTGTTTGACCGGATTTCCACCGGACAGAAAATGCGAATGTGCGGACCCGTCTATGCCAGATCCACCTGTATACTTCAAAAGTGCCGAATAGTCCGCGTGTTTCTTCCCCGAAAGAAATTCATCGTTTATCAAAAATTGGCTGTTAATTCGACCAACTTCCTTCAACTTCTAACTCGTACTATCGACAAACGTTGCAACTTTTCATTTTCTCCAACGAATCGTTTCTTCGCACCAGAAAGTGGTAACGTCTTGTACGCGTTTAGAAAGTTCAAAAAATAGCTTTTTACGTCGAACGGAAAATTCGTGCGGGAAACTGCTCGTACTTGAAAACGTGTTTCGTACCCGGCATACGGTATTACTTGCGCTTGTGCTACGTGGTAGTCGATGGATCAAAACGCGTGACAACTGTTACGGAACTGTATAGAAGCGAGTCATCTGTATTTGTTCGCGTTGTAGGTACAGACTTACATGGAAACACGGATGTATTCGCCGCAACAGTGGCGAGTTTGGTCTAGTACGGTTCGTCTAGAGTCTAGAAACCGACGAGCATAATTTTCCATTCGATGTAAAACCGTTGCTCCGTGTTTCTACGCAATTTTTACGTTTGTTCATGCTGGAACAAAACATCGACGAATAGTCGATACGCTCGTGAATTTCACTCACGGCTGTGTGCCAGCACAGAGAAAGCTGACTGGCGAGCATTTTCTCGTTGGCCTTTATGCCAGTCGAATTTATCACGCGATATCTAGCTGACCTATCTTACCGAAAATCACTGTCGACGATAGTAGCATCTGTTATTATAAGTATAACGCGACGATTAAATTTAACGGTTGCCCAAATAAATTTGACAATAAACAACGAAAGATCTGAAATGTATAGCGAATGTACACGTACATGCGAATGAAAGTGTTCGCACGATGATCCTCGCAAGACGCAGCATCGCGATATTTTTCGTACGAAGACGACACACGAAACATTAAAACAAATGGCGATATTCACACGGTACGCGGCTTGCGATACGCGTATCACGATACGAATATCTCCGTGTGAAACTGGCCTTAATTTACGTGACGATGTCGCTCGTGCAACTTAAAATAAGATTGCGTTTTCATGACGCATTTACGATTCTATGCAATTGTACGAACAAACGCATCGATTTTCATGAAATCTGTACGTTCGACCAGATTTAAGAGGACTATCGGTGTTTGTCAGCTTCGCCGGTACAGCGCGGTCCATTTGTAAGAGAAAACATTTACACGTCACTTGCGAATCCAATTTTCTCAACATACGTAACTACTGCTTCGTGTAACGATCGGTGATTCCTTATTGAAAAAAGATACACTTTCGTCGAGTTTGCGTCAAGTTACGAGAACAGTCTCGAGAACTTCGCACGTTACTCGTAGAACGTCGAGTCGACGAAAAACGTGCCCGCCGAAAGATAGAACCATCCGAGACTCATATTTTGCGCTGCACACCTACGTTTGCACACTTTTCTGTTATATACCCTCTTGGGAAGCCCACGAATTCGCAAACGAATCGTTAATTCTGAAATTGAAAAGACTCGGATGATAATAGGATATAGCGATGACGAGGAACTTTGCTATTTTATAATTTGTCGTCGCATCGTGGGAGAATGAATAAAAAAAGGTAGGAAAGCGAGGAAAGAAGAGCGGAGAGACCTAAAGAGGGAAAGAAAGAGATCAATAGATACAATTCTCGCGTTCTAGATTCCGACCAAGTATTTGCAGCGTTCGCCGAATCACACAAGAGAGAATGGTGGGAAAGTTTAACAGATCGAGAGTCCTGCTTTGTCAGAAATCGTCAAAATTCCAGTCTAAAATGTCGAAGACATTATTTTACTTGCACCAACGTTTCAGTCTCGTAAAGACCCGACAAACGGCGCATTCACTTGCGGTCCATGCATTGTTTTATCTCCGTCGGTCTCTTTTGTATGAAATTCTGATACGCAACGGTGCGACTCTAAATAACCTCTGATAAATCACTTCGGCCGGATGAAATTCAAATTAATTCGATCTAATTTCCAGCAGCTATATAACTTTCATTCGTTACGTAATGTCGTCCGATGGTTTTCGTGAAAGCAAGACGCGTGTCCGCTGTTAGATTAATCGGACAACCAACCAACGGAAGTAAATCTGCAGTTTTTCAGCTAAACGATACCACAAACGCCAGTGTTCCAACAGCAGGTTACGTTTTAACTAAAACAACTCCGGAGGGATGAAAGCGAGAACGATCTCGGGATGGTTGGACGTTAATTCTTAAAGGAGAAACTTGTAACGCGTTTCAAGTAGCATTGAAGCAGCGAGAACGTTGCGCGAAGTACGTATGTGATGTATATACGCACCGAGGTTAGGATCGACCCAATATTTTCGATATCGGGCAGGGGTTATGCCAAGCTGGCACACTGAACCGCTTTAGGAAGGAAATATGGGCCAGATTTCCTCCGCGCTTTAAAAACAATTGTACACGCGATGGATTTTTTCCCTAAACGTGTAAAAATCCTATTCCGTTTCTTTCTCCGTTTTATCTTCGTCCGGCCTTTCGTTTTCTCTTCCATTTGAAAAATTTTCATTTCTTGTCGTTGCGTTACTCTTCCACGGTCATACGGCATCGTTATTTTCTTCCGGCTTTTCTCAAAGTTAATTGAATTCATTCGTTCCGTCTGCTAAAGTAGCCGGTTCCTTATTCTTACTTAAAGATGGATTGCTCGAATGTCCGTCAGAACGACATCCATTAACGTTGAGCGAAAGAATCTTTCTTATTTTCAACTTCGCTTCAAAGTTTTCGCAAAGATAACTTACGTTACTTGTACCGAACATTGTAAAACGCAAAGTCGAATTTGTACAATTTTCTACGCTCCGCTATAGTTAAACGATATATTTTAAAATTCCTCGAGTTATCACGAACGTATGCGGCACTCGAGATATTAACAAATTGAATTATCAACGATAACATGCACGGGATTTTCTACGCTTTAATTACGAGGGTCGTAGCGCGCAGGACGAAATTGGTGTACCTTCCGTTTTAATCTTCCCCATCTAATCTTATCCCTCTCCTCGCACTCTCCGGTCGGTTAACAATATCTGTCTGTATAGCTCGCGGGTGTGCTTAAGTTCGTATCAGTTAATTAATTCATTGCACGAGTCTTGTCCCATTCTAGACAGTAAGCCTAATTTACCTGATGAAAGAGAAGTTGAAGGGGTCTCTCCGGGGGATCGGCATGCGTGTCACCAAATGCTTCCGCCAGTCTATTGCCCTTGTTTTCGTTTTCGATCTCTGTGCAATGTTTTCAAAGAAGGAATTATCTGCTTCCTGCATTTTCGTTACGATGGCAGAGTGGTACGTGTTTCGAAATTCGTCCGGCGTGATTTTAGAATTGCCAACATCGCGTCGTATTTAACTGTAACTGCATTTGACCTAATGGTCGATCCGAGGTTCGTGGTTGACATCGTACGACACGATCAGAATATCAGTTTGAAAAACCAGCTGTTCCGTTCGAACGGTACCATATCGTAGGAATATCACTTTCAGTCAAAGTGCAAAGATTTTCCAGTTATTTCTTTCTTTCTTTCTTCCTTTTATCGCGATCGAATGAAATGTAAGAATAAGCAAACAACGAGCAAATTTATTTCTTTTCGTTTGTCTTTTAGGGAAACGTGGTACGTACGGCTCACCGTATAATAACGTTATCTTCGTGCAAATAATTCTATTCACATCGACATATGTATTCGAACCATATGTGGTTAAGAATAGTGCGAGGACAGAGAAGCAAGCAGTACTATGTAAAACTATAGCGAAGTCGGACTGTATGTCGTATTGTACTTACCGATGATCACATTAAAGTTGGCAAACTTATAGTTCAAGCGAATAAAACTTTGTCGTATATTTCGTTAGTAGATATTTTTTACGAATAAACGATAAACGATATGATTCTTTAGAGGTGAAAGTTTTGTTGGAGGCGTAATTTAAGAAAGAAAACATTCACGATGAAACAATTTGGTCGTATCTCGTTCGAGATAAAATTTCGGAGAAATATCGAAAGACAACGATTCGACAAAAGTTGATAAACAAAGTAAAAAGGAAAATACTAAGTTAAAAATTTCTCGCTACCATTTTAAAATGGAAAGATAACTATGGGTAAGACAGCGAATAAAGAGATCGATTCCCAAATGGAAATCTAATCTAGCGGTATACGCGCAGCTTCGATTTCGTATACGATACGCAAGCGTTTCGTCATTCCTGATTGCATTTTGGAAATAGTTTCCTAAAGCAGTTTGATTTAGCGTATCTACTGATTTTACGCTTCAATTTGTTTTGCTAGTGCGAGTCACGACAGACGACTCGGTCTCACCTTTGTCTTGCCATTGAAACACACAACTGTATACAGAGACAAACGTAGTCACACGCGAGTATACGTACGTAGCAGCCTAGTCGCCCTCGAAGTAGCATTTACACTGTTGAGTGATGAGTGTTGCATCAATTTCGGAAAAGCAATTTCACTTTGCTATGTATTTTAATAAGCTCGATACACGGATGTACGTTTCTTTCTGCAGCAAGCAGTGATATCGAGTGAACGATGATAACTCACGGAAAAATGGATTAGAAAAGTTACGCAGAATAATAGAAAAGCGTGCAATCTTAATTACTCGTTCCGTATTTTAACTACGCGACGTAAAGATAGTAGAAAAAAACGAGCGAATTATTATTTATTTCCTGCGGTTCGATTCGAGCGGACCATTTTACGCTAAGGCATCGTAAGGGTCAGGCGATTCCAATCTACATGAAAACCGACTTCGGGCTGAGTCGATGCTTGGCTACGAAAGCCGTAGATCCTTCGAATACCTTATCTTTCGTATACGCTTATGTATATACATGAAGTATCTACATATTTTATTCCTTCCCGTTACTCTATTATGCATATGGTGTTGTAAAAATCATAGACGGAATTATACTAGACAAATGTTCGGACGTCTCTCCGCTCTGAACGTTTCACGAATGAGTACTAATTACAAGACGGCTTCTGGAATATCGGAAATATCTGTTGGAAATTAGAAAAAATGTCCATCGGATGCACGTGTTAACACGCGCGATGCATATAATAAACAATGGTGATGCGGTTTGAATTTTCAAAGTACATATGTACATATACATAATGTACATATGTACATAGGTGCTTACATAGTTCGCACGATGGCGAAGAGGAGACTGTCTGAAAGCAAAGTATAGAGGGGCCGAAAGTCGGTATACAGGAGACAGTATGAAGCTCGCAACGTCGAGGAAAAGGAAGCATCTTATCCAGCGGAAAATGGGCGGCACGGTTAAGTTCCAGGCTTGAAGTTCGCCTATTACCGTATATAATAAAGAGCCGTTATTCCGTGGCGCTCTTATCTCCAAGGTAGCCGTGAAATAGAGAGAGGTAGACTACGCCAGGAGCGGAGAAGGCGACTCTGCTAGACGAGGACTCTCGGCCCGGCTCGACTCGTCTCGTCTTCGTGGTATGTCGCACGCCGTGGCGCGGGCGGGACCAGCACAAGCCCACAGGCTTCTGCAAACATTCCATCAAGACGAAGAGAAACCGACTGACCAACGGTGAAGCAACGAGAGAGAGACCGAGCATGCTCGTTGATGAGACGCTCCTGAGATACGTTTGTCGCTGGCCTGATAGAAAAAGTCTCCTCCGCTCTTTATTTCATCGAGACAATGGCGCGAGGAACGTATTATAAGCGACGATGCTCCGCGAATTGACTTGTCCTTTGTTATCGGATTTCGACGTCGGGATCGGATAAGGACACTGTGAGAGATATCGATGCGACGTTAACGAGAGACATTGCTATCCCAATGACTCTCGAATCGCGGCGGCGCCTTTCTCCCCTTCAAATTACAATCTACAAATTGTCCAATTCCGATTTACAGAATAATCGCGAATATTCTTGCTCGTTACGTTCTAGTCGGGTCAGTGTGTTGCTTCTCGCCATTTCTTCTCGTTTCCCTTCGTAATTTTACTTTTCGCATCGAATTCCCTCGACATTCGGTATTCGATCGAGCGCTAATAAAAATAAGTTACCGATAGATCTAATCTCGACATCCCAATTTCGACAATATTTCATACGATTGTCGATCGTCCGTGGCACGTGGCGAAGCATAGCTCGTCTGTTCGCCGGTAATATTTTGGAATTAATGCAACTCGCTACATTTGCATCTCGTTTTACCCTCGATTCGAAAATAGACGTTATACTTTTATCGTACAACGAATTTTTCATTCGGTGGTGTTGGTTATTTTTAATTTGCGACACGATACCAAACGGGCACAACGTTACAGTCTTCGTGAAAATTTGTCGTGTCTCGTGAGACATTCGTTTGCTTCTGATTTCCTCGGAGTTTAAAACAGACGAATTCCCAAATTCCTACATCGTACGTGATTCGAAACGGAGATCGCCGCGAAACAGTACAGTTTTAATTACGGCACGAAATCTTGTCTATAAATTGCAGTCCGTACTAGATCACTATCCATCTATTATACTACTGGCTAAAATTGAATTCCACTGCGAACGCTATCGTTCCGTAATAACCTGGCTATAATAGACCTTAGAACTGGGATTGTATCGTTGATTACACGAATACAGCTTGCGTGTGTTTATTATATTGGATAGAAGGTTTCTCGCATTCATCGAGTTTTCGACGATACTATCGCAAAGACAGAAATATGAAAGATCATTGTCGAAAACTTGGCAATATGTTCGCGTTTTCTTTTCTCTTCCCTTCTACCCGACTTCGAATTAAACATTACGCAAGTGTGAACAGCTAATTTTCGCGAAAGGTATAGACCAAAAAAGAATTTAAAGATCGAGGCGACGTTAAAGTGAATTAGATGAGCCGGTAGAGTTGTCTGAAAGATATGCTAAGTGGCATGTGTGGAACATTAGGACGTCGTTTATCATCGTCAGCCTCCCCTTCCCAAGAGAGTTTCTGAAAACGATAACTATTCTTGTACGCATTTATGCGATCCAATAAATTCTTTGAGGTCAAAGTTGCAGTCTTTTACGTGCGCCCGTGTCGTATAAATAACCGCTGGGAGCAACGAAAGCAACGTGAAAAATGCTTTCCACCCTAATGTATTCTTATAAAGTATGCAAAACATTATTCATATTCGATTCGGTTCGTCTCGGTTCTGAAAATATAGGAAGCTTCTCGCTTGGTTTCTGTCTATTCATACTTGTCTATACTCGCGCTTTGTTCCAATTGCTACCGCATTAACGATGTTTGTATAATGCAAGCGTGATCAAGGATGCGAGGCATAGCGAGAATCGCGTTGAAACTGGGCCAGGAATTCCAATCTTCGAAATTCCATTTTCAATACGACCAAGTAAGGCAAGTGGTTGAGACTAGCTTAATTTCGATGTTTAGGATGATCTACGTGCGTGGGTATATACCGTCAAACCTTCCTCCTCGCATTAATAAATCGGTGACATTAATCCTGCTGATATATTCCGTTAAATCGAATCCCACCAAATAATTATGTTGTACCAAATAATACGTACAATCTCGAGTTTGAAGAGTTTTTACGATTGTTCGCAAGTTACAACTTGATTAGAAATAAAAAATTTTATTCTTCGTTCGGTGCCTCGATTTTTAATTTTGTTTCTCGAAGAAACCATATCTCTAAACTTGTAATTCGATCGAGGCTGTACAAAAGTTAAATTATCGTTCGTATAAAGATTGTTTGCGCAGTCGAAATTACAAACTGCACGGAAAATATACATGTAGGTCGATCGAATTCGTCTCAGTTATATGTAGCTATTTGTTTTTATGTACATGTTCACGACGCAAGATTTTTAAAACCGATCATGTTGCACGCACACTAAACTCGTACCGAATTCTCATTGAATGAGAGTTAAAACATCGAATGAAAAGTAAATCGTGTTCGTTCCTTTAAAACCTTTTCACGCTGCAACGAGAGTGTCACTTGGGACCCTTTTTTAATTACACGGACGACAGTTTGAGGAATTAAAACAATGCGCCAAAGCGACATATCGAACAACAGAGTTTTACCGTACGAGTTATGATTAGAGTTTTAAACATAAAAGCACGTAACTTCGCATCGACGAACGGACGAGACAAAGCAAATTAAACACTTGCTCCGAATCTATTTTCTAATTATCGATATATCGTCCTGCTTTTACTTTATGAACGAAACTGAACTCTATATTTCGCCCATAGACGATTGGGAATTTTTTCTTATCGTTTAGCGTCCATCCTTTTTTAGGATCGCGAGTATCGCGAAAGCGTGGTTTAAACAAGTCTTGAAGATTTTCTGAGGAGAAGGATCAAAGACTAGCGAACGCCGAGATCGCGTAAGAAATGATTTAAAACTGTTGAGATGACTTCCAGGTTCGCACAATAGACAGAAGATGTTCCAGAAAGCATTCGACCAACTGGATTCCCGCCAACTCATCAGTAATTGCGGGAGGCTATGCAAAATCAAAAAGTGTAGTCCTTCCAATCCGACTCGTCTACTCGCACGAGCACTACTACACGTTGAATTTCGATTTAACATCGAATCGTGTCCAAAAAAAGCAATTATTTCTCCGCTATCTTCCATCGGCACACAGGCGCGTGTTCCGACCAAAATTTACATCGTCGTGCGACGTCGATCGTCGAACAGCTTCGTTGAGTCGAGACAAAAACAAAGTAGATATACATGCGGTTAGGTGCGTCGCGCCAGGGCTCCGAACTGTACGACAAATTCGCTTACGGCTTACACTTTGCATTATCGAAGTGCGCTAACAACTAAACATACATTTCAATTTAAACGTTCTGTTCGTCAAACTATCGTCAGAGTAGGCAAAAATAAAAACAATATCCAGTCGCGCAGATGCTCGAGTCGGATGTTTGATTGCTCGTTGAATATACGAGCGTGGTTCGTAAAGCATAAATCAAAGGCATTTTCTCAAGATAGCGACGTTAATAAAGTGTCAGAGATACGTTCGACCAGCGTAAGCTCGGCTGTGGTCGATTTTACAGTTTCCCCGTAATTTTATTTTTACAGGGAAATCTCGGTGACCGTCGGAAAGAGCGGTAAAACCGCGATAAGAGGTGCTATTACGGTCCAATGTATTTACGTACGTGGACAGGTAAGTTTTATTTGCAACCACGTCAGCACGCAGTGGCTGCTCGATGTGCTTTCGGTAGTCGCCTAGCCGCTGCTATTCCGGTGAATGTGAACTGGCCCGAAAAAAGAGGGAAAAACCATCTTCCATGGGCTACCTACGACCACGGGCTACGGATTTTCGCTTGTGGCCCGTTGACTTTGTAATTTAGCTGGCTGCTTCGCTGCGTTCCCTCGAAATAAATACATACAACGGGCCGTACGAGAGGATGCCGCGCATCGTCGAGTCGTCAGCAACGCTGTCCCGTCACCGGTCTAAAGTCTAAACCGTTCGCCCACACTTTATGCGTGTCACGTCGCGTCTCCCGAAATTTCTCGTCACATTCGTTGCTTTATCGCCCTCGGGATTTCTCGCGTTTCGTTCTCACGGTCGGACCCTTCGGGTTTCTCATTTTTGGGAAGCTCGAGCGTTTAATTAACTGCAAACGGAGGATTTTTCTTTCCGTCGATCTTATCCGTGTCGCGCCGCATTTTACGTTTGCGACGCTCGATTTCTACAAAAAACCTTTGACACGTAACCAAATGGAAAATCGATATCGATGATCGATATAGTACGGTTGATAGCGATTCCCAGCGAAGCAGTGACTCGTCTAATTTGTACTAAGAAATCGTCGCTTCGTAGCAACCGTATTTCCACGGAATAATTAAACACGCTTGTTAAATAACCGATTACAACGATAAGGAAGATGTAGCCGTAAATTGCAAGTTCGTCTTATAGCATTTTTTTAACCGCCGAAATGATACTTCGTTAATCCGTTGTCAACCTATGTATCCATAGTATCTGATAAAAATTCATTTAGTGAGATCAACTTGTTCGTCAAAATGGTTTGACGTAGAACTGAACAAACGGTTGAAAATCAATGAATGTTTTTTAGCGTTCGTTTGTTCGTTAAAAAAAAAAAAACATTTTTGTGCATATTTCCAGCGCGAGCATTAATGCGACGACGACAATGTATGTAACTAAATCCCAAATTGCATTCGTTTGTTTTATACGTGTTCGTTTGATCGGTTTGTTAAAAGTGGACGAATAGAAAGTTATCTATGCTATTTTTTTTTTCATAATCTTATTTTCTCCAAAATGTTTCATATTTAAGATTTCTTCTCAATTGTATATAGATTTTTTACCTTTTGTACAAACATTTTTCAATTGTACCGAGCTGCTGCGCGAAATACAACTTTTATTCGAAATATTTGTTTTCCTGTAAATCAACGAGGTACATACATACATAACAGAACGCTCTTCCTATCTCCGGTTGAATTTTAATGACATTTCGAGCTCTGTATATTTTCGGGCATGCGTGTGCTTTAAGGGTTTTTGATAAGACCAGGGAAAAAAGTGGCTTTCCAATTTATGCGTAACCTAAAATGTAAAATAAAAATCGTCGAAAAAAAAGCCTGTCGAGAATATTATTTTCTATCCTTTTTTGTTAACGGTGCAATGGTTTTAGCAAAACGGATCCCTTCGAATCCCTTAACCGATAGAAGCAATTACTCTACACACGAATTATCCGATTAGGCGAACGGAAAAGCGCGGACGAAGAAATTGCAGGATCTCGGTGAAACATCAGATTTTTCTAAGAGGAAACGTTTCGCCAAAGATGAGAAACGCAGATGAGTCGGATGAGATGGAGGAAAGTGAAATGAAAGGGGAATATAGATCGCTATTAGTATTCAAGGTTTCAGCATCTTTTCGCGTCATTCGAGATAATGTTTTTCTTAAGTAATCACCGGCATAATGCTCTTTTTTCTAACAATAAGATGGTATCAGGAGACTTCTCATTCATCTTACTCGAAGCTGAAAACGCAGAGGAGCGAACGACCGATCGGGATATTATGTTCCGAAAAAATCCAATATTCCAGGAGAATTTTGTGAAAAGTCAGCGATAAGATTTTCATTTTCAATCGAAGCAAATCACCTGCCATAAATTATTACGTTGTACTTTCTGAACGGAACGCCGAGCAATTTTAGAAACCGTTTCGTTAAATAGGATTATCAAAATGTCGAAGGATCGCGCACGATTGCGAGAAAAGGGTTATCCGAGCATGATCGTTTGCTAGAACGGTTTCTACGTTTTGCAATCAACGTGTCAGCTTTTCACGTAATCAACAAAAGATGAGTTTCCCATATACTATAACTCCGTATAACTCTGTATAACTCTGTTCTCTCTACGCAGGCCAATTGACAAACCGTTGGTATGTACGTATTACCTTTTCATTTTTACACTTTCTTTGCTTTTGCTTTTGCTTGTGCTTTTTACGTTCATCGATCTTACCAGTTGCCCCATAAACTCGATTTTGTAGAAATATCGTCTCCCATATGACTTATAATATGTTACCACGTACGCTTCATTTATCGTTTCGAAGGCTACGCGGCTTTGGCTTTCGAAGAATGTATCGTTCCAGGTTGGCGGATGGGGAGAGACAGTGCGAGACGAAAGAGCATTTATGAATCTTTCACGAGCGAGTTTTCGAGCGTTCTCCGAGGGTGGAAGTTCAAAATGTAGACTGCGTAAACTATCGATCTTACGTATCGTAAAGATTATCGTAAAGATTATCGTAAAGATTATGGTAAAATCAAGGAAAGTAAGACTTTGGTATTTCTCCGCACTTAGAAACGTACGGTTTCAAGATAATTACATCATTAGTCACATATTTATAGGCGAATATAAGATAGGCATGAAAAATCTTTTCGCGTATTTAATTTTATCGATTAAAGCAATTGTGTGCGTATTCCTGGATGCACAGCGACCTATGACGGAATTTTTAAGAGGACGATCCAAGTTACAAAGAGTTTCCGAAGGATTGATAAATCTTGAGTGGCATAATTGTATTAATAAATCTTGGAAGCTCTTTGAAAGTTATAAAATTTAAAATTCCTTCGACAGCGCAGCTATTTTACTTTCATAAAGCCCCTCCAAGTAATGATTAATTACGAATAACGTAATTACTGTAACTTTTGCTTATTGCCGTGGGTATTTATAAAATATATAAGATTTTCAAACTTCGTATTTAGAAACGTATTTTTAAATCGAACTCTCATTCTATATCTCGTGGCGTATATAGTCTTGATCGATTGGGGGGAAAAATGGCAAACCCTGGAATTTCGATAGAAAAAATTAATCCGTTCTCGTAAATTAATGACAGCGCTTCGTACATAACAGTAGATTTACGATCGGGAATAATGTAAATGAATAGTACGTCCGTCAGAACGGTGGAACGAAGGCACGGAATGCCAAAACAACAATACTCCTCCTATCGTGCCGTAAGAAAAAAGGGAAGATGCGAGAAGAACGTGTATTCATTTTTCTTCGAAGATTATCTGATCGGAAAAATGATGGCAAAAATTACCGTTAAACGATTTATTCGATTGGAATTGATCGACCTTAATAAATTATTTAAAAAATGGAATATCCAGGATAATTGTGCACATTTTATAAATATATATGTGCATACGTTTGATGTATTTCCCCATATGTGTGGTTACGTTCTTGACGAAAGAGCATTGGTTTGCATTAATTGGCTATATGTATCTAATTAGGAACAATAAGGAATATATTTCGTTTCGGTGAAGTTTCGAGTGGCTTCGAATTTTCCATGTTAATTTGTTGAAAAAATAGGAATAGAGAATGTGTTTCATTTCTGTCGTATAGCCTTCGATTGTTAAACAAATAGATAAAGATAAACACCGGTGGCAGCCCATTTGGACAGGAAATATAGCGAAACAAAAACGGTAGAGCACAGGGAAAAATTTGACGAACGGCAGACGGCTGAAAGGTTGACAGATTGAAATTTTGAGATGATGGATTCGATAGCCGAATCTACGTTTTCATACTATCGAACGTGTGTTCATCGTATAACGATAAATATATGTATATATGGGAATATTGACATTCGTTAAAAAACCTAACGGTTGTACGTATGTACCTCTTATCTTTATTTTGCATACATATTTCTAATTATTTTAGTATTTGTGGTCGGTATAATTACGATGTCCCACTTTTGGATCTCTGAATTTTTCCGATTACTTTTCATCAATAACGTTCATAATGTAATTTTGAAGTTTCGCCCGTGAAAGATAACCGAATTGTAGTAAATTTCCGAAATTTTTGTTTTACGTCCGATCAATGGCCAGCCGACCGTGAGGGATCCGTGGTTAGTGGATTTATAGTAGCGAAACGAACGAGTTGAATTTATGAATTTCCTTCCAGCAAGTAAGAAATGACGCAGGATAGGAGGAGATTGTACGTGGAAGTCGCAAGATTAATCGGCTAGAACTTCCTTCGCGGAAATATAACGGGATACGTGTATTAACATTTTTCCTGTATTTATTCTTGATTGGAATTACGAAAATTTAAACGCGTTTCTTACTTTTTCAAATTTATTGCAGATACAAAAATAGTACATTTGACAAAACGTTATCTTCGATGAATGTCGTGCACCTTCACGATAAAACTAGAACGGCGATTTTACGTAAACGAACGAATAAACCGACTTACAGCTGTATGGGAAGACCTCGTTAGTAATCGTTAATAAACGCTAAAAGGACGTTGTTCGAGCCAGGCAGTACCAAGTATCGCCATGCTACTTTCATCAGGCTGTATTCTCTCATTTTCGTGATGCGTATTCCACGGGAACTGCCTTGCCTCTATGATTGATGTACCATCTCACGTTGCTAATCGATTTCAGGTAATTTTCCCAGGCTCGTCAACGCTAGTTTTCTCGTCTCGAACCGAAAGAAGGGGAACAGAATATAGCGAACAGAAATGTACAGCCCTGCAGAGTGACTCGTCGTTAACGTTTAAGTCAAGTCATAGAACTCGAGTTGTATTTATAAAGTACCTATATCGTTATCAGCAAATAATAGGAGACGTTGGTGGAACACAGTTATGCGATTATCCTATATGGCGTATCGTGTATTTCCAACAAGCACGAGGTTTTTTTCTACCCAACATCGTTAATAGCGTTCAAAGGTATTTGGCGATTTTAAAAATTTGCTCGAACGTTTACTAGCAAAAGCTGTCATCGAACGTATCTCTTGGTTGTTAAAAGATAGGGGAGGACGGGAGGGGGACAACTAGCGCAACGGACTATGACGTCGCGTCGTAGAGATTTCAGGCTTGTTATTTATGATAGACGAATTTGCGTCTAGTCACGGCGATATTTCAAGGAAAGTGGCATCCGGGGAGTGGTGGGTGCAGTCATGAAAAGCTATGGTGCCTATTCTCCGTTGCAGCGAATCTTTTGGCTTAGCTCGGTCTTTGGCAGGGTGCATCGCGCCCTTAGCCGCCTTAGTTCGGCTTTCCCATCCCCTGGGACCGATTACATCGATCGTTTTATGGAGCCGGTCTTGTTACACGATCCCGCAGGAACGTCTAAAACCTCTTTCTGACCTACCTACATCCGCAGAATATACGTTCGCGCAACGAAAAGTTGCAAGTTCGTATTTCTTTCTTCGTAGTTCTGAAACGTTTTTAATTCGAACACTCCTTTTACAAATTACCATTCCGTTACGATGTTTACCATGTTAAACATTCCGTACATTTGCAAACGATAAATGATCAGGTTTCGTTACGAAGCAATGTGTGTGCAACGTTAACAAGATTAAAAATACGTTGAAACGTATTCGTGTTTGGTACTTACGAGCAATGTTACCTTATCGGTAAATGTTTAACTGTCTCGTTATCTGTTACTACGTTACATCGTTATATGAAGCTTGTTTAGTTGTCGAATCACTTGTGCAAGCATTTTTACTCGCGCGCTGTCTTTAACTATATATGTACGTGTCAGTTTTGCTCGATTACTTCGTCTTGCCGACAAAACCAAATACGAATTATACGTTTCGTAAAATCGTTCGAGAAATATAATTTCTTTGCGGATGTGCTTAATGTTGATTACGTCGTTGTTAAATCGGCTGCTTTATAGGATTGTTGGCCATTGTTATATCGCAATCTTGCAGTAGATCTTAAAAACGACTTTTGCGTTCTTCGAGATTCGTATTCCAACTATCGATAGGGAAATTTAACTAAAAACGTCCGATCCTTTGGGACGGAAATACATTGACGGGGAAATGTTATTGCATTAGCAGTTTTCTACGCGTCGCTATTTCGTTGAACACGCTACACCCGAACGAAAGACAACGATTTTTTCAAAGAGTTTCTCTTCGCCACATTTTCTTTGATTTCGAAACTACGTAAGGAAATTACAGTTGACATAAAAAATAAGAGCGGAAGTATAAAGATTATGATTATATCGAGCGACTGCCAATGCAACAGATATCTCCGCTGGGAAATATTACACCGATCGTTTCGCGTTAGCTGTTTACAGATTCCCCGAGGAACAACTAATACTCGTTTCGTTGCATGTTCACTTCAATGCCCATCAAACGTTCAATTGTATCTGTTAGTCTCTCGAATCGGGTTCGTCGGTTAGCAATGAAATGAGATTTCAAATACTACACACGATCGTTTCGAGATAATTTATCGGCCAATTCGTTTCTCTGCGATACGATGGTTTTAATTGCGAATAATTAATTTGATCGAAATCGGTATTCATTTTTGTTTCTTTAAATTATCGATTCCTCCGGATATATGCTACGGGCAAAGGCAATGTCGAATACGAACACAAGCTTCTCGGGAAAGTTCGTTTAAAAAATAACGGTCTCCATTGAAAAAGCATTTACATCGTATACACTATGCAAGATGCTTCTCTGCTTCGAGCATCGCGTTTTGAATATTGAAATCGAACGGGCAGGAACGAAGAAGAAAGCACAGAATGGAAAGTCAAAGTCCGTTTGTCGGCGATATTTCGCACGTCACTGCATACCAGCTGGTGCGCTTTCGAGCGTGCGCTTAAGGGAATGTCGTGTTCCCTTCGTTGACACCTCAATTTTTTTAAGAATTTCCCTAACTCCTTTGTTCGTGAAATACGATTCATCTTTTAGTTTATGATCGCCGAAAAAAAGGAAACAAGTACCGCCAGACTAGAGTTTTCATAAAATTGTAGCGAAATATAAACACGTGCAAAATGTTTGCCTGGCGTATCGAAATTCCCCCAAAAGCGGCAAACAAAGTCCGAAGACGCGTCGTTGGAACCGGCGATCGTTCTCTGTTCAACAACCGACCAAATGGATCATCCGGAGTTTCGGAGACCGCGATTACCGACTCTGAAACGATCGACGATCTTTGCTTGAAATGGAAATTACAAGTCTTTGGATTTAACTGACTGTCGTGAAAAATGGGGCACGCCGTTCATCGATAAGAGCGTAAAAAGTCGTGCGTAATGCGAATAAAAGATCGGAATCCGATAGGAGCACGGTAAGTACATTGGCCCGTCACTTGCAACCGGTCGCACGCTCATCCTGCTCTCCGCTCTCGCGTCGCGTCGTTATTCCCTGCCCGGAATCTCGAAATTGCTCGAGTTATTCGAAAAATTGCTCTCTCTCTCTCTAGACGTTACGCTTCAGTTCTACATGTAGTCAAGTTCTATCGATTTTCCTAGCTTCTGCTTAGATCCAAATTTCTCTTTCCTCCTTTCTTTTAATACGTCGCAGGAGATCGTCACGGCGATCGTTGGCAGTACCGCTGTTGTGTAACGTTCGTCTACATACATGTACATACATGTGTATATACTTTATCGTATCTTAAGCCTGATTTTTGTTCGCTTACCATCTCTGCAAATAAAATTGATCCAAGTTAGATCGTGACGCAGCGAAGATATACCCAACACTAAGGGCTCACGTCTCCACTACGCGTTCCAAAATCAAGGAAGGAATTCGATGCGACTCTGTCTCTTCCGGATATGTTTCAGCTGTATCGTTCCCCCGAGATACGCGCACTACTTCTACGCTGTATGCTTTCGCATCACGTGGAACAGAATTTTAGAGTTTGCCTGTAAAATTCAAAGATTTTCCAAGAATCGAGAGATGCTTCAACTTTTCAGAAGCGTAAAATGCGATGTATCTTAGATGCTACGATACCGGTATATCCACGATTCGAATATTAGTCTAATCGAATATTAAAAATTGCAGTAGTTTCCTCAAATTTTGCATAAAGCAGCTTCATCGGATACGAGAAGACGAACAATTCCATTAACACCGAGGTGATACGGGCGAACGATAGTTTCATTTCTTGAAAAGGAATCGTTCCACGTATTTATTTTGCACTCAGCAGGTTGTGACAGAACGCGTCGGTCACGCGGGCGTCACCGCGCGATTCTCAACCTAAGCGATTAAGGTAAACCAGCAACCGCCCCGTCGCCTACTAAGAAACGAACGGCGATCTCTTGGACGAGACACTCTCGATATTACACTCGACCAGTTCTTCGAGAGCAAATCGATAATTTTTAGGAAATATTTTAGTTTAGGGATGGCTAGGGTTGTTGGAGCGTGGACGTTTCTCGACCACTTTATCGCGTATTCGCATTCATTATTGGAGCAGTCTCGAGTTAACGATCAATTAAGCGATCGCGGGTAATATGGAATGCCTGGCACGTAGTAATGGCCGCATAAGGATCGCCAGAACCGCTGGAAGGAGAGACAGTGGCTTCGCCTAAACTAAACGACGATGTTCTTGCCTTTGTACTCTCGAAACCATCCATTATTTGGGATTTTGGGCTACGCAGCGGTAAAGTCGATCGGTTGTTCTTCTTTGCGCCGCTATCTTCCCACGATTAGAAATACATTTAAATTCACCGTAACGCGATTCGTTCTCCCTTTTATCCTCGACACGATACTACGCAATTTAAGCGCGATACGTTGTTCGAACTAATCCGACGCCAATATCCGGCTCGAACAAGATACTTTGAAGAAAAATCGACTGCAATTTGGATTCGTGTCTCTGGTATTCAGCGTTTTCGCTTTATCGTCGGACCTGCGATCGACGTTAGTTACAGATTCGGAAGGTTCGTTAGAAGTTGATTCGCCGTTAGGGAAAACCATTGCTTCGCTTCTACGTGAAACGCGAAAGTCGCGAAGAAACTTGGTCGCTCGTTATATTTCAATGGTGAATCGCCGACTCTGTAAGCATACTTTTCAATGGTATCGAGAAAAAAAGCGTTTCGAGTGTAGCAGGCTGGGATGAAATGGCTCTCGGAGCCCGATAAAACTCACGGCCACATTTCATCCGAAATTTTAAAGCTAACATCCATATATCTGCTTAGTGGGATGCTAGATGAGAAACTTTGCTCGTTAATAAATCGCCTTTTTTTTTGCGCGCGTGTAACCACGAGGATGTTTTCATTTGCAGCAATCTCCTTCTTGTTTTAAATGATTCCGCCGGCACATAAACCGGCTATAAACTATCGAATACAACTCTGCCACACACGTTGCCTACTTTTTATCATTTTGGCCGCACGTACGATCGAAAACATACGGCGCAACTTCATTATTTCCTGCGTCTATATGAGGCCTTTATATCGTTGCGTCCAGTGGAACTTTCTCTCGCGAAACATAGAGCTGTGAAACACATTTTGCGCATGGGCTGGTGGGGGTGCTGCTAATTATCGAACTGGTTTATGCTTTGTTTATGAGCTTGCCAGCGAAGAAATATTGCTTTCGCGGTGCCGGATATTTTTTCGCGCGATACAGCGAACAGCAAAGGATACGATACAACGAGACAAAAATCCATCGATCCATTAGAATTCTTGCAATTTTGCTCGTTAAGTCAAATCGAGACGCGAAGATACATTTTCTTTACTGTATATGTATTCTGCAGCATGATTCGAGTAAAAACATAGAACGGGTTTTTCATTAGTAAAAAACATCTTCGTAAGACGATAAGGTCGAAAGACGGAAAATCCAATTACCGTACTCGGTATACGGATTGGAGAATTTCCTTGCCTTTCGTTCGACGCGTACAATTTCGTTACCAACTTTGGTATCTGCGTCAAAGCGTGAACGCATTTTTTCCAACAAAGATCTCGCGATGAGAACCTAATTTACACTTTCCACGAATAAGCGTCCATCGTCGATCCGATCCGTAGTTTCGTTGTAAACTGTGTTGCATTCGCGAACCGCGTTTTCTATCACGATGGGCCAACCGTTCAGCGGTTACGGAGCGGAAGGTGCTCTACGCTAGTCCAAGATCAAAATATGGATATCTAGTTAGTTTCTCTTCAACGTAGGTCGGATTAAACTCCGGCTGAAGTTTAAGGAGGAAATACTTACTTAGCAATATCGAATCAAGCGTTCACCTTATTTTAATCAGATCGTATCTATGCAAATACATCGCCATACAACCTGACCTGACCCGAGACACCAGTATCCGATAAGCAGTGCAACTGCATCCGATTTGAAATGGAAATCAATACCGAAACAAGACCCGTATCGACCCGCTCCGGTTTCCCTTCTGATTCGAACATTCATCACTTTACTTGGATACTGTAATAGGCTTCCCGAATCGAAGCGCGCCTTGAACGAGTACTAATTTCGGCTGACAATGGTTATAACGCTTATGAAACAGCACCAGGAGGATCGCTTAGCGCCTCCCATGCAAGCTATCCTTTCAATTTTAGTCGAATCGACGGAACTGAACGGAGCTGAATCTTCAGCGGACAAGTCATCGTAATAAAGTTCGAAAGCGTCGGTGGTTGAAGAACTTTTTCTTTGTTAAAAACGTTGAAATCATGGTTCTTGCGTAAGAGTCGCGTAAGGGTTCTTCGCATAGGATCGATAGGCTGATACAGGCTTTTCACGATATACCTAGATATACGTAGAAAAGATTGATCTTCGAATAATCTTGTTAAATAGAAAGTAAAGAAGAACGTAATTTTATCGCGACGTTCGTTCGAAATCTGTCGGACGTAAAAAGTGGACGATACCATTCGACTTATAAACTATAAACGAACAAACGTGTATCGTTGGATCTGCACGAAGAAGAGAGACAGACAAACGCTCTAGACTAACGATCGCCTGGAGATATTTGTCAGAAATTCTTTGATTCGCGATTCGCCTGGAAGTCGAGTTTAAACGCATTACGTTTTCATGGTAAAGTCTTTGGCAATTCGAGTTCATTTATGAGTGAAATTAAAGCGAAGGGACGCGTCGTTTCGATTCGACTTAATTTCATTTCGTATTTGTTGCGGTGTTTGTTTAACGCAATATCGTGTATCCACCGATGGGGCAAAACACACAGATTCAGAGACCAATAAATTCTGGATAATTCCAGCCAGGGAACCTGAATATAAGTCTCTCCGTTTTCCTTCTTTCAAGAAAGAGAGAAAGAAAGAGAGAGAGGGAGAGAGAGAGAGAGAGAGAGAGAAGGGGAGATGATCTAGCTTCGAGACTATTCAATTTCATAATCCGATTTGCCGTACGATTGCAGCAAGCAGAAAACTTTCGATTTATAGCGTGCTTGAGACAGAATGCTCAGGATCCTGTGCCTCCGCGGTGGTATCATAAGGAGCAATGCAATTTCCTTCGGTAGAAAATGCTCACGGGATACAGTTACTCTTCGTCCTTTCCTCCTACGATTTAAGCAAAGATAATTAACAATAAAATTATCTCTTTCCTCTTATAGTAAACGTTTTCATAAATATTTGCCATTCGATCATAGCGGCTAGCTTCCAGAAGATAACGACAAATATATTGGAATAGATCGATCGAACGGACAGGTTCTGGGCAGAGATGAGTTCGTTGCCAACTAGTTCGGCAGAAATCGAAAGAAATGTTTACCGCGGCAATGGCAACACGTTCGCGCGTTTCAGCGAATTAAAACATTAACGTATCCAGAGGCAGATGGTTCGTTACGTGTTAGATCTAACCCAGAGGTTAGCCCGTTTAGCGAAGCCAACCAGAGCTTTTCCTCGGTGCATAAGCACAGAAAGTTTCGAAATGGCAAACGCGTTGTTGGCACGAAATTTATACGTACATCCGGCACTTCGGCTATTATCCGGTTCCAAGTAATCACTTTCAGAGTACGAACGAGCTTTCAGAAATAACGTCGCAAAGAGGTGGAGGTTTTTGTATCTTGGATATTTCTATCGGTGTTGGCGATATGATTCGGTACAAGACACGGGTTAGCGGGGGTGGGGAAGGGATTAAGTCGAGGAGAGTTTGGAAAGGATTTCCAAGCAATAAGGTCGAAAAGATTTTATGTAGAATTATTCGCAGAAGATAATTAAAATTTCAAGATTGACGGAAAAGTTGAGGGAATGCAAACAGCAGTGGCAGAGTTAATTATTCTTGGTGTATTAATGTTCGAGTAAAAAGAAAGTGGAAATTGCCCGAGCCGGTCTACAGGCAGCTGCCAGGGGTTATCGCGTCCTTCTTTTCGAACAATGGCATTCGTTTCAGGATGAATATCGGCGAGGCAGTAATTGAAACTTCCTTCAGCGACGCGGGCTGCTGTTTATCCGTAAGGAGCGTTCCTCAATAGGTCCTCTCAGAACTTGGACGATTTATCTTTGATGTTTGTTACCGGTTTCGCTACGTAGCCGGCCGACGCGACGCTAAGTAAACTCCGACGGTGTGGCCGATCCATTAATTAAGTTAATTAACTCTAGACAGGTAACACGACGCTACTATGGACACCAAGTAAACTCTAATGTCGGCCTAGAAACCGACCAACATTATGCTCTACATACGCACGTAATTACACCGAGTTTCATCGAATTCGTCCTTCCGTCACGCTACATCTATTTTCTTGTCTTTCGGTCTACCAATTAACCTTTCGTTCAACGCAATTTACAATTATATTGCTCACCATCGACACCTATCCCATCCTGTATCACCTTCCTTCGTCCGTTCATCTCTTGTAATCTACAATTTCTATAGGAGAAACATATGTTTTCATTGCGATGAATTTATTGTCGTACTTTTGCGGAGACACTCTCCCTCTCCGTTTTCGAACTTGATCTTTCAACGTCTCGTTCACCGCGATACCTCCATTCGTAATAACGGGTTACTTCTGCTGCACTTTTGTAGCTCTGTTTCTTGATTTCACGCAATGGTACGATTTTTTAGAGTATTTTTCAAGCGAATCTAATCCGGCATTTAATGGCGAAACGAACGCGTAAAACGAACGCAGGGTCCGCGCGAATTTAATCTTCTTCGTAAAATTACAAGCAGAAACGAGATTGCGTTGGAACGTGCGCAGCGGAACCGCAGCTAATACGCAACCAGCCAAATGACGTAATTACTCAATCGTGGAATTCCAATGTGGTCTGTTGTTACGCACGGCCATGCTGTATATATGTAGATATTTAAATGAGAGCGTAGTTGAAACTTAGTAGAGTTGACCACGAAACAGGATCAAGGGATGAAGTTCTCAAAGAGAAACGGTGGTTAGTACGCGAGCGTTGCACTTGTATACGTTACATCGGAAGTTTCAGTTTCGGGTTAAGATATTCTCTCGTATGACGCTTCCTGGACAACGCTAAATCTTTGTGAATTACGATCCCAGTTGTATTTCACAATGGTATAAGATAACAACGAGGGTCAAAAACGGTCGACACGATCCATTTAGAGCGTAAAACACTTTTCAAAACCAATGAGGGAATAATACACGCGGATACCCGAAACAAAAGAAAATCGCGTAATTTTCGCGAAACAACGTTATAACGTTATTCGTTGGACACATGTTGTCCAATATGAACGATTATGTACGTATACAAACGCGAAACAAAAACGCGAGCAACGAAAGGAAGGGATAAACGATCCAATAACAATTATTTTTCGATTATTTTCTCGTATCTGTAAAAGTAATGGAGGTTATCCCTCGGAAATCTACAAATTTACTTTTGAAAATCGCGTTTTCGAACCAAAGGAGATATTAGTCTGAGAGTTGTTCGATTTATCTGATCTTACATTTACCTTCAAACTCGATTTCCGATCGGAAACGTATTTACGTTCTCTTTTGGGAGCTTTGCGCGTCGATGAATCGTCCAGTTTAACGGGACGTAATATTCTCGAGCGACTATCAGAAATCCAGGCTTTTTCTTTAACATCGGCGAACCCGTGTTTCGTTCATCTTCGCAAAGGAGCATAAAGTGTCTGCAATACGTTGAATTACTGTTTCTCAAGCTGTTCGCAACCTTGTTCCTTTGCGATGCAACGCTTGTGTACGCTGAACACGTGAACGCTTAAAAAATTCGCATTCCAGGGGGAAACGACGTCTTCGAAATAAAAGCACGACGTCCGTAGGCGACCATTTTTATAGTTTCAAGCGTGTATTTTATGGACCAACGTTCTCGGATTTGATTAAATTTGCATTGGACGGGAACGTTCCGTCAAAGACGTGGATGCATTTTGACGGAATTCATCGGGCTCCGCGCGTTTTTTCTGACAAAAACTGTCGATTCGCGGCGTTGGACGCGTTTAGTGAGTCGCGCCGCGGTCACACCGAATCGCAGCAACGCAGCGCGGCTCGGCGCGGCATTAGCGACTGTGTTAAATTCGGGACGCGCTAATAACGTCGAACAGCGCCGTGCTAGATAAATATGTATGACGTGGTAAAGCTCCATTCATAAACAAATCACTTTGGCGTCCGTTTGTTTGGATTTGCAACACAATGGCGGACAATAAAGTACAATGCAGTACGTCATCTGCACTTCGGTCCATCCGCGCGCATAACTCCTGTATTTGTCGATACGCTTCAACAATACGCCACGTTACACGTTCAACTCTACGAAATTGTCGGCCAGCCTGAACATTTTCCCTGCAACATTTAACAAACTGCGGCTATTTACCCTCTCGATTTACCCTCTTACGGAAGCGAACGTTTTTCCAGCGCTGGCCGTAAAAACGGATAAATATCGCGTTGCATTCTCATAGTACTGCTAAACGATTCGACCGATTCCACGCTGTACGACTAAACGTTTCTTCTTATACGTATAGAAATTATAGAAATTATAGAAATTGTAGACGTTTCCCGATATCGTTAATTTTCTTTTCCGGACCTTTTCCTGGACCTTCGAAGCAAAAGTAAATGATGAAGGACATCATCCGAAATCAAAAGTAAAAAAAAAAAAAGAAAAAAAGATTAAAGTCTCGGGACAAAAATCGTACGACAGGTCACGTTTAACGCGTGGTTAACGTAAATTCCGTCGTAAATTTCGCCGAATACAACGAAAATGCTGTACATCGTGCAAAAAGACGGAACATTCAACGAGTTGGATCGGAACGAAGCAATCGTTTCTCTCTCTCGTTTCAGCCAGTGCGCGTAAACTTTGCAGATTTGATATACCTGGATGAACGACGAGTAGGCGATCGAACAGAGCAATCGAGCTCATTTTTTGAACAAATCGGAGAAACCGATCGATCGATTCGCTTTAAGGAAGTCGTGGCGAATTTCGGATCGTTTGCGCTTGGTCGGTAATTTTACACGAACGATCATTCTCCTATTGACAGGCGTACGCGTTCATCGTCAATTTATCATAACCGAATAGAGGATCGCCGCAATGCATCGCTCCTGCGGGACCGGACCTCGTGACGAGACGCTAAACAGGCGATTATGCGCCTCCATTATTATGCCATCAAACACACGGACGCTACATGTTCGCTTGTGTTCGTTAATTTCTCCTATTCTCCACCCATCTACTCCCGTTCATTTTTCTTTATTTTTTGTCCTGAACCTAACCCAATCGTTTTATGAGTCAACCGCCTGTCCGACGTTGTGATTGTTTGATATTCTTTTCCTGCGACTTTTATTCGAATCGAACGACATAATCGCCGAATCTTATTCCGCTCGTTTCTTTCTCCATCCATCGCATGTTGATATTCCTTTCGTGTTATAATAATACGTTAATGGCGGAACTACGCGAAGCTAGATCGTTGCTTGGAATTGTACGAGTTCAGAGACTCGTTCTGTACATCGTACGGAACTTACTAATCTATCACGTAGTGATTATTCCACGTCGTAAAGTCGTGTGTCGATCGTTCGGCTCGTTAGCTGCTACGCGACGATGGTTTCGATAAAATCAGCTTCGATCCGTTCGATAAAACGTTCCGTGCATCGCATTGTGCAGAAGCCAGAGATCTTTTGGACTCGCGCAGAAATCCGGGTAAACGACGAGAGCTGGTAAGAATAACGTTGCGGAGAATATTAAAAAATAAATCGTAATTTCAATGGATAGCGATAAAACGCTGGTATCGGCGTCAGTGGTTCGATCGCTGCCACTGGCATTCATAGGAACGTCGTTGTCGCTCGAAGACACTCCGATATCCTCTGTAACGTAATTTCTCTGCGAGATTTTTCTCCAGCATCCGATTCGTTCGACCCCATTTTCGTAACCGTTAAATATCGATCGCTACTTTTCCTCTTCCTCCGAGGCAATTAAAGGTCTCATCACTGATAAATTGGTCGACATAAAAATTCTGTACGCATGTATAAGCATTTCTCGAATCGTTTAACCGTGTAAAACAAAATTACCTTTCTTTCTTTCGGTGCTGTCGGTGTTACGTTAAAAACGCGACCGCGTTCTGAATCGCCCGGTGAAAAGGATTTGGTCGCGATCGTATAATCGATGTAAGTAACTTGAATGGTTCGCGGAACTATAATTCTCCCCTCCTAAATATTAAAATATACTGGTAATAAGTAGAATTAGACGACGATTAATCAGGTTCGAAATAACGTGCCGCTTTATTAGCTCGTATCGATCGACGCGAATTTTCCTCGAAATCGTGAAATATCCTCGCCCAGGTGAAAGGTTAAAGACCGGGGACGAGTTAAAAAATTTACGCTGATTCGTTCGTGCGGCGGGGGACGCGACTTTGATCCAACAAGGGCGAAACAAAAATTTTCCTTCGCCGTAATTTGTCGCTGGCTAAGGATAATCCTTGCAGCGAAGGAAAATCTTGGTAACGTTATCGTAAAAAGTAGCGATTTTTGCCGGGCTGCTTCGGAAACTTCGACTAAATATTTCGAGCTTTTTATCCCTGGTCGAGCTTCTTTCCACGTCTGAAAATTCTAGAATGGCCCTCCTTATGGAAATGTCTCTCCAACTGGCAAAAGTCAAAGCTTTTGCTAAGCTGCTATTCCAAGCAATTTTTAGCGCGGAAAAATTTAGCGACTCTTCGTTTCCCTTTGCTCGCTATTCCTATCCTACCCTCCTCTTCCTTTTCTCCATCGGTTTCTCTTTTTTTTCGGATTTCTTCTCCCCGATGTTTCTCCATTCTCCTTTAATACAATATCGTCGAGGTTTCGCGTATCGTTGTACAGAAACTCAGAATCGGTAACGCGTGCCGTCTCCCCCGTCGCTATATTTTCCTGTACGTACTTTTATTTATAGGAATATCACCAACAGTTGCAACACCAGTTATCGTATGTTATCTCCTAAATTATACCTTATTGAACGAAATATTTCAAGTAAAACTTACTTTGTTTCGAGGAGTTACTTTGTTCGTTGCGACATCTTGCGATGACCGCAAATTTTATTTAGGTGAACGTGCCTTCGAGATTTCAAGATTTCAGAGATTTCATATTTGATCTTTTTAAATGGAATTATATCATTTTATTCGGATGGACGCGTTCGCCTGTACTGTGACGATTTCATCGACCTAAATAGGTTGGTGTTCTTAGTTCGTTCAAAGTCATTTACTGCCGTTCAAGAAATAGAATCTCGTTGCTCCAGTTACTTTCATATTCGTTTCACCCCTTTTCTCTCGCCATGCTTCGGGGACGATTGTATTCGTCCAGTCACGAAAACGTAAAGAATTCTATCATCGCGCCGGTAAAGCGTTAAAACGTTTAATCGGGCGAAACGTTCGATAGTGCTGGAAGTGTGACGCAACGTACTCTTATTCGCCGCGGTTCCAAAAGGTGTTGCAACTGTAGCTTGCTTAAACGTGATTATGCAACAAAATATCGCGACGTTAGTCTGAGTAACAACAAGAAGATCTGCGATTTTGTTGCACCGTTTAGCATTTGCCTGCATATTTGAAGCGACACACCACTTTCCGTCGACTCTTACCGATGTACGTCTATATCGAACAGTATATCGAATGTTTTTGTAACTCTGATCAACGAGATCAATTGTCATCGATGTTATTTTCCACGGGGCCTTAAAAATTATCGTCATTTGTTTTATTCGAAGCTTCTATAGTTTAATAACTGTGTTAACGCTTGATTTCAATTGTTTACGGTTGACGATGCACGTTGACGTAGGTCGTAGCGGCAACAATAGCAACTCGCATTCATCGGTTTCATTGAAAATGCACAGCGCGGTAACGAAATAACGTTTGCGCGCGATTGCTCAACGCATACGGATGAAAATTAGCAGAAGTGGTATAGTTTCGCAACATTATCACGAAGCGAGCATGCGGAAATCCGTATTGGATAAACGTCCCTGGATGGAACGCGAGTGGGAAAACTCGGTACTTTTGAACGTTGGAAAACGCATCGCGACGATATTTTGCGGAGAGAAGTGCCCGCCCAACGATAGACGACGAATCGCTAAAAGAAACGCCATCTCATCGTCGATTCCAACAGCGGTATTAATTTCATTACAGAGGTTCGATAATCGTTCCGTTATTGCTTGATTCCGTTCCATTCATTTTACACTCGCTTTAGCCCGAAATGGGATAGGAAGAAGAAACGGAAAAGAGAAAATAGTCGAAAAGAATTCACCGCAGCCAATCCGGCGACGACCGTTGCCCGTTAAAATCGATCGCAACTGTTGTATCGTTAGCGGGAAAGAAAGAAAAGGAACAAGGGGAGTACGAGTTCTCTTTGGGGAAAAGTATCGTCGAATTTGAATCGAATTCGCGTCAAATTCGATCGGAGAACAAACGAATAGCTCGAAGCCGCTTTACGGCTTTCACGCCAATCTCTCTGGCTGTTCTATGGCGTTGATAGCTCTGTATCTTTGCTTGTTCTTTTTTTTTTTTCACTATCGAGAGGTGAGCGCTAAATGTTTGAGCCTGAGCGAGAAAGGAATAGAAAGCACAAACGGAAATTTATTTCTGCGGTTGAATCGGCTGACCGTTATTTTCACAAATTTGGATTAATCTCGTTCAATTCTTAAATCCAGCTCTTTCAACCGGTCCAGTTTTTCTTTCATAAATTCACATCGATAAACTCACCTACGTACCACATTGAAATAATTAGAACTAGTCGTCCGAGTAATCACGAGAAACGAGAAAAGCGTAACATTTATTACTCGTAGTTATCGCGTCGAGTTTCATCCTACTTTCAGGTAAGCGCAGCCTGTCTATGTTTCCTTCGTTTCAGATTATCGAGATCTGACCAAGAAAATCGTCTAAAATATCTACTTATTTACTCGCGGTAGAGGACTAAAGATTTTTTTCAAATATTCGTTTCTGTTTTATTCGTGACGAACGAGAGGAAGTCTGGAATGACGAGAAATAATCGGAATAGAGGAAAACGAAGGAAGGGGAGTTCAAATTTTATGTCCAGAATATGATATGATGATTGCTCGATAGAATTATTCGCGGCATCTTTCTTCTTTTTTTTTTTTGTGTGTGTGCGCTTCTTTTCGTCTCGAATGTCGTTTGGCTCGCGAACAGCATATCGTTCGGAAAGAGTTTTAATCGAACGAAGAACCTCGTCGAAGAGGGGCTTTGGAATAAGTTCGGAAGCATCGTTCGAGGACGAGGCTGACGAGTTACCTCGATTTCACAGTGTCGCTCGGTCAGCAAATCTTTGACCGACTCTCCTGTTATTTCACGAATGCAGCGAGCGCGTTGTTGCTCGTTTGAAGAACGTGATAATTTATCGCTTACCCTGCCGTTTTCGTTACTTTGATTTTCTGTCCATTCGCTGCTCGACCAGCTCTCTTCTACTCTCCTCCGATTCCGATATTTCAAAACGTTTCACCGTGGCACGATGGTCCTTTCGACTCTACCAAGGATTTTCACCTCTCCGATGCTTTTCTGCGAAATTTTCCAGAGTTTCGATTCTTCTGAAAAATAATCGCGCCGTTAGATAATTTGTTATTTGTTGTTTTTATCGTACGCAAGCGTCGTATTCGTAACGGAAATACAAAAGCTGCGGTAATGTATTACGAGAGTAGGTGGAAACGGAGTTACGTGGCTATTATACATAGCTAGACGACGTGTTATGATACATATAGGCAACTCGCGAAAGTTCACTTTTTTATTGGGGTCACTCGAATGCCGTGTTAGCGTTAAATTTTAATTCAGAACGGTGCTTCCACTTCTCGGTGCTTTACAACTCTAATTCGAGAATAATTCGCACGGCGGAATTAAAAGGTTAAAGTATCGGTTGCCTCGAATGTTTCCAATCTTACCGAAAAATCACCGATTTTCGCGCGTATTAAAGTATCAACGATGAAACGTTTTATTCCCTTATCGGTGACCTATATGCATCGATATTAGCCGATGCAAAGCAAGCAAACGACGACCAAGGGTCGACGAAAAGCACAGTTTCGTCTGCCTTTTTTTCTTTTCTTTTATCCCCTTTACGATATTCGCCGATGGACCCGTTGATGGAGAGTCTTTCCACGTTACTCCAGTCTCTATACGTACTTTAATACCTGATAGATCGTTCTTTGAAGTAATTTCCTTTGCTAATTAACTAATTTACTTAATCCGTTGCAGGAAACAGTATCTAATCTGCGGAAAGGTAAATAAGTAAGCGGTGAACACGGTTCTGATAAACAGATCACCATCGTTCTACCGTGTAGTTTACCTCTGTAGTTTATCGCTTCAACAAATTTAAACTATAAATATTTTTCATTTTTATGATTCATTGTATATAACATATACTACACGTATTTGTTATATTTTGCATCATCGTTTGAAATTATTGCCGTAATTTGTCCAAATTCTATTGTACATAATGGATACGCCAAGGAACAACCAATTTCTACGTGGATAGTACGTGAATAGCAGGTGAATTTTACCCAAGCTGAGAGAGGTTTGACGAACGTTTTCTTGCGTATGATTTTTCTACCTTTCCATGAAACTCGTTTTAGAAACTCATGCGTAGTCGATTCACGGATTATATGGGTAAAAGTATACGCGGTCGCCTGCCATGCAAAGAACACCAACACCTTCTAGTGAAAACTCGCTCGTCTTGTCCGATCTACATGTTCCTATGATTTATTTATATCGACTTGCTGGCAAACAGGTAGAATTTTATAGCAGCCAACTTTACGAGTCGCGATCGAATTCTGCACCATGTTTCGTTTTTTGTTTAATGAATTCGTTTCTGCTGTCGGTGTTATTCCATCTTTTAGTCGGCAAAAAGTATGACGTACGTATTCGATTTAAAAAAGATACAACGCGTCCGATATTTTATAAAATTTTGTAAGCAGAATTTTTTTCCAAGGATGTATTTACAAAGAGTTTATTTACATTTGCTTTCTACTTTATCTTTTGTTTTACCGACTGCAAAAATCCACCAGTAACGCGAAAAGGGAAAAGTTACGCAAGTTAACGAGGAACGTACAATTGATAATTATAATTACTAAGAACCTGACAACTAAGAATAGTTACGGTTAATACGTCGGTACTAAATAATAACTAAGTATTTGAGTAGAACTTAACAGCCAAGAATTAATAGCCATTAAAGTAAAAACAGAAACAATGAAACGGACGAGAGCTAAAGCGATATAAGAGTTGGTTGGAGTTTAAATAAGCGAGATGATAGCAGAAAAAGGTCGGTGGATGTATGCACGTCCACCACTGTCGTGAAATATTATGCCGAGTTACGAAGATAAAGAGAAAAATACGCGCATGGATATGCTTAACAAGGTGCATTACATGCTGTCGAAATCGCGAGCTAGAGTGCCGAGATTATCTTTAAAAAACTATACATCCAAGTTATTACAGAGATGTATACAAGTTTAGAAAAGTACTCTATGGAAGTTGTTACGCTGCGTATCGAAAATTTGTATACCATCATTGCTAAAGTTGGCCTGAGAACTTTCGTAACGTAGCTGTTTCAGATGTTTTTTTTTTTTTTTAGGAAAAACGTTTCGTTGTGGAAATCGCACGCAACTTTTAACAGAACCGGTTGTCGTATCAATTCTTAATTAAGCGGAGGAAACGGTAACGAGATGTGGAAAGTTGAATAAACCATGAATTACATTTACATAAGTAATGTTTCTCGAATACATCCCGTAAATTCTTTCCATTCTATACAATTCTACGTACTTTTCTTTAATACCTGGATGAAACTCGACGATTTCGTTCGTCTCTATCGAAATAAATGCAACGGACGCGCGCGCATTTTTCAAGATATAAGAATTCACGGTGCACAATCGAGGGTCAAACGTGGACTTCCTTCGTGTGCTTTTCAATCATTACCATCTGAAAGGAGTCGTTTTAAAAGGGGGCGTACCTTTTCAGGCTAGTAACGACCGTATGCAAAAAGCGAGACGATCGATCCGTTTTCCTTCCGAACGTTTCATCGTAATCAATTCCTCTCGATGCTTGTTTTGTGCCTCGCTGCGAGACAAATTTCCCTTCGCTCGCGCTCGGTGCAGCATCTCCGTTTCTATTCTTCCATAGTATTTTTCGCTTGCGTATCGCGAATAACGCGTCTGTTGGAAATTTTTTAGAAGCGCGTTAATTAAAATTACAGCTTCCGTTTTAATTACCGTTGCTGCTTTCCGATGCATCGATACAGTGCGGTTTGCGGGCAAATTATCGGCCCGTGAATTACCGCAAACGGATTTATCGGGAAATTGTATTGCCTTTTCGAGGCGATACCTTCTCTTAAACCGTAAGACGCGTTTCAGCCGGGAGAAAAAATACAGACTGTAGGCGATTTCGATAGGAAGAAATGAAAAAAGATCGGAAGCGTGAAATAGACACGTGGATGCGTAATCTTATTAACAGCGACAGCAATCGAATTACGAATAACGAATAGCGACAGCAACGCGTTAAGAAAGGACGTATCAAACTCGGAGACGTTAGTTCCTTCCGACGGAATATTTCCTGCAAGTATCTGATCTGCAGGTTCGCGACGAATCCGAGGATTCGAGGGAAACTGGAAGGTGCGACGTGCAATGTGCAACGAACTTCTGTAATTTGCTTCCCTGGCGTATTTCTCTCGGGTACTTCCCGCGGGGAACCAACAGAAAGAGACCGGCAACTGCCACTGTTCCCCTAGCGCTCTCCTGATTTCATTTGCGAAACGTGTATCAAATATCTATAGAAGCATTTGCCGTCGACTGTGAAGCGCAACGCCCTAACTTTGCGTTCCACTCTGTTACGGCTGCTGTTTTAACAGGTATCGCGTTGCTCCGGAGATTTCGGCTTTACTCCTGTTTTCCTACCGCAATCTACGTTGCCTCGGGGATTACCCAAAAATCGACTACGCGAAACTTTCCCGATTCCCGATTCATAAGTGAAATATACGTTGCTAAGGACTTTTAATCGCGAGCTATCGTTCCCCGTGATCGCACACCGCTTCGACGTACGTTCAACCTTTACCATTGTTTCGTCACTGTTTCATCACGAACTATTGTAGTACTTCCATTCATTTTGTGTCGCAAAGATGCTCGTAACGGAATACGCGCGCGTGTGAAAAATTTCACTTACGATAATACAAACTCCGGTGCAAAACAAAAAATTGGCCAAACTTAATTCGCCTAGTTTCACCGATAAACCACGTTTATTTGGACGCAGGTTTATGTATATGTACCTCTGTGTATGGAGTACGTAATTTGTCCCTCCGTAGTTTATCGCCCTGTAAGTTCACTCGCTTCTCTTTTTCCACTTACGCGTATTTTCATCTACCGGTAGAAATGACCGATGTTCCATACGAAACTTGCGGAGGCAATGTTCGCTAGTTACGTCGACCTTTCGCATTCTCGACACGCCGGAAAATTTACCACGCGTTCGTTGCGGTTACGCAATTTAATAACAAACGTGGAGGGGTCGCGCGAAACGGATAGGTTTGTTTTAAGGGTTCGTAAGCAAGATGGAGGAGAATGCGTCAGCACGAAGGAAGGGGGCAAGAGTTGGAGCACGCAGCCGCGTGTCACGACAACGCAGCTAATGCATACCAGCTACGTGGAGCAAAATTTAATCCAGTGAATTAATTATAGACTACGCTCGAGATCTCGACTACGGCTCGGCCAATTACAATGGAACGAAGTACGTTTTTCTACACTCTTGTGACATGCTGCGCCGCTTTTCTCCTCTATCTTGATAGTACCTATCGATAATTTCATTTACCAAGCGAACTCGTGCCGTGTGATCTTTCGGACGTTCTTCCACGAGTCGTCCGTCCAATCGTTTCCGCGACTTTTACCTTCCGAAACTTATTCATCTTTCGTCCTTTCTTTTCTCCCTCGACTCGACGTACGTGTATTACGATTACTGTTCGCCTTACTCAAGTTGCAAAGTAATTCTATTATCTTTTTATGTCATTAAAGAATATAACGCAGAACGTTTTACGGTACACGAGTTCAGCCCTGTGATAAAAATAAAGTTGAAGAAAGTTTCACATACAAAGAGGAACAACGACGTGTATTTACTAGCGGAGCAAAAGTTAGAGGGGTCAACATCCCATAGCTCCGAAGGTGTTTAGGGTGATTAATAGTTACCGGACTACCCTCCATAATTAATGTACAACCGTAAATTCAGCTTTGCAGCTGGCGACTATTTGGATATTACAGTTAGAGAGGAGCATTGCTCCAATTTGTTGCAGTCTATTAAACGAACAATTTTTAGATGCCAATCTAACTGGCTTCCTTATTTATATACATCTGTTACGATGTGCGATCGTACGAAAATTTTTGTAACGATGTACGTGCAACAAATGCATTTAATTGAAACAGTTTGATACGTATTTGTTATTCTCGTATTTGTCGATCGCTCAGAAAACGGTCTTCCTCTTTTCCTTCCAAGCGTATTTCAAAGACACAAAGGTCTAGTCTAATTTAGCTGAATTTTCGTTATCTAGTTACAAACCAAAAATACTCGGATTTGTTTGCAAGGTGAGGTTACGGTGTTCTTCGTTCGTTTAGCTGGTTTAACGAGTAAAATCGTTCTTTGCGTGAATTTTGTCGGTAATTGCAGCAAGTGTAGCATTAGAAGCGACTCTGACGCGGGCTAATAGCCCTCTTCTCCTTTCTACTCGGGGGTTGAAGTTTCGCGAGCCGGTATCGAATCGGTGGTGCGCGTTAGGTTTATACGTGTACATTTACGGTCAGAATTCCGGAGCGAGCGTGGAAACGGCACTTTCGGAAAACGGTTATGTTGGACACGAAACTGCTCGAGTGGTTGCATAATTAGAACTATCTTCCGTTCACCTCGTTGAATCCCCTTCGTACGAGTTCCTTCATTCCTTCTGCTATCTTCGTTTCGATAGTGTTTCTATTTCGACGGACGTCTAAAAATATTCATACAGTGACAAAAAATATTCGAAATACGAAATTTTTTATCCCGTCTTTGAATCGATAAGATACGATCGAGCGCAGAAAGAATACCAATCGTTGATACGTGTCACGGTTAAATAATAGATCATTTTTAGAACGCTTATCGATATCATAGCCTTTGGAATAAGCTTTTTAACTCGACCAATCGTTGTTTAAAACGAACGATACATATGGATTGTGCTCCTCTTGCGTATGAAACGGAACGAAGCTAGTAGCGGAAGCAAATTACGAATCGTACTCAACGCGCGAATGGGTGAACGTTAGCTTAAAAAATATTTCGCAGATTTGATTGGACGTTTATTCGGCTTTATTTCAGTTTTTCTTCGCTTTTTGTGACACTTTCAAGGTTTCACTGCTAGAAAAAACGTCATGATATCGAATGTAAAATTATCGAATTTACTCTCGAAATACTATCTGCAAATTCAAGCTACAATTTCAGAATATAGCGTTGATAATACATCGTTCATTGGGGTAATATTTCAATTAACCTCTCGTCAGAATTAAATCAACAATATGCCATATAATTTCATAATTAAACGGATCGGTTAAGTCTACATCAATGAAAATTGGCTTCGTCAAGATCTTATCTCGTTTTATGGCTTACTCGTACGAAGAAAGAGTTTACGATGGAACAAGGAATTATTAGAGAAAATTACGCAGATTGAATTTTTATGGTAATTCGATTTGAGCAAAAATATACGTGTGCGTGATACGAATATAATTATGCGTGAAACTATCGTTTTCGCCCTTTCTTTCTGACAGGCATACGATATTTCCTTGTTAGTGAATTTTTTTATTTAAAGTTGGATCAAGTTTGATAATGGTACAAGTAAAACGTAACCTTTTAACGACCTTAAACACGAAAATTTTATGCAAATCACGAAAATTGTACGATTTTTACTATTTTTGGACTTCTTTTTCAGGAAGCATTCTGTTTTAATCTACGAGCAATTAGACGTGTATGTAGCTTAAAAAATATGTTGGAAAGACTAAAAATGGAGCACCCGTGTTCCGGAGGAAGTCAGACGAGCTATTAAAAACTCGCGAAGAAAAATTTATTATGGAAAATTTTCAAGATATTTCAACGTTGTCATTTTTTCGTCGGGAAAAAGATATCGTATTTGTCAGTTTGTAATAGTTGCCACTCGAAATAAGTTTCGAGAACAAAGGATAGTTCTTGACATTCGATTCCTTTCATGGAAGTGTCACTACCACGTACAATGATTTCCATCGAACCACAATGTATCCGATTCTTCTCGTTTTTCAACGAATGGAAACACAAACGACGAGTCCGCGGTGTTATTGTACAACGTTTTACGATATCGGTAAATTGCTTCCGATAGATTCGGATCAGCGTTGGAAGGAATTTGCTTCGTTCGCGACTTAATCGATTCGCGTATGTACGTCGCGACGAGCGTCAACGTACAACGGAATTTAGTAATTCGGCAGAAGTGGCATTAAAAAGAAATCACGTTATACTTTAACGTAGCCTTGTTCGGCTCGCCTAACTACCAAATAACACGTAAAGCGTAAAGCTAAGAATAAGGGGCTTTTAAGTCGGTGAACTGCACACGGTGGTCTAGAAAACGTATTCACGAACGCGAATCAATTTTCAAGAAATCGTAACGATCATCGTCGAGCAAACGTTAAATAAAATAATTTTCAACTATTCGTTAAACTTACGTTATGGTTACTCGAAAAAATCCCTGAACCGAGGAAACGAGGGAATGTCCCGCAAAGACGATCGGCTGTCCAAGTTTCGAAGATAAAGAAACGAATTTTGTCGGAAGGTACATTTAGAACGATATTACGACCATCAAGGGGAAATTGAAAGAGTTTGCGGCCGGTGTGTGCGGATACGTTAACCGACCCCTAAAACACGGGCCGACGCGACGGTATGAATATTCCATTGCGCAGTCACCGTGTATGCGAGGACCTGTACGCAAATAGGGTAGGTCGTGCTCCGTATCGTTTGCATAGGTTGGTAGGTCCGCACGTATCTTTCTAGGCGGTTGCTCGTGTATAGAGGTCGTCGTTTAGCCCGAGGTGCGGAATATCTCCGTGTAATTGCACCTTTCGTGCTACGTGCGCAACGCCGCTGGCGCGCCGTGCGGTACAATTTCGATGCCCGTCTAGGCGCATAGCGACACATGCTCGATACTATCTTTAATTGAGTGGCTTACCTTTGCCCAAAGCTAATACAACGCTGCCACTCGTCCGATTTCGTTTTCGAATTCGATACGAGCGGACATGAAAGTCCTCTTTGGTACGTATCAGCCATTTTGGAATTCGTTGCGACTGTGGCCTGTTTCGTTAACGCTGCGAGCGCGGGCCTTTGCGCCTCGACCTGTTATCATATATATTTATGATGCTTCTCATTTTTCTTTCATCGGTGACTTTTATTTCGTGCGAAGCGACCGATTGCGAGTTACGATTCAGCAGGAAGAAAAAAAATATAAATTGAAGAAGCTTTTTAAAAGATTCGTAGAAACATCGCTCGTTTAATATCTCGCGATACACAGTTAGAATATTCGTTGCGACCTTAACGTCTCCCCGTTCGAGGAACGTTCTTGACACGCGGAATAATCCAACTTAATCGTGAAAGTCGTGGAAAGAACAAGCACGCGCACGGATAAAATTAGTTCTCCTACAAAATTCTAAATATTCCAAGTACCTTCGACCGAATGTAGCCAATATCGGTACGAACACGACGATAGCGCAGATGTCGGCAGGCGGCAGGTGTACTCACCATTCTATAGCGCGCTTTATAAGTGTTACGTAAAAGTAATGCTCCTACAGCTAGTCGGAACTTTTCCCTCCGAACTTAGATTATAGGATCTCGTACCGTTTTTGAGGTTTTAATAAAAAAAAAATATATATATATATACAATTGCTGGCAAACTTTTCACAACGAGTCCGATATTAGATTCGCAGAGGAAGGAAACTGTACGATATTTTTACTTTCAAGAAGCTTCTCCTTGTTATCAGAACGGACGGTAAAAAATGACGGCGTCCGAGCTGATGAGCTTCCTTAATTATTATTCGATGACGTAGACAAAAGGCACGGCTTTCCTTCTTAACCGCGTGTTTCCCTTGCATGATTTATGACACGTATATCGTACATGGGATGGGAAAGAGGGAGAAAATTATAGTGGAATACGTATCAAGTTTTATGGTTTGCCAAAGGTTGGACGCAGCTGTGCGTTTCCCTTGTTGGAGGTGCGTATAACGTTATGTCGTACCACTCTCGCATGCAGAAGCTTGAACGACGAGCAGCATGCATTAGGAACGACGAACGACTAACACCTTCGTGGTTCCATCGCAGATCGGATATCGGTACGCGTGCTAAAATCGAGAACCGTGCGGTTAGATCGTTCTCGCTGTTTGTTTCAAGAGGAACGACACCGGCGCTTCTTTCGTGGAAAACAATTTCTCGGGGCCGCGCGATCCGTCTTCCAAACGAAACGTCAGGCGAAGGAGCATCGTGGTCGGGATACGAAGGAACCGTTGCGAACGATTGAAACATCCGTTTCTCTGTTATCGCACTAGGAATTCTAGGAAATTTCAACACGGAGAACGAGTTTCTTTGCACCCGTTACCGTCTACCGCTCCTACCTTCCATCAATTAATCGATCGTACGTTTAACCGTTCGACGTATCGAACAAACGCTTCTCTGTCTTTCCGGATATTTACGCAACATTTATCGGAATGCGCAAAATAAACTTACTCGCCGCAATGGTCAAACCGCTTCAAACATGTTTCATGCACGACGTTTCCTAACGATTCGAATTAAACAGGTATTTACGGAATTCGCATTTTCTCGTTCCGAACGCTGTTCGAACGAACTTTTTTCCTTGACAATTTAACGACCCGATAGATGTCATTATCGACTTGAACGAAACGAACGGAAATTACTCTGGCAGCAACGTCGATATTGTTAATTCCAATTTTATAATAATTTCTGAGACGCGAAGGAACGGAAGGATGGAAAAAGTGAAGTAGAAAAGGATGCAGATATGGTCGCGTAAGCCGTAATATCGATTCTACCGATCGGACGAGCCTTCGGTCCTCATTAGTCGAATTTCCAGGCAACAAAGCTGGCGCGGCGTCTGCTAGACCTGCGCGTGGCCGGATCGACGAATGGCTATCGTGCAAAGCGATGAAATTTCAGACCGCGCCTTCAATAACGAGTCGTCATTATCGAGATCGCTTCCGTCGAAATTAACCATCGATGATAATAAGAATCCAAGTCCGCAACTTCTCCATGCTGCTCCGAAGAATGAGACGCTCGACGAAGTTCCGTGTTTCGTTCGTCTCGATAACGCCAATCAGGAACGATACCGTTGAACGATCGAGGAATTAACTATCCGTTAATAACGTTAAACGTTAAAAACGTTTTATCGCGTAAAATTACAGTTGCGAAATGTTTGTCGCAGCTGGCGCGAGTTGATATCGACGAGAGCGACTGGGCTGCGATACACGCCGGTCTTGCAAATATTTGATCGAAAGATCTCAACGAGAACGATACGTCCTTTTGGAACGATGGAACGAATCGTACACGCGCAACACAGATAGCATCGCGAAGAAACCGTCCAGTCATTTTCCCGATTTAAATCGCGAGTGTCGAGACAAGTTATTTCGACACGTTTCGCGAACGACGCGCGAGACGTTGGTTCTTTTTTTATCTTAAGGCGTTCCGAAGCTACCATCTACCGCTTCTTGGACAACTGGAATTAGTGGCACGCGAGAAATGACGGGCGAACCGAACGTCGAAAACTTGCACAAGTATTTCGATCTTGTAGAGTTTCGGAATCTCGGCCGATAAAGCTAGTTTCCATCGTGGTCGCTCCTCGAACACCGTGTCATTCGCTCGCTCACACGCTCTTATAAAATGTAAACGTAACTTGTACGAATGCCTAGTTCTTTCCATGTACCGTGCATATATTTCCGCTAAACTGGAACGGATTATTCGCGCGTTTCTATTCCCGAGGGTAGTTAAAATTTTTCGGTGGCGTTGCGATGGTGCAGTGCTTACGCTCGTTTGTCGTCGATTCGAGACTAGTTCGGAGATTTCGTTATCACGGTATTTGCATATGTATAAGCTTTGGTTGCGCGTGATGCCAACGATTGCCATTTACGATCGTTTCTGTCAATCGGTTGTTACCTAGTACTTACGCGAACAAGCTTGCCACTTCCAACGAAATGTATTCAACGGATCGACGAAAACTTTAAGCCTTTCGATGATATAGCCGAACGAAGAACGATCTCTCTAAATCGATTTCGGTCGGTTAACTCGCAGACGTTTCCTGTAGCCTTCGCCTATTACGTATTTTTACGTGACTGTGCCTAGCGGCAAGACGATATTCTTGCATACAACGTGCCTCGAGCCAATATGTACGAGAGACATCGTGAGTTCGCTTAATGGAATTCGATTCAGACTACACGCTAAACCAACATCGTTGAATAGTTCGTTCGAACATTGTGTAACATCGTTCAACGCCTTTAATGGCTAGACATTTAAAATTAAACCAAAGAACGCGTTTGACAGGGTCGGAAGAAGAAGATACGAACGCGAAAGCGTTTCACAAAGATTCGCGAACGTAGAGAAAGTTACAGTATGTAGAACGATCGAAGAACGATAGCTTAAGCCTCGAAACGTTCTTTTCTTTTGTCGTATCAATTAGCTAGCCGTTACAATAGTACCGATACTATGTCGCTTAGTACCGTGATGCACCGGCTAATGTGATCTCGTTAATGTCCTACGTTAATCCTATTTACACGAAAATGTTCCACGTTACTAAAATCGCCGCCTAATGCTACTAATTAGTTGCCATTAATCGTTACGCTACAGTTGCGAGGCATTTCGCCTACGCACTTTACCGAGATTCTCTTTGAACGTGTTACAGTCGCCAATTTTCTAACCATATTTGATTTAGAATCCTGCGGCAATATATGCCGCCCGTTAATTAACTTCTTCCACGCTGATAAAGTATAGAGTTCTGTCAATTATATTAATCGATTATAATCGAAAATTTATCAACCGATAACGCTTCGCGAGATAATTTTCAGCAGTTACGAGATATCGGTGAAAATTTAATTTCTCTGCTCAACTATATATACTTTACAACGCATATTCGGAAATACCGACACACTCCGTGAACTTTCATTTTCGTCTTGCTTTCAGATTTTATCGCTCTATCGTAATACGATACCAAAAAAGTAAACGATTCTGTTTAAAATTCTCAAACAAATCTCGGCACCTCAGTGGACGTAAAGAATAGAAATATTAAGATATCAAGTACGACTGCTTAATTTAATTTTCTTAGCACGACGAAGCGGTATTTCTTTAAAGTTTTGCAATCTCGAAACTCGATCGTCACCGATCCGCGTAAATTGCAAATACGCTATTAACTGTACGATAAAGTACACCGCGTTGTAACGTCGTATCGAGTCGAGATATCCTTTCGGCGAAAATGTAAATCGCGAAATTGACAATTCTGATACGTGGGTCGTGTCATAAACGCCGTAATTTGGAAAGACCAAGTTTTAATTTAGCCGCGACAAAACGAACGTTTAAATCCGACTTAAATTTAAATTCCATCGATCATCGTTTCCAATTTGCCGTTAAGACGATGGGATTTAAGGTTTGAGCGAAAGTGGTTCGCCAGTCCGCGAGTGCGATAAATCTTAAATGGCTCATAGCTAGATGAAAGAAGCATATTACAGGGATGGGGCGAAGAATCGAGGCGATCGAGTATCGAACGATCAGCGAGAGATGTGGAACATTGCCGCTATTGCATCGACAGGGAACACGGGGATGAGGGAGGGGGCGAGTGAGGTTGAAAAATTTATGCTACCTTTTCGATGTTTCCGGTATCGAAAGTGAGAGAAAAAGAGGAAATCGACATTCTTCAAGGCGTGAAACGACGTATTCCCGTTAAAGGTTGCGAAACGCTTCGATCGCATCGAGACCTATTTAATTTTTAAATTAGAATGATTCGAGAAAAAAATAACTAGCGAATCCAGAGACTCGGATCCAGAAAACAGCATTACCCCACAGGATCGATCCCAGTCGATTTGCACGCTTTCGGTCCATGTTCGGGAATTTATCAACTTAATCTCACGTTTACTCGATTGCTTTTTCGTATGACCAAAATCATTTCACCGTAAATATAATTTTAGCGAAACGACAGGGAAAGAAGGTAACCGATAAGTAATCGACGCTTCGCGGTACAACGCTTTCCCATTTCTATTCGAGCAACAACGAAAAAAACCGTAAGTTTTTGCAAACTTCTCGTTCTCGTCCGCTCGGAATTTCCGGCTTATGCAGCATCGATCGTGTATTCGAACATTAATCTTTCACCAACTTCGAGGATCGCATTTAAAGAAGCTACCGTCGTACTAATCGAAAAAAGATCCGTTTCCGTTTAAGTAGATGATGCACTTTCGGATTAATACGAATGCTAAGCGAATTCTTCTAACTTTTTGACAAGATCAAATGGGGAGAAATGTAACAGAAACGCGCCTTTCCTCGTTTCAGAGTCAACGTATGTTCGATCTGGGAAATATGCCACTTTGCAAATCTAAAACGAACTTTGCGTACCATTGTCGCGGATATAAAATTTATTGCTCGCGCGCAAACTTTCGATTATTCTAAATTCTAAAGGGATACATACGGTTTCTATCAATGTGCCAATAGGAAATTGTTAGAATATAAATCTTTCAATCAATTCGAAAGAGATTTCCGTTTTTTCGTAATTATTAATGCACGAGTATTGGTCTCGGCACGATGTTATTTTAATAACAAAGTACCGATTTATATATGTACATACGTCGGCGGTGCAGACGCGATTAATATGATGAAAAATGCATTTCGTTTTAAACAATTTTTCGTAAGAGAATGGATATTAAAAGCGAGCGGCGTATAATTTGAAATCGATAAAGTTGTGCTCGTCGTTTAATAGGATAGTGGTTTTCGACCTAGATACTATTTTAACCCCGCACAATATATAATTAATCGTCGACGTGGTAATCTCGCCTACCTTATTATTCAGAACGATCCTCTTTCTCTCGGCATCGTGCAATTAAAGAAATAAAAGGCGTATTAATATTCCTTTACCGGAGCTCTCTGTAATAAACATTCGACTTTTTAGTGGGAGTTCTAATTTGCCGATTGCACTGCTCTTCTGAATCCTCAAAACGATTCGTGGCTTCTTCTTCTTCTTCTACCTTCCTTTTTTTTTTCTCAACTTTTTCTCCTTTTTTTAGGGGAATGAATTCATTAGTAGCCGTAGCCGAGAGGGAAAAAGAAAATTACAAGATTGTTAAACGAAGCCGCAAGTTGGACGAAGTCAAAGGTGCAATCTCAATCTTCCACATCTCCTTCAATTACATCCCCGAGGCATTAATCTTCGGGTAGTAGCGCCAAGCTCCGGTATACGCCATAATAAATGTAAAAAATTATGTACAATAAACGCTCGATCGTGCGCCTTTTCAAATATTAATTAAAAATTACCTTTTTATGATATTCGATCGAATAAATAAATATTCGTGCGAAACGTATACCGATTTCTTTTTCTACGTCCTGCTTTAATCGAAACAGGAGCAGACTTAAAGGTAGGCACTATCCTTGACGTCTTCCCTCCTTCTTTTCCTCTTTCTTCTTTCTTTCTCTTCTCTTCTTCCGTTCCTCTGTCTTTTCTTTTTGTTTTTTCTTTTTGTACTATATCTTCTCCACTTTTCCACTTCGTATATCGTCCGCTGATCGTATTGTACGGAAAACGCAGCAACATGGAAAGGTTTATCAGAAAAATGGTTAAATGCAAATAGACAGCGGTTGGCGTTTGTAGAGATGACGGGTCTTGCGACCGCTAATCAGGTTGGAATTGGTCGGCATTGTCGAAATTTCCACGAAGCGACGCATCGCGCCATTACGTTTCACCGCAACGACCGTGCCCTCTCGCACGGAATTCGATGACGTCGTGTTCGGCAAATTAAACCTTCAACGCGGAATGACACGCAGTCTCTTTCGCGTTTTGTAGATCTATCTGCCTAGAGAAACTCGTTGCTCCCTCGAGGAGTAAGTTTACCGCGATAAGAAATTTTCTTTATTAGCTACGATCGTCTACGACGCGACGATGCTGCCTAAACTTCGCGCAGGTTATATCTTCACGCTCGTTTTCTATCTTAACGTCAAAGTCGATGTTTGAACGTTCGATGCGGATCGAATACGGATGATACATAGGAAGAAACGAAATCGTTTAACTTTAAGGGGTACCGATGTAGAATAACGTTGATTTATAAACGAATCAACAATCTGTAGCAGCAAATGTATATTTCTCCCAAGGGACGTTTTTACAATAAGCGAGTCTGATCGATACGTGACTTTGTTAAACGTCTCCTGAATCGTATTCCACGTATATTACGTTACGAGAGGATTACGAATCAATGAATCGAGCGAATTGAATCTTGGAAAGCAAAGATAAAAATCTATTAATTCCACGCTTTACGATGCATCGAAATGTAACGCAATTGTGTTTTAAGTAGACCGTCGACCGAACTCTGTACGATATCGAACAGGCACGATCGAACGAGCCAAGTATTTTTCATTACAGCTTCCTTTCAAAGTATTTAAAAGGTTGCCAGTCTCGAAAGAATATGATGAAAATGCGTGGAACAGGGGAGAGACTGACTGAATGCAACAGTGACAAGAGGTAAGGGAACATATTAAACAGGGGCTGAAGCGGAATGGCGTATTCGGAGAATGTCGGGCTATCTGGTAACAAGGAAGAATCGCCGCGAGAAAGGCGAGGCGCGCCGCGGGAAATCCGGTGTTCCGGGTTCCCGGGACGTCGCAAGCTTCTTAGCATTGGCGGAGAATAAATCGTGCGGCAAGAAAGAGAAACTCAACGGTTGACGTTGTCGCGAAATAATACATCTCGGTGTAAAGAGGCTGCATAAATAAAAGCCAGCGATGCTGGGGGGCTGCTGCGGCAGCCGAGGCCAGTCATGCCGTTTCGCGTCGCGCACCGCCACGCCGTTTCAATTTATCAAGCACCGAGAGGGCGCGTTGCGAAAATTTTACTTTTCTTTAACCTCCGAACCGACTATCCGTTCCTGCCTCTTAACGAACTCTAAACGACGATTCACCACATTCTATTATTCCGTTTTTTTTTTTCTTTCATTCCCCATCGACAGTCTTGTCTGTCGTCGCTATTTCGCGTATTTGCTTCTTCTCTTGACGCGGTATCGAACAACTTTCCATTCGTTTATGTTGTACGGAGTACGAAGCACAGAGCCAAAGTAATACCGATGTAAAGGACGAAGAAACAGCTTTTGAAGTGTTTTTTTTTCTTTTTTTTTCGTGGTTGCCTGCTCGTTTGACGACGAGAAAACATAGACGAAGCGATAAAAAGGGGAAAGGGTGACCACGGTGTAAGTAGCATCGCAAGCGTTTAGCAAATGCACGAACGTACGAGGAATCTTTGAGATCGGATAAATGATATGCCGGTAGAAAGGTTATTTTTCCGGGGTGTGCAGCGTAAAGCTATAAGGAATTAATTCGGAAGAACGAACGGCCAGGAGGATAGGCAAGCAGTGGTTGGTTTGCCGGCTGGCTGGCGTTTCACAAGCTGTTCTATTTTCTTGGTTGCAATTGCAGTTGCAGCGCGCGGACCATCTGTTTTGTACGCGAGCGGGTTTCGTTATGTTCCGCTAGTTCGGATGACACCTCCTGTATTAAAACAATACCGAATGACGCGTGACGCCTGTAGCCACAGTAAAATATGGTTTATATGCAAATTACTGCCACCGGCAAACTTCGAGCCAACGGGCTTTCCTTTCGAGAGACTCGGTATTTTTCATTTGCAAGCAGTCGCACGACTGACATCGAAGTCCGGATTTTTCCTACTCCAAAATACCCAATTTATTTTGTCCGGCGTGAAACCAGTTGCTACAAAAGTAAACGTATATTTTACGAACAGTCGTGACGCGTTTCTTTGTCCGTTATAATCGAGTAGCGTTCATTTAGAAAGCATTCTTTCGATTATTTCTTGCTCTCTGATATTTTTCCACATTCTTTCTTGGATAAATATCGCGCGATCGTCCATGGTGCTCCATTTCTTTTACCTTACCCCGAACAATTGGTTCTAATAGTAACTGATTGCAAGAACGGGTCGACATCGAACAGATAAATCAAAAGATAGAAACGAGCTAGAATACGAAGGTAGGCCGATCGCGGTGACAACGAGATTGGTCTGTCCGGCAACACGATTTACTTCATCGCGAAATCTCTGGTCGCGGAATAGCGTCTAACTATTTTCGAGTCGATGATCTATAGGTCGTGATTTCTTCTCGCGTTTCGAACTTTTCGTCGTGCTTACAAGCAACGCTTCTAAGACAGGCGCTAATCGAGAAGAAAGTTTCGACATAAAAGCACGACGATCGACTTTCTCTGTCTTTAATTGCGCGAGCGTAATCTGGTCGTTCGAATAGCTCGATTTCGATTACCACCGCTACCGAATGCAAAGTTCCTGCGCTGTAGATTCTAACGCGTAAAACTTCTCGACAGCGTAACGTAGATAACGTTGCAACCTTAACGCGTCGTTGGTAGAATTCGTTTGTCCCGCGACATAAATTTCTCGATGTGGATACAATGATGCGTTATGTGAAATTATCCGACAGAGCGGTCCGGGTAAAAACCCGACACAGCAGGGACGCAAACAAACGATGCAACTTTAACGAAGGTTGGGCAGTGCATAGAAAGGAAACGACCGCGAAGCGGTAATCAATTTCGCAGTGTATCAAGCAGCTGGGTGCAGAAAATGCGGTTACGGTTGCGGTACGATTGAATTGAACGCAGAATCTGGAAACGGCCGGTAATTACATGGTAACTACATCTCCGCGAAGATTTAATAATCCCTCCTCTTTCCCGAACGAAGATTGACCGATGGTGCTACATCGTTCGATAATTACAGGAATTAAGACGCAATCGATTAACGAGACGTAATTTTCGAGAGAGAATGCTCGAGCCCGTAATACTTCTCCGATGGATAGACCTGTCTGACATGTAAAGCCAGACGCGATTTTCAGTGCCAATAAATCGATCAGGTCCCATTCGAGCACTCGTTATCGCGTTTTCTCATAACGAGAGGACTTAAGCGCCGAGGAACCGAACATTCCACCTTCTCTCGAAACAGCTTTTCGTCTTAAAGGTTGGTCACGCACCGATCCATGTTATTTCCGATCTAGAGGAAATTTTAGTTGGCGTCGGTAACAAAATACGCAACGAACAAAGAAACGAGCAGGTATGCGTTCAGCTCGTAGAGAGCGGATCCGTTAAACGAGGCAAATATCTACGGCGATTATTAAAACGCGTTGTGGAAAGATGTTACGGACGACCGACTCCCGTTGTTGCCGATTTTCCAACAAGTCTGCTTCATTTCGCTATAAAATTGTAAGAGGGAAATGTCGATGAAGCGGACACCTCGATCACGTACGATTAGAACGTAATGTCGGAGAAAGGGCAGATTAGGACACGGAGTTTCCGCGGAAGTGGCGTGGTTAACCTTCGTACTTTCCGAACAACCGATACAATTACCGTTACCATGGAAACCTATTAGCTGGTCGCGCGCCGTAAAAAGAGAATGCAGTATTTTCTCGTTTAATTACCCAAAGGTGCCTTTATAGTCGTTTAATTTAAAGTTTCAAACACTCTAGCAAAGAACATGATTAAAGAGAAGGAAAGTTTTGCTCGTAATACGCTCGTTTGCTCTGTGCGTTTCGTTCGTTAAAAAATTACCTAGGCCCGTCAGGTTTCGCGCAACTGAAATTAAAAGGTCCTTCTGAAAAACGAACGGGGGTTTGACTCTGTCGATTGCTAGTTCCTCGTGAAAGTAACTGAGATCAGTTGTAAGCTGTGAGTCTCAAGCTGCGCCGATACTGCCTTCAACGAGCCCCTTGCTTTGATCCCTTTCCCCCTCGAATCAAGTCGACAAAATTAAAGAGGGAGACCACGTTATCTCGTTTTTCTTTTCCTCAAAGACCGTTCATGCTAGGTTTTTCAAAGTCTCATCCCTTATTCGTCGTACACGTCGTTGCGTATCAGCAAGCATATTATTTCACGCTGAGCGAGGTTAATCGATTTGAATTTAGGATTTGTTCGTCGTAACACGAATCGCGATAATTCTACATCCACTAGCGATGGCAAAGTATGCATAGCTATCGTGCGAGTCTGTTAAAAAACCATTGCAAGTTATCGATAACCCTGGAACGACGGCGAACATCGCGACAAAGAGCGGTTTTCCGTAACCGTGGCAAAATCGAAGCCGATCGGATGTTTAATTGCCCGTCGACTGCATTTAGCGTAATAGATTTAACGTTAAGTTTCACGCAAAGCGTAACTGATCGTTATCGACGTAACGCTTTGCAAGTAGCAGCAAAGTGCGTAACGAAGGCTCGATTCGTGTCGGCGCATACATGAATGTCAAAAAATCGAGGGAGAGACGTCCTCTCCTTGGAGATACCTCGAATTACGGTGAAACCGGCGACGGCCTTCTGCCGCGTATTCAGCAAAACGTGTACTTATGAATTTTAAAAACGTGCCAAATCCTATCATTCGGCTTAACAACGTCGTGCGATTCGCGTAGCCGTGACATTCGCGTAAATATTAATTTTTGTGCCTACTCTGTTATTCATACGACCAGTATAGCAGCACGGTGCGCCACGCATTTGTATGGAACGATGCAACGCCAATTGTCCTTTTTTTCCCCTGCATGTTCGACAGTCGTAGTTTAAAAATGTCAAATATTTTAGTTACTTCGAGTACGACTAGCATATCGAATATACGTAGAATGTTCGATTCGATATTCGTGGCGGAAATCGGTTGACGCGGTGCATTTTAAACGATGGCTTAATTTTTAATTTGCGACATTCTTTCAGACTCTGGCCGTTGAGATATTGAACGGTAAAGTTAAAGCTTGATTAATTCACGCATAGCCGTTACGGGGATCGGTGCAATTAACGGTTGCAGTTAGAATTTACATTAGATTACAATTGAATTCGATTTTGTTCGCGTTAAATAACCGCAGGCATTGCGCGAGGTAGTTGGATTACACGATTTAACCGAAACACGTATATAAATATTCGTGCGGAGATAACGGCTGAAAAGTGCCGTTCAACGACAACTTCGATTTTACGCGATAATAAAGGAGATTATGGAAATGCTGGGCATAATAGTCAAATTTATCGGACCTCAAAACGTGGTAATTCGCCTGTACAAACGTTCTACAAATCCCGATTAACTTAATTACCGGTCATGAATTATCGGCTGTAACGTTTAATAGCAATTGGAATTTCATACTTTTCGAAAAAATATCGTAAATAATCCTATCGTTCGCGTAATGGCGAGATCGGGAGGACGAATAAATCGCTAGAGAAAGGATAAACCTTGTTCAAGGATTTGATCGCGATCTCATCCATAGTTTCGTTCTTTACAACCAGGTAGAGATGGTCGTACTATTTCGGATCACCATCTAGGGTAATTAATTATTAATAATTGCCATCTGGCTTCGCGAAGAAGTGGGTTATACCTAATAACTTATCATAATAACGTCATTTATAAATCTTGGCGAACCAAGTGGTAAGGTTATACGTATAAACGAATAATTTCTAGTTGCTCGAGGAAGTACGGAGATAAAATCTGAAAGACGCCACTACCTCTGCACGCATCTACCTGTAAGTACCTTACAAAAATAACAGCCAGGCTCGAAACACCAATCAGAAAGCGTTTGCCAACCGATTCAACGACAATATTTGTAATTCATCGAAGATTCAGGTTAAACTATGGACTAGGTAATCGGGCGAATCGAGTGCAGGTTAGTCGTGCGGTTAATTATTCCAATTGCCTAAATACCTGGATGTATTTCACAGAAACGTAGTACTGGTCGAGGTCAGACCGGCTGCAGGAGCGTACTGTTTCACCGGAGATAATTAATGGAGACTTCGGACTAATAGCAGGTTAACACGACCGCATGACGGGGTTACAATGTAAATGGCCATTACTGGCTTTCAACTAAGAAATTAGAGTGACTCGAGTCGCGAACGTTCGCGCATAAAAACACTTTAATTCTCGTCAAAAACTTTCAACACGTTCAGTCGAAAATGCTAGGGTTCAGCACTGTCATCCCGATAGAATCACGCGGAAGCACACGAGCAACGAAACACAATTAGTTTTAACGTTCAAACTGCGATCGCACGTGTTTAGTGCTTATACTTTTATTAAATTGCTCGTTCGTGTCTTACGTTCTAGCGCTAACGAGTTCTCCTACGATTTAGGAGAGTAAGACGACGTCGACTTGGGTCGACGACGTTAACTGACGCGGCTTGTAAAAGAGCTAGGTCGACGATCAACGTTCCGAGTAAGAATCACGAAAGGTAAGCGCGCGTGTGCAGGTGCGTGTACCAGGATTTCGGTCAGGTGGACCAATTAAGGACAATCTGCCTCATCGTCGACCATTGTTAGGAACAATGAACGAGCATTAACGAAAAAGAAGCAAAAGAGGGAACGCGGATTCGCGTCGGTTAGAAATTTTTGGCTTTCGCGTGCTGCATTCTCGCGTTCCATATACGCTGAATTGAATTTTAATTTACCGACTTACGGAACGTTCTTGTCGCCATTTCTATAACGAGACGGCTGTTTCGCAACGATCCGGCGCGATGCAGCGACTATAATACGGATACTATCACGACAAAGTTAGAAAACGGATACCATGATACCATTTTATATGTTAAGCACGCAGGGTGACGCCTACCGAAATTGGCGCATCTACCGGATAAGCTCCTTTCCTTGTAACTCAGGAACATAACCCGGAGGACATCGCCGCTTGAAACGTCCCAGAAATCCTTCGATGCTCTTGCGTCGCAGCTTTTCTCTCGCTAGACTTCCTAAAACGATAACGTTTCTGGAAATACCCGATTTTGAAGCGTGTGTCGTAAAATCTCGGTCGTTTAGTGCGAGCGAGCGGAACACGGTTTCGAAACATTGATTAACTGTCCTATCTAGAGAAGCGATTTAAAAATAAAACTAGCTGTATCGTTGAACGATGCAACCTTTCAGCAAGCACCAGCGAGCGTTCGTTCGATCAAACGCGAAGAGGAAAATAAAAAATAGAAGGAGCAGGGAGTCTGCCAAGTAGCGAAAGAATCTGTATTATTTGCGAACAAGTTTTTGCCTTGTTAACGGTCGCTAAAAGCGAAAGTCGTCCGTGATTTACCCATACGCGAGATATCGTAAACTCAAAACAGTTTATCACCATTGTACAGCATATTTTGGCGAGCGCGATGTTGACCATTTTTCTCGAGGTTACTACGTAGCCGTCGGTTACGAAGAAATTTCGAAGAATATTTCCACGAACGTAGAATAATATCGGAAATGATCTCTGAACCGTAAAACCAGATCGGTTATACCAGAATGATTCTTGTTCGCTTGTACTTGGAATTATTGGTCTCGCCGTGCTTCCCTTGGGAAAGCAATTAGACGATGGAAACTGGACCTGGATTCGTTGTGCTTCGACGCCGATATCTACCTAATCGTTGGAACGATTTAGAGACCCATCGATGAAAACAGGAAACGATACGATTGAAATTTTGTTGAAAATTCGTTGGGTACTGTGCCGTTTGCGTTCGTTGTTTATAGCGACGAACAAGTAAGAAATCCTACGAAATTGCGTTTAGTATTTCTTTGGTCCAATTCAAAATTCAGCTACAGCCTCTGAAATTCCTTTCTCCGCTCTACTATCCGTTCAAACTTTTGCAGCGTACATAGAAGACCCATGTACATACGTTGCGAGTCAAGATTTCCGCGAAATAGAACGCACAGAAGGCGAGTAGCGGATGTTTTTTTGCAGGCGGTAGCAGAGAATTCGAGATTGCAAAGAATCGTAAGGTTAGAAGTTGAGAGGGTGTATCGTCGTAGTCGATTAAATGATCCGAGTCCTCTTTGGTATCGGAAGCTTCTCGGCCCAAGTTTCCTGGCCGTTCAATTCGGGCCAATCTCGACGGACGGACGGCCATGAGTCTCAAAGGGAAGTTGGACGGATCGAGGTCGAAATTAAGTTTCGACCCGATTGACGTACAGCCACCGGTGTGCTCGACTTTATCGACGAACCAATTATATTCCTCCTTATGCTCGTCCTCCTCCTCCTCTCACCTCGTCTAATCCGTTCACTATCTTCTATCCTCTATATTTTCTTTCTGCTGCTGTTCTTTTCTCGATGGTTCGTTGGAACGATCGCACCGGTCGTAAACGTAGTGACTCGGTGGGGCAGGGCGGGGTGGGGCGGGGCGGGGCGGATTTCGGAAATAATAGCACTCTCGTTTCTCCCCGATTTTCGTGACCGGGTTGTTCCTCGGCATTGATTTTGGATAATGTCCAATCTGTTTGTTATTTATGGGGAACGAGGTAACTCCGCTCTTCCCTTTCGCTCCTGTTCTTTCACCATTTCGCTTCGACGTGCCAGCCGGCAACCGATTTTCCATCTTTTCCTTTCGCTTGTCCTCCCTCTCTGCCTCTCGCCGTCTCTCCGCCATTCTACAAGGAGCGACCACGTACACCACACTGGGAAATCAATTTTCGGGAACAACGAAATGTCCGCCCTTTTCAGTCCTACCGCGTGACGCTGCTGCATCGATGTATCGCTCGAAACGCGGTCGCATCTCCACATTCTACTTTATCGCATCGACAAATATCAACTGACCGATCCAATTATCGTTTCGAGAGTCGCCACTGCAACGCGATCCACCATTAATTACACCTAAAATGTTGTTTCCTATTCCCGTCTCCTATTGCTTTCGAAATTTCTGTAACGAACCGTATCTTCGATCTATCCCTTACCCTTCTATCCGATCTATCCCTTAGTTTCACATTTTACCGAAAAGAAATTCATCACGTTTCGTTTATTTGTCGTTCTCGTTCGAACACCTTTAACAGAACATTGATAACGATACGTTAGAATTCTTATCCTACCCAACGACACGATCCTGTTCGATTCTTGTATCCAATCGGCTTATACAGTTGGGCTAAATTTCATTCGCGTCGTCAGTTCCTAGTTCTGCGTTCTCTAGTTCCCTGTTCCATTACATACTTACGCGTTGATACGAGATTCGTGTCGATTTTCGCTCGCCGTGCCGTTAACATCGAGTTCGCCACCGTCAGGGATTAAATATTCAAGAGTCGTGTACCAGAGGGCCGTCAAAATGTTACATGCGACTCAAACCCCTTAGGAGATATCGAAAGTTTTATTGCATTGACAGATTTCGTGGTGTGCCGCCGTGCGGCATTCTCGAGCGAATTCTCGTCTTTTCTCTTTTTGCCGGCAGTTCTGCCAACTTTCTTCTTCTTCGAAACACGTCTTCATTGGAAATTCGCGATATCTTTAACCACTTTTCCGATGTTAATAGTTGATAAAATTCAAACGATTCGATGCTACAGCATAGCGAGCGTGTAATTATATCGATGTATATCATTTAAAATTTTATTCGAAAACGTTTAAAAAATTATTCAAAACGATTCAGTTTGCAAAATTGATTCTATCGTAGTCTACGGGACAGAATAATTTTCATGCACTTTTCACAGCACGTTTGTTGGTTCGCGGTAACGTTGTTTTTCCATACGAACGTAGTGTTTCAACCAAATTCTACACTTCGCTTTCAGGCATATTTTTTTGTTTTTAGGTTGAATTTAGGTTGTATCGCGAGATTAAAGATACAACGCACCACCCGCGTAAAACGCCCGTTCCATTTTGAACGTTAAATATTACATGAAACAACGAACAACGGATTAATTATTAAACAAATTTTGCAAATCGACCGTATGATTAATCGTGGTATCGCCTAAATTACTATCGCGACTGCTTCCTTAGCGACAAAATTTAAGGATATCGCGGGAATTAGAGGGAAATGTTGTAGGTATTTTGAGAATCTGTCTATTTCGCGAGTAGATAACTCTACGTTTAGCGCACACTTCCATAAATCGGAGCACTAATTTTAGCAAAGAACATTTTAAACTTTCGATCGACGTTCCGTTTGAAGATGTAAAGCCAATAATTTGAGTTTCCTGTATAATCCGTAGGTTTGCGTGGAACTTGGCAAATATTTTCGCAAATTTGACACGGGTTTTGTTTGATCTGCCAAGCTTTTCATCCAGCCTCTTACAAACTTACTCCGATTACATGCATATCGTGTATCGTGTTTATTAGGAAATATCTCGTAAACTATCGAGCGTTTACGAAACGGGCCAAATGTTTGTTCTCCGTCTAATACCCTGTGACGATAGGAAACGCTACAAGCATCGTAGTCGACTTTTTGAAGATTATCTCGTGCCTGGTGTTACGTAACAGCAAAGATGAAACTTGTCCGAACCGGAGAAATTTTGAGAGCGTATTCGAGCGTATTTTCGCCGGGAAATGAAAGCTCGTAATCTCGAAAGGAAGTTTCAGACCGCAGAACGTTAAACGAGAAAGGCGCAGCTGTTCGCGTTAGTTCGAGAAGCACTAAAAATGGGCAATGACGTTTCGTTATGAAATTACGGTCAATTCGTTAAAGCGGTAACATATTTGCCAAAGTAGAATCGATTTTAACAGCTATCGAGAGGCGAAACTATCTGTAAAACCAGTGACGTACAGCTTCTTCGGCATGATATTGCACTAATATAGTGCATCTGCGCTCTCGGCGTCTCGTGCACGCGTATTAACGCAATAACCGTGGAAACGACGGAGGGGTTAGATCGTAGACGCAAGACAGCAGAGGTACGGTGCACGGTGTATTGCCGTAGAAAAGGTTTTCACGAAGCTATCGTTTAATCGCGTGTGCCCGGTTAATGGGTAAGATCCCGCAGCCATGCAACACGACCCGCACGCTACGGCACTTGGAGATACGTCGCGATCGTTAAGATTTTCATTAATATCCTTTGGTTTCGTTCCCATTGGCTTTTGCTGCCTCTGTGTCTCTGGATCGAAATGCTAAAAGTAAAATCGAATGTACGGACGCGATGCGCGACTGCAGGTGCGCGGCGGTTCCACGTCTGTGACATACCGCGCTTAATCATTAGCTAATATCCAGCACGGTTGCGCGGCATCCCCGCAATACGAAAGGTGATATAGCTCTTGGCTACTTGCTGCCGCGCTCTGCGGTTTCGCTAGCCGGAGTTTGCGATTCAAAACGCGCAAACCTGTACTAGCCGAGGGCGGAAAATCAAGAACGAAAATACACGCGCGCTACTAGTACCTAATTTTCGAGCATGCGGCAAATTGCAAGAATAGAAATGTAACGGTGAAATGAAACGCGAGAATGAGAAGATACGAAACAAAGAGCGAGCCGCCCCGACGATGTTTTCAATATTTGGATTTCGAAATACGCTATATCGTCTATAAGAGTTGTGTTGTTTCGTTTAAAAGATAAAGCGGAACAAGAGACGAAGGTATAGTTTTTACGGGTAAATGATACACGCTCGCAAAGGATGAAACGTGAAAGACAGATCGTTAGAATGTTAATCAGGACTATAAATTCTACATTGCTGTTATCGTACTTCATATACTTGGCGTGGACGGTTTTTCACGGCTGAAAATATCTAAGAAGATAAGACTGGGGACCAAGTTCGGATCGTAAATCAGAAAACAGGGTGGCGGTCAGTCGAGCCGCTGAGCTTCATCTCGTGCACGAACGTGATTTATACGGTCACCGTGTACGTACAAGCGAAACTGCAGCTCCACCAGCCTTCTTAGTCCTCTCGAACACCTACCTTCCTTGTGTTAACTTAACCCAAGTCTCCAGAGATAGGTTATATCGAGTTAAAAACACTCGTAACTCGAGTGCATTTAAACGCGACTGCTACGATGCGATACGATACGATGCGGTACGATACGATACGATACGATACGACGCGATACGATGCACGGGCTACCGAGAACAACGGCGCATATTCACGAGGAATGATTATTATCGCCATTTCAATGGGGTCCCATTTGTATTACCGATTAACGGTTCTGCTATCGTGGCAACCATCGATGTCGACCGAGCAAAGGATTCTGTATTTCTGTATTTCTGTATTTTTGTGCTTGCGTCACAGGATCCTTCTTTCGATCGGCAACGCTATAGAATAGACCTGCTTACGAAGTGATCGGAAATGCGATTTGTATCTTGTTTCTAGATCGACGCCTCACCGGTTCTTTAAGTTAATTGTTTTAATGGAATTAGTTTTTCGACGGATATAAATAAAAGCCTTTTATAACAAGCGACAGAAATAAAAAGTTATCGCCGTCGTATTTAAGGGCACTTCAATTATGTAAAGCCCTTCAAGGAACACAGTGGAACGAAATAACGTGGATCGAGCTCCCTTCGTGACACTTGGCGCTAATAGAATTCGTCGGATTATACATTGGCGGGCACTTAAACGTAAGTGCTTAAGTAAATTACTTCGCGAGAGCATCAACCCTCGTCGACTTAAATATCGTTCGAATTATATTAATTCGTAGCGTTAACATTTAAAATTTTCCGACGCTCTCGATATTGCAAAATTACTCGACTCTCGAGTTTTAACGAAATTTACTCGAAAAGCAATTGTAATATTTCACGTTTCTACTACTCGTAGACAAACCCTACTATACGTATACGCAATATGCGTGAAATTGGGAATAATTTGTAATAACAATATTCACAGTTACGCAAATCGAATTACGCACAATGTTCGCGGTTAATTAAACGTAATTTTAATTCCTACTAAATTCGAATAATAAGGTAGTTTACGTTTAGTACTCTAGAAATGCAGGACGATGCTTTACTTCATCTTTAAACTGTAAACATAGGTTAGCGATTTTCGTGCTCGATCGTCGTTAACTCGCAGAGAAGATTTCAAATCCAACGTCGTTCATTGTGTCAAAGTTACAAATGCTGTAATAGAATTTCATTGCTTCCGGCAAGTATCGCAGAATAGCTGGACATACATATGTACATAGTTAGCCGTTCGATATAGTTGAGTATGCGTAATGTTTCCTAAGCGGATAACCACGAATCATCCGCTATGAATAACATCATCCTGATTAATTCTCCCTTGCTCGTTTTACAATAACGATAATTTTTCACACAAAAGTCACAGCAGGAGCATTATAAATTTTACGATATTTTGTATACCGTACGAAGTATACATATGTATATCAAGTCAAAGAGCAACCAACAGCGTCATGTGGCGCGATTTGACGCGTTTCGGGATATTCTGCGAACGCGACAATACCGTCTATGGCAAATACGCTAGTGCTCGCAATGATATCTTCGTTCGACAAAAAATTGTTAGGGAAAGACCAACAGCTAGGAAGCCGTGGAGATCGAGCGACGTCAATGGACACGGCACGGCGAATGGAGATTTGGAGAATGAAGGCGAAAGAGACAGCAACGGTGGCGTTTCGCTATTTCGCGCGTGCCGCTCGATTTATTGGACGCGAGACGAACTTGGCTTGCTGAGAGGAGTGAACGCACTATAAAGAGAGAGAAAGCTCGCGCCGACGGAATCAATGACGGAAACAAGAAGCAACGAAGAACGGAGAAACGGAGATGAAGAGGTTGAGTTAAATACATAAAATAAAAAATAGGACGAATGCTAAGGAACGACTTCGAACGTACAGAGTCGGAGAAACGTTTGACCAAGGCGGCGAAACGTGCGTAATTAGTTTAGTGGAAAGAGCAACGGTGAAGGCAAACGCGCGTAGATTCGTAAAAAGAGAACGAGACAGGAGGAAAATCGAGAGAATAAAAAAGCTCGCGGATGAGGGTGACGAAGTCTGTCGCAATATCCTGCAACAAAAGCCAATAAATAAGGGACGGCTTTACCGCGGAATTAAAACACATACATCACGATGTTGGCTCGTAGGCGTCTCCTTGTTTCCGGTTCTCGTCAGCTCTCGCTCCGACCGCTTTGTTCGATCGCTGTTTCTCTGTTTCTGCGCGGTGCAGTTCGGAACTGCGGCCGAATCGAACCTCGAATTAATCTTGGTCTGGCACTGATTGCGAAATAATTTCGCGATTGAACCGTCCGCCTCGACAGCTTCCGATCGTTACCAATGACGCAAGACGCGAACGCTCGCGAACATCGCGCGAATATACGTCTTTGAACGACCGATACTTCCTCGTGAAATCTTCCTACAGGTAAATCTCTTGATTTACGAAGGTAATTCGTTTCACGGCCACTGATGGTTTTCGCGCGTTTCACGCTATATCGTGCTCCTCTAGTTATCGTCCTACCAGCGGATACTGTGTTTTGATAATGAATTCCCGTCGACGTGGTTAGCTACTTCATCTTACGGTTTGTACATGTATACGAGAAGAATTTTACTTCTCAATTTCGAAGTTCCCGGAGAAGTACCATCGAAATAAGGTATCTAGTTACACGTAACTCTGCTATGCCAACAGCGGTATCGACAGCAGTAGTAATTTAGGCAAACGGTTTATTTATATAGAAAAAGGTACGATCGGCTTTACAGGGTTTACCGTAACGTGGAAAATTTATTCCTGTAATGCAAGACACGCTATCGAATACTTGGATATTTTGCGTTCCAATTGGATACTTATTCGATAGTTTAGTAGGCGCGCATAGTGTTTCGAACGGGAGATTAGCAAGTTTGCAGGGAAAATTTATTCGCGATACATCGATAATTTGCATATATTCACGCTTTGGATAAAAGTTTCGCAAGCCACCAAGTATGTACATTTTTTAAATCGATGAACGACGCGTTGTCGGAAACGTTAAAGAAGCAAAGTAGACACGATCCGTGTGTTCATTATAAATATTTCGTATTCACGGATACTATTATTTTCGATCCCGTTTCGATCGATCTTGCACGAATCGAAATTTCGGATCGACCTCTGGCTAGATACGAATTCGTTTTAAATTAAAGCAACTTGATCGCGCGTATTTGTAAACGCTGCTTGTATCTAGATCAGATATGAGTTAGGTTTACCTAGATCCACACAAGCATCCTATGTATTACCTAGCTAGGTTTAGGTGACATATGGGTTAGGTCTATCTAGGTTTACCTACACATTCTCTATATTCTGGATGCTCTGTGTGTTTCCATGATCCGAGTTACGGATGGCTCGAATACTGCCGGGTTGTGGGGTTAACCCAACCTTACATTTACAATTTCTTTTCTTCCACTTAGCGGTCGATAACGCGCAGTTTACTCTAAGAGACGTATCAAAGAAAATCGTTTTATTCTCGAGCGATTACTGGTCTCTTCAAAATTTTTAATCGTCGCTTCTCTGTTTTATCTTTTAGGCTGATAGATGCCAATCTTTTCGTCCGCTATTTCGCTAAACTTCCATCTCGGTAAATTTATGTCGGTAATCCGTACCGTCGCGTTTTTCTACGATGTTGTTAAAACGAAATTGTCGAGGATCAAAAAGTAATTGATATGGAAACGCTGTCTCGATTCTCGTAACGGAAAATAGCTATTCGACGAAGCGATCGAGAAATTCGTTCGGAACTTCGTGTATCCTGCAAGATAGATAAATAATACATAGTCGGAGACCTTTAAATGATCCTATACACAGTGATAACATTTATCGTTCTTACAATGATAATTTACATGTAATCGAAATTGCTCGCTGTCTCTCGAAATCCTCGTACCCATTATTAAAGCGTATCGTGAAACTTTTCCTTTAAAGAAAGTTTGCAACCGGTGTCGAACTTCGATCTCGATCGTGCATCGATTCAAGGGTCATCGATATAAAACGCAGGACCTCGTTCGTGGTCGATCGACGAATACAGGAGTTCTTGTTAAGGAGGATCGTGAAGGAAACGAGCCAAGTTGCCAATTACGTTCGCTGTTCATTGGTGGGAGTTAGGCCGACAGCGAATGAGACGCAGGGGCCGTGGGTAGACATTTCCGTAGCTATCAAAGGCGCGATGGGGAAGAGGGTAGGCAGCGGGTAGAACAGGAAGGTGGAGGAGATGTAAATGGTGCGCTTCATTAACGTGAGTTACCGTCACATCCATTATTCGCGGTAACCGAGCTGACAAGCGCGATTCCAGCTTGTCCAGGGCATTACTGTGCCGCGTTCCTTCCTGGACAGCCAAATTGGAGCGAGCTGATGCCGTCGTCCTAGAAAACGTTCTCCGCGACAGCACCGCGTAATCGCTCGAGCCTGCTTTTAATAAGAGGAGCGATCGTTCCTTTTCCGTCGAGAACGATCGCTAGTCGGCCGAGCTGTTCGCGATTAACATACTTTCGTTAATTTCGCGTTCAGCGCGTGCTCGTTCGCCCGAAAGGACGTGTTATCTCGCTTCCCGAAGCAACGAGTCGCGTTCGCGCTGTCTCAACGCGATACTCGTCTTCCGGGAACGTCACGTTCCTAAGGAGGCCACGAATTTGCGCGCATTATTCAAAAATAACGCCGACACCGACATTCGCGCAGTCTACAAATGAAATTTTTTTAGAACGCGAGACAGGACATACGTATTAGAAGAAGTTCCTTCGTAATTCGTTTCAGGTTAGCCATCTTTGAAGCGTTGCCATGTCCGAAACGCTACGATACTTGCCACACCGATAAGCTACTAAAATCACTACGAACTTTTCATCCTGTCGAACGAAATATAAATTTAGGGAAATATCGACTCGTGCGTTGATCGATTTATACGATAACCGAGCCATCGCCGGAAAGGATCAACAAAGTTAAAACGAACAAATAACAAACGATACGGTACCGGCTACGGACAAAGGAGACGTCCGTCGCGTTGAAATCTGGAAATTCTTAAGTGCGGTATTCCGTTGATATTAATTGGAGTTGGAATTAATTCTCCACCCTCTCCTCATACTATATTACGAGCCACCTGAAAACTTGATTAGTATTCCCCAGAGCTGCGCCAACACGCTGACAGTGGATTTCTGCGAATAGTTGGAAATCGAAGTAGATATAGCGAACTCGATCGCCGTCTACGAGCCAAACTATGCCATGGAGGAGATTCTGCTCTTCAACTTTCATTTGTTACGCATCTAGTAAATGCAACGAGAGGAATGAATGTTCCATCGAAGCTTATCCTATGCTCGGTTGATTTTGATCGTCGATCGCGATGCGTTTCCTCCAAGCTAAGCGCTATTCGCCCGCGTTACGTACTCTCGTCGCGTCGACGAGGAAAAGCTAATGAATGCCGTTGCAACGTTACCACGCTGTTCTCTGGATCCTTCATCATTAAAGTCATTTCTTGTTAATTTTCATGGAACTCCCAACGGAACTAAACAGGAACGAGCCTTGTCGTCGTGTCCGTGTTAGCTTTATACGATCGTATCGATAATAAATTATACCGGTCGTGCAAATTTGCCTTTCGTTTATCCACCTTCGCTATTCGATCACTATCGTTTCAACGAAAACGACATTGTTAATACCATAGTATTATATCAAGTTCGGAGACGCGAAAACCTAGTTATGCAAAACTTGCTTTCTTTCGTCGTTTTTCAATCGGAAGAACGATAAATTAAGCGCGAATTCGAGCGACATCTCGCGTTCTCCGGTTATTAGAAAATACGCGAACGTTTCGAGTTCTTGGAGCGTTCACGTTAGGGCCGATATAGGACTGGTATCGTGACGCGACCTTCGATTCACGTAGGTAGTACGTTGCAAAAGCATTTCGATAGCACCATCTATTTAACACGCATGCGAAAAGAAATGATCGAAGCGATGATTTTCACTCGGTACTGCAACAAAGAGACTGATTTATCATTCGGATATCGATCAGAAACTGCGATGCAATTTCGACCACTTGGAAATTAATATTGCACGATATGACAGGTGTGTGTGTGTGTGTGATACGCGACGCGGGAAAGTGATTATATCGTTAATCATCCTCGCGATCGGTGTAGCTAGCGGATCCGTCTCTTTGTTTTTATTCCAACCGAACGGCTGGTTGATCGGGCCAATGGAAAAATCGTCGAAAATGGTTCGTTAATTATCGGTATTTCGTATCGATGGGCCGACGTCGATGGGACGCTGCGATTAACATGCAAATCTACTCTCTTCCGATGTAGATTATTTCAAGAATCACCGATTCATAATTAACGCTGGAAATCCATCAGCCGACGACGCGGTAGGCTCGGCCGGATTGCTTCGTTTTAAAATATGCCGCACTGATTGTCATCTCCGCGTTAATTAATGCGCTCGCACGAAGAATCGTACGAAATGCTTCTGTCTGTCCCTCTTTCCCTTCGTCAGTTCCCTTTAAAAGAGCCACGTTGTACCACGATGTTCCTTTTCCGATCTCACAGCTACACAGAAAATCCAGACGCGCATCTTTATTTCGAACAACTCTGTAATTCCAACTGATGTACGAGCTTATCTCGTTACTGGATATACGCGTAATTAGTTCAATTGCGTCATGTAGGTACGCGTTTTGCCGCACATGCGACGTAGATCTACAAACTACGTCAATTTCTATTACACTGGTGCTACGTGCCACGGGTTTTCGATAGAATCAACCAAAATAAAGTTGTTCGCTGCAAACTAATCGCATACCATCGTAACGATCGATCGCTTTATATTTTATTCGCATTTCATTTTCCGATTATCCATGACAATCAAATTTCATTTTCACCGCGTAATACTCGAGTAAAAGATTTAAACGGTTACGTACACAGCATGATAGCATGCGGCGCAATATATTTTCCATAAACGTGAAATTCATACGCGTGTGTTTATGAACAAACACGCCAAGTAAATCCTGTCGTTTCTGTCATATAAACTCGACCAAAAAGGATGAAAATATTCGCGTTGTTTGAAATATCTCGGGTTCAATTTTTTAAACGCGCAACTCCGACATTCGGAAAATCTCGTTACGCGTGAAACGTTCGCGCCACGGTTTGCCCAGATTTTGCGCGTCTCTTGCGCTCTTTTATTTGTATTAAGACATCGTGATTCTGTTTTGTGACCGTGACTTGGGTTTGTACTAACGCCGTGTAATTATACGCGAACGGATGCAAATCAAAGGCAACGCAAAGATGGTTAGAAACCGACAAACGAGTATTTCAAGGGAAGAAGCGTAACGGTCGTAACCGTTATAGGGCAATAAACGTATATAACTTTGCACAAATAAAGCGATCTCTCATTTTCAGAGTTATATATATTCTTACGGTTTTTCGATGGCGACCGAATAACAGAGCTGGCAAGCGGCAAAAGTAGCAAACGAGTCAAAGTTCTGACGTAGATACTAATCAATAGGAATTTTATGCGCTTCTGATCGATTTAAAGACGCAACAATACCCATAGAATGCATATATATGATATACAAAGGAATGTAAAATATTCGATGTATCACTCGTCGTAATTTCTAGTAGAAGAAACAAATTGCTAGGTAGGTTGCATTTCTTTGATTCTCTTCGTAAATATCCGCAGGCTGGTAACGAGTTTTCTAACGATCGATTCGCTCGAATATTCCCGTGTTCCTATTTTCACGGCTGCCAATTATTTGACGCGTTCCTGGAACGCAACTCGAAATACTAGTATCGAGGCGCGTTGACACCTCGCAACGTGACACACCATGTTCCCCTACACGGCGGTAAGATACCAGATTCCATTATCCTCGACTCGATGGATCTTCCACAATGGCTTTCCTGCAAAATTTAATAAATGCGCTTTCGCTCGAACATCGGTAACTTGTCGGAATAGAGGGGGTTTATTCTTAAAAATGATCGTATTTCCGAATCAATGATTTCCGTGCGCGTACCGAAACGTGCTCCAACGGTAGCAACGGCAGCAAATGCAGCAATGGTAGCAGCAGCAGCAGCAGCAGCAGCAGCAGCAGCAAACTGACTTTTCTCTTTAAAACCCAGAGGGGATAGTCGTGGAACGAAGAGAATCCAGAGAAAGGAGAGAGAGAGGGATTCTCCCCTATCTTTTCGCGTGCTTTCCACGACCAGCTCATTTATCAAGCTGGCTTCCATTAATATCCGACAAAATAGTACAGGGACGCGTGACATCCCATAGAAGTCATGGCTGTCCGGCAAGCGGTACCGGGTTCTGCATCTCACGGTACCTATATCTGGCAGAGTTTCGCACGCGTCTCTAAGGCCACGTTTTCGGATAGCATGGCTGACCGACTCGGCTCCCTCGAGCGTATGCCGCGTGACGCGATTAGTAATGTTCATCCGATGCTCTCTCGTGCGAGTTTGCAAGCAATATCATACTACCAAGTACGAAGCGGCTGCCGACTCAGAAACCTTGTTTGCTTCCGAAATACGTTTCCACACTTCCCGCTACTTAATTGCTAATCTTTCCAAATTACAATATCCTTCTTCTTACAACCTGTTCGAATTGTGAGAATTATCTCAACATCTTTGGCATGTCGAAACGTTTCCTCTGTTATTTAACGATGCGAGTTACAAATATTAATTACGTCCGACAAATTAATGGATACCGCGAAAGCGAAATAAGGCTTAAAAAAAATAAAAGAAAACTGGACAAAACTATTTGTATCTCGCGTTGAGCATTGAAAAGAACAGATAAGCAACGGTATTACGCACGTTGCATTATATAATATAACGATATAAAAGAATCGTACTTCGAAATTCCCATTACCGGGAGTCCGTTAGTTACGTTACGAAAAGCGGAAACGAAGAAAATAAGCCGGTACAATAAAGCATAACGTTTTCCATGTTCAAACATTTATATAAATTCGGAAAAATAAACGGCATGTCGATCGCATTATTAGGTAAAATTTCATCGTTGCTTTTTATTACCAATTAGATGAAAATCGTTCAAAATTCTTTTAAACTGACGAACGAGACGTATATGTTTGGAAAAAGTCACGTAATCCACGGAAATGTACGGAATTACGTTTGATTCCACGCAAACACGGACGACTGCACGCATTCGCTTTCCCATCTTATCCTCGGATTTCCAGTGATTTAGTTCAAATCATAGGGATTTGTTTGCGCAAAAGCTTTGCAACGTGTTTTCTATTAGAAAGCTTAGGTGTGCTCCTACGAACCGGTCTGTATCGCGTTCTCCTATCGTTAATCGAAGATCGGGAAGCTTTCGGAAGCGATTCAACAGGGAGATTTATTACGAAAGTTAATCGAATGGCGGCTTTGGAGGAACGAGAAACTGGTATTTATTGTTAGTTAGCATACTTTACCGAGTAAGATTACGTTGCGTTCACTTTCTATTCCTGCTTTCTATTTTCACGCTGTTAATCGACAGAACTACGATAGGAACAATAGAAACGGTGCTTATCAACAGCTTCGTCGATCGGAAATAAAAGCAGCGTTCCTTTTAACACGGTACCGTAGAGGCTTTGACTGCATTCTTCATTTCGGTACATTAAGATCGTTAAAGTGTGTATTTCAAGATGCAAATAAAGAGGCAGTGGAGGCGGTAACGCGGGCGCTTTGAAAAACTTTGAAAAACGATAAAGACCTACGGGTATAGGATTGTTCGACGAGTGGTAAGTTTTGCCGATAATGGGGCTATCGACGTTCCTTGTTTTTCTTCGACTACTACCGCCGGCAGCTTTGTCGATAGCGCTACCGACAACGTCCGGTTCCCCGCGCCATCCGCTTCGTTCATGCGAAATAGAAAAAACGATTATAGACGAGACGCGACCAATCTCACCTAAATGTTAATCGTAATTAAATTGCATCTCGATTATTCGTTTCTCTACAGATATCTAGACCCTTTCAGGTTAACCAAGTGCGCGACGAGCTTATATTTGAGAGATTTACAACGTTAAAAGCGTCCAGTGGACGTTCGAGTTTGACCAATTAGGCCCTCGGAATAGAACTAAAATGGCGCAACGGATGATTACGGATCGAGGCTGAAGCTTTTAAACAGGCGTCGCCTGAAGATAACAAGAATTTGTCCCGAAGCGATCGTGATTGTTGAACTGTACAAAAGTTCATTGTACTTGTATATGGAAGAGTCATAATCCGGCGCCCAAACCCTGCCATAACCAACTTCTAACGGAGTAATATTAATTTTCAAGTTTATCTCGTTAGCTTTGAAACGTGGGTAAAATGCGAGTAGAAGGCGCGAACCTCGAAATGCTTTTATTCCTTCGAGTGCTTTGTCAAATCGAAAAGGGTAGAAGATCCAACGTTCAAGTCCAACGCGTCCTCTCTGCCGGTCGAGAAAGACGTGGAAAATAACGTCGGGTCGTCTAACGTTGATCGATGTTTTCCAATAATTCTTACCGCTGATCAGAGTTCTGGAGGCTGCGAATATTTTTCCTATTTGCAATTTCGCTCGATCGAGCTTCGAATAAATAATATCGAGCCTGCTCCTTTCACGTTTCTCGATTGACTCTCAAATTACAGAATGTCTCGCGACACTCGTCGATATTCGAAAGCAATTAAACTTCTCTTCCCCTCGAGCTTTTTGGCCAGCCGGTTTTTGCGTCTGGCTTTCTTCTTCGCGGCTTTCTCCATTACTTATCGGCAGCCTTTGTGCAGAGTTCGCGTTAAAGCGACCTTTATCCACTTCTTCTCCTTCTCTTCGACTAATTCAGTCTATTGTGACGAGCCACGCTCGAAGGACCTGTTCGTTTAGGTTCGCGAACGAACTAATACGCACCCGGCTTCTCCTCGCATCTGCTTATCGTTGTAATCTTCATTTGCGATATTTATAGGAAAAATTCTCTACGCTATTCGCATTTTCCCTGCAAGTTACGCCTTCCAATTTTTAAATACCACGATTTAAAAAGAAATTGCTTTATATTATTAGACGATTTAAAACTATATCGACCGACGATTATGTAACCGTTTCATCCATTTGCCTTCATCCATTCCATGCGTTTGCCTTTAAATATTGGATATATTTTTACACGTGCGTTTATCATCAACTTCGTCGACGTACCTCTACTCGTAACCTTTTGGCGCTACTTTCTTTCGTACTCTCCATTTTCATGTACTCCGACGATGATCCTACGTTGCGCGTTCGGATATTTAAAAAGTTTTGAAATACCAGCAGAGAAGCTAAACTCGTGCTTACCATAGTAACTCCCCGAATTTTGATCGACCGATTTGAAAGTCAATACACCGTCGCGTCCCGGAGATCCTTTAAAACGAATTAAAGTTGCAACGCGTTTGAAAATTTCCATTTCGAGTCGTCTCGACGGTGCGCGAATCTGGAGGTCTGGATGGATACCAAGCAACTCGATCTATGTAATTTTCTTTTGAAACGTATTGTAACACGGATCGATAGACCGACTCAGACGGTTCCTTTCAGACTTTATTTTCTGCTCGCCAACTTTTATTTATACGAGGTGTTTTCGACCGTAAAGTCGGTTTATATACGTCGACCCGGTCGGACACGCGTTCACACTCACATTTCATATCCCTGGGAAAGCGAGCCCTTCGTCTTCGACGAATTCCATCGATCGTCATTGTTAATTCTCGTTGATAAAATTCTCTGGTAAATATTTGTATTAATTTCAAAACTCGATCGAACGAAAGGCGTACATGACGCCTATAACTTTGTGTATGTATCTTCTCCTCTCGATATCGATGAACAAACAGCCCATTGCTGCGGAAAATGAGCTTTTCTTCCGTGATAGTTTATTGCACCGTGACTCGAAGGGAATCAAAGATACAAAAGGTTTCAATAACCGGAGGCTTTTCTGGCAGGTATACTTGCGCGTCGTCTCCCAAATGGATTTCGCATTGTCGTGCCGGAAGCTGCATGGCACGCTTTATTTCCTCTTTTCCCTAGGCGACGCGTCGTGACGTATCAGTCGAATCCTGATACGGAATTGTCACGAACGCGTTCGTTGCAGCCCATTAATTTTGAAATTCGTTCAGCTAGAAGATAATTCGCATAGAAGCGCGATACGCTGTTCCTGTCCCTTCTATTCCGTTTTTCTTCGGTTCCCTGCTCGAAACCTTCGCGAAAGGAACACTTTCTATCAGCTGTACGATAGGACAGCTTAAGCGGAACACTTTTTAAATGGAGTTCTGTTCTTGCACAATGGCAGTCTGCGACAGAACCCTTAGATGCACGACTCCGACGAACACGGGTTTAGGTTTGACGAAAAGGCTACACCGTGTCCACTATGGTTCGTCGTTTCGAGGGACGAAATGGATCAAAAGCGCGAGGAAGCTCCCAATCGTCAAATGGATTTCTCTATCGCGACGTTCGCTTGTACATCGCTGGTTCGGTTTCTATTTCTGTTATTTTTCATCAAACACTCTAGGAATCGTATAAACTGTCCCCCCGTTTCTCTTTGCGACTGTGCTCGATGGTTGAATTTTCCTTGCCGCGAACGTCGTTATAAACGGCGATCCGTTTGCTTGCTTTTGATTGCGTTTGACATAAGTAGAATCGGCTACAGCCAAGTATCGGTATGATTTTACATTATCCTATTAATAGACCGTTTCGACGTGGTGCGTATTACTTTAAATTGCAAATTAAAAGCGACTGATCTAGGGAGCGAGAGTGCCTCGAAAGTATGTATATATAAAGTTATATATAATTGTATGTTTACGTTAATAATTAAGGATTGAAATTCGAACATTTTCTTTATATCGGGATGAAATTACTTAGCTCGTCGTTTCAATTCGAAACGTTCCGAAAAATTAAAAACAGATCTCCGTAAAAATTTTTTCCTTTACCAGGAATATAGAAACGCGAGAAGTCGTGATCATTTAACATATATATCGTGGAAGCTCCTGTTCGGATGATCGAAAGATCGAAAGATCGAAGGATCGCCAACAGGTTGACTCTGAATGCCAGTTGTTATCCCATTTTATTTCGCGTACAAAAGCGGAGGAAGACGATAAAAAATGAAGTTTTCAGGCGAAGCATTTGGGATCCGGGAATTGTATTTCCAGCATAAATTTCGGCTGGTCGATGGCTTTCCCGGTGGGAGAAAGACAGCGTAACAACCATCCTAACTTCTCGCTCATCGCGTATTCTAGTCAGCAGTTTTGGAAGAGCGAGTAGCGTCCAATCCAAAGCTGAAACTGGGTCAACATTTGCTCGCCAATCTGAGAAAAGAACGAAATACGTTCGCAAGAACAGACCGCCTCTGCGATGTCGAACCAGATCCAACCAGATAGTTTCTCACCATTGATCGGAAACTTCTGTTTTTCGTTCGATTTAGAAATTCTCATCCGAAACGTTCGTTCGTTGTCACAAATCCAATTAAACGTTCAACGTTTGTCTCGATGATTTTTCACTAAAATCTGTTATTCGCGTGTTTCAAACCGCCACTTTCGTTTAATATCGATGCGTCGAGCTTTTCTCAAAAGTATAATTCTTTCTGCAAAATGCGTATCGCGTTCGATGTAAATCCTAACGATGTTAACATTTTTCCGACGTAACGACAAAGATGACGTTCGCGCGTCTAATAATTTGTCGAGCTCCGTGAACGATGCATTATGTAAGGAATGGTTTAAGTACGTGTTACGATATATTTCGTTGGTAACGTTCGTTTTGCTCGTTTCTGCGTACGCTATTTGTGGAAAATGGCGTACTATTCGGAATCGAAGAGCGACAAATGCGGATCATTTCGTCGGCCAGTCTAAGATATCTTCGATGTTTCTTCTCCGGATCAATTCGTTGGCCACGCGAAACGCAAACGACTGTGCGCTGTTAAAAGAATTAAGGGAGATCTTTAATTAAAAGAATTAAGAGAGACGGATGGGAAAAATAATAATAATTATTAAAAAATTAAAATTTATATTTGTCCAGGTTAGATCGAAACCGGAAGAATAAGTTTTTCTTTCATTTCGATTTGCATTTGAAGCGTGGATTCGATTTCATCTGAAGTTATGTCCATAAATTCTCATGCGATCCAAACACGCTCGTTCGTTTTTATACGATCCAATGTACAAATATTTAAATATTTATCTTACTTTAAATTAACATGGTCGAGAGGAACAGAGTAGAATTGAGACGAAATATGGAAATTGCAGACGATGAAAATAATATGGTACGCGTTCCTACATTTGTACGTATTCCCTGTATGTTGCGCAATGGAACAGACGACGTCGCCAATTATAATATCAACGGCGGGCACCACCGAGAACCTGGGAAAAACGGAAAAAGACGAGGAACAAGAGGAGGAGCAGAAGGAAATTGAGGCCGTGCCGATGACGGAACAGGTTATGGATGCCAACATAAAAATAACCGACGTGCCGGACGTGGAAGAAACCACCGAAGACTGGGACGCGAACTGGGACAAGAACAAGGTTATACGAGATGTCGCCTATTATATTCGGGCGCACAAATTTCAAGACTATGATCGTCGTTATTACAAGCGGCTCGAAGATTCGCCGAGCAGACTTTACGAGGAATTTCCGAAACCACCTTTAAGGTCTTTGCATTGGGAAGTACGCAGGTACTGGTGGTAGCCATCCGATCGTTATCAATTCGAGAGCGAATTATTCGATGTACGTATCGCTAAATTATATTTCATGACTAGAAATTGCATTCTACTAATCGATTCAAAGCAAGAAATTTAATTCGTGTCTCGTAACGTGCAATTCGATTTCCAGCAATAAATGGTATCTGCTGGTGCTACTTCTAAGTAGACGGAACTAATAATCGGAGAAATAAATAGATCTACGTTTCTAATTCAAAAGTTGCTTGCATGTATAAAGTAGCAAGATGTGTGTGAAAAATTGCCATCGTTCGTTGCGTAACATCACGCGTGTTACTTTATACCGTTCGATGTATTAATTTATATATTAATTTTGTTGTATCGTCGAGAAACGAAATAAATTATTTTTTATTATTCGTTTCGTACGCTCAAAATGCTACCGGTTTATTGTTAAAGCGAAACGCGGCTTTCAAGAACCAATCGTTAACGAATGGAGGGTACGTCTATTTAATCCCAATTCCTTTGATTTTGATACGTACGTCGATCGTCTACTTTGAAATACAATATTTAGTAATAAAAGCGAGAAATCCAAGTTACGATGAAAAAAACTGTGTAAATGTGGATAATAACGACGTTGGACCATTGTACGTAGACACTGCGAGGCAAGCTTCGTCGAATGCCTGAAATATATCGAAAGCATCGTTAAACTGACTGCTCTGAAGCGAGAAGATGACATTGTCACGATCATGAAAGAACAAAAATGGAATTTTGCGAACAACGCCAAGCAAATTCAAGCCGCTCAGAAGGATTGTCTTGCAGGCAAGAGACGCGACGATCTAACCATGCCTCCCTTTGAAGGTCCAATAGGCAAGTACCCGCGCTTCCTCCCAAACCTTTCTAATAAAAGCGGAAGGTTACCGATCGATATCGAAAACGATCTCTCCAATAAGATATTTTTTTCTTTTCCGACACTCGATAACCTTCGACTCTTTCATGTTCGCAATGTTTTACTTTTTCCCTTCGTGAAACATCGAATTTCAACGAGGAAAGGATATCGGAGAAAAATCCAGGAGCCGATCGAGCAATTCGATTATCGGAAAATGGTCGTACGAAAAAGTACTTAGGAAAGTTCGAGTCAGCTACACACGCCATCACCGCAAAGTGCATCGCCGAATGACTAAATATAGTCATCGTTGCCTTTCGATCAAACTCTTGCAATTCGTATTTGCGAAATGGAATTTATATACTGTTCGAACGCTCTCGTCCCTACGTGCATTCCCAAATGCTCGTTGGACGCCGACACGCCGGGCACGTTGCATTATAAATAGAAGAAAGTTTGGACTTAGAACGGTTTCAGTGGCGCACTACGGTCAGTTATTACATGTGCTGGTACACGATGCTGGGCGTTCCAGAATTGAGCATTTTCGGAGAGTCGTGCGATAACCACGCCAACTGTCGGGTCGAATCCGACTCCGGGAACGAAGACCCGAGAACCGATGACACGATACCATATGCCTGCGCCCTTTATAGTTTCTGTCCGGATCACTGTTGCCCCATGAAACATATCCGGGATATGACGGATTGCCATCAGTCGCGGGACAATCCCTGTTATGCTGGGAACCCACCGGGTGCGTAGAAATCACCTTACGCCTTACACTGCCACTATAAGCGGATTCTCACCATTTTCGACCCCACCGCTCTACCTAATTTCCTATGGGATATTCCATTATTTCGCCAGTCAAAGACACTGTCATCGTGTTTCACGCTTACCGCCACACGTTTCTTAATCGACTATTTAATTCCAGTTTTTTAAAGATATTTCGTTTTTCATGTTTTTACTACTCGTGATCGTGATCGTACCAGAGAGCTATTTTCGATAAATTTCAATGGAATATCGAACGAAACTTCCTTCTTGATTTTTTACAGCTCACAGGGAATGTACATTGAATCGACAAGAAAATCGAGATTTCCCGAGCTTGGTGGCAAATCAGATCAACATCAGCTGCGAATGTCCTGATCCTGGATACGAGTGGTCCTCCAGATTCGGTCTTTGCGTCGACGTGAACGAGTGCGCTCGAGGTGAACACGGCTGCTCGACGGAGGACGGAGAAACGTGCGTCAACCTACCCGGTGGTTACGAGTGCGTTTGCAAGTTCGGCTACATTTACGATCCGGACCAGAGAGAGTGTGTTTTCAGCTCCGATATCCAACAAATTTTGCTAGGGTGGAAAGAGGAGTCGAATGTCACAGAAAAGAAGAGCGTCATCGACACGATCGTCAAAGCGATCGCGAGATCGTCCGGTAATCACCTCGTAACCAGTCGTGCGATACTTTGTACCGTGATCCTACAGATTTTCTCCTATAACGGTTTTTTCGTTGTAATCATCGAGTTGTAAAGATTATATGTTTCTAGATTTAGACTGCGTAACATAATTGATCGTCGTAACTTGTTATATAAATATAATTAAATAATAATATTAAAATACAATTTAGCTTTCGGAATTTGGATTAAACATCCTAAGAAAATCAGTTTACCGCTTGCACGATATAAGCGGAAAGAAAAGAAATAAAATTCGAAATTTTGTATCTTATCTTCCGTTGATCGTTGGATCGTAATGGAGAAATTTGTGCCCGTAACAATCCGAATTTTAGTCTCATCGATTAATAGCGCGATTCCATGTGTTTCGTGCGGTTATCTCCATCAGATGGTTATTTGCTCTACTAAGAGAAAAACAATGTTCTCTAGTGGTTCGCGATATTTGGCATAGTAATCGCAGATAGGGATACTAAACGGCAAATAGAAAGCTCTAACGCGTTTTCTGTTTTGAAATGGCCCACGCTCAACCAGTCGTTTCATTTACTATAAAATCATAATTGTATAATTTCCAACAGTTCTTAAACGTAAATCCTTCGTAAAAGTACTAAGGTACGTACACGTAACGGTCAAAGCGTAGATTTCTGTATGTAGTTAATTTCAGCGCACGAGCAATCGTAAAACGTAAAACAATTGTTCGACGAGAAACCCGTCCACGATATCGGCCGCGTAAAAACTTTTGATCCGAGTGGTAGTTTACTATATATATACTATAGACACTCACGCGACGTCTTGATCAGTCACAATGAATACTATTACTCGGGAAGGGAAGGTGCGGCATGACACGTGATAAAATGATCTAACATAGAGCAAGAGCACTTTAAGAAATTAGAAATTATACTGGTGATGCGTGGGCAAGACGTCGTTACTTCCGTACGTTACAACCCTTCCGGCGTTTGCGCGCTTCCACCGGAACATGCTTGAAACGACGCGTCAATACAAAATTCAGCGAAACCGAAACGCAAGGATCTTCGAGAGATCGAGAACTTTGCGTTTAGTCCCGACGTTCTTTGGGAAATTTTTTAATTCAGCGACAGTTTGTTCCTTCGCGTGGATTCAGCTTTTCAAGAAGATTTCATTAAGCCGAAGTATCCGTCGAGTTAAATTGAAATCTTGCTTGATTTTCGCGTGTCCGAAAGGCGTCCTTTTAAATTTAATCCCAGTCGCTCTTACGCTATTTTCGAGTTATTAAAACTTTCGCTGCGTTTTAAATCCGCCTCGTCGCGATCAAAGCTTCATTTGGAGAAATATCATCATCAGTGGCACGCTATCTGTTCAAATCTGTTTAAATCTGTTCAACGAAAAGAGAAAAACGGAAGGGAATGAAACGATGGGAGATACCTACGTGTTCTTTATTGTTGTGGAACACGCTGCAGAAGAAACTGGTTTGGCTTGACACACGCTTCTTCGCGATTAACAGCTATATGCTTTGGATTCGACCCGAAAGTGTTCGTGTGTATTCGAAAATACCGAGAAAAATAGATGGTCTCAAACGCGGTGTTTCCAATTGTTTGTTGTTACAGGGCTTATTATTTCACCTTCGTGTGGTTAATACGCAACGCTCGGATATTGCGGGATAATAATTTGTAAATGTTTTCTTACTAAACAGCTACACGTGGCTCGATTTAAAATTCTAATTTTGCGTGCAACCGGTTGCGCGTGTGTCCACTTATCGCTTATCACGCCACACCTCCACACTCTTGTCCCTTCGTCTTGCGCATTGTATTCGCAAACCTAATCGCCTAGAGTTAATATTTTCGGGCAACTTTTCACGCCAAACTTTTTACGTCCGATATCCTCGATTTTTATTAATTCTTTTTTCAATCATTACATCGCACGAACGGCCGAATAAAAAATACACGTAATTTCGGTGAAACAACAGATATGAAAACAAATCGTAATTAAAAGCGCAAACTTTTAAATCGTACATTTCGTTTTTATGGCCAAATAAAACCCCCTCGTTCCGTTCAATTACGATGTTTCCACCGTTACACGAGTCGCACGATAATTTCGTATCGAAATGGTTATTAATTTACGGTAATTAACTCACGACCCGTTGTACCAGCTGACTATATAATTTTACATTAGCCTCGTTGCCGACGAGACGTATTCATAGAAATGTATACGTACGTATACAACGAATAACGATCGTTTTTCTTGTTACTTGTGTGCAACAATACCAGCGATGACGTAATCGATATCTATTCGATAGTATCGGTCTACCGTTCGCGTTCGATTACATCCGAATCGGAATTTGGATTTAATTTTTATAACGTTTCTCGATGTTTCATCGTAATTAAAATACGTATAACATATACTTCTACGTTTCCTATCAATCTGTGGAATTCGTAGACGTAAAAAAATTTCAGACAGCTGGCGTTCGAACTCTGTCATTTAGTTCAACCAAGATTTCGTAATCTTGTTCGGTGTAAATTCGAACAACGACATTCTATTAAGTAGCAATCGATATCGATTCGAGTAACCAGCGGAATTGCAAATTCTGAAAGCGCTTGCGGTAATTGCGATTGAGATCGTAGATCGAGACACCGATTCCATAACGTATATCGTACTATTTATAATTCCCGAGTTGTTGCCGCGCGCCGCTTCGCCGCGATTCACATCCATTCGTCACAAACAGCTACGTACATTCGTACACGTAGAATCCCGCCTCCGAGACTTTAAGCTCTGTTATAAGCATCATGCGCAAAGTTTTAGCGTCTCCATGTGTCCGATCGATCGCTTTATCGCGTAAATAAATTTTCCAAAAGTCTTTCAAGATGGTGAAAAAGATAAAGCGATGTTTTAGGAGAAAAGCGACACAAAGAATAGGGGAAAAAATAGGGAGAAGCGAAAATTTATCAACGTCGATAGGTATGTCAGGAAGGTGAGCGACAGAACGAAACACGTTCGTGATGCGTGCAAACACTGTCATCGATAGGGAAACGGATATCGACATGCCTTGATAACGAACGTGTCCATGTGAAAACGGCGACGCAGGCTGCGCGGGTTTGGGAGTACGCGTGGCTCGCGGTTTCTTTCGAATTGGCTGGAATTTTTATTCGCAAACAGCGTAACTGGCACGTCCGAAGGTAGACCATGGCGACGAAACATACGGCTTCGCCCGCGGCAAACCTGTACATATTCATGGATGGGAATATAGCTAGAGGGAAAAAGTGGGTAGCCGGTCGTATTGCGTTACAGGGAAATTGCTCGCCGTTGCGCCGCGTCGTCCGGCCGGAAAGGTGAAAAAACCTACCAGCTACCGGTGTTTCTCGTGCCGCGAATTCTGTTTGTAATTATTCAGCATCGTGACGACGATTATTAATGCTGGCCGGCAACTTACTCCGATTGCACCTACCATTTCGTTGTCCAAATGCAAATTAACGATCGTTTCATTTCCGCGAGATTGTTCCGCGGGTCATGATCAAGAAATTGTACAGCGTGTCCTTTCACATCCATTGAAAAAGTAGTCGATGATGTTAAGTCTGACAAACGGTAGTTGTACACTCGCTGTAGACGTGGACGTGGTTGTGGTCACGGTCCGAAGACCGAAATCGAGGCTAATCCGAGTCGCAACGTAAAAGCGTGGAGCCCGTGCTACGGTTCACGGTAAAATTCCATCGAATCTTCTTCGTTCTGTCTTCCTATATTAAAATGGAAGGACTCGTCTTTTAACGAAACGAGCAAATACGATCGATTACGGTTTCCGTCTACCAAGCCGTATCTTTCGAGCGGAAAGTCCTTCGTACAACGAAGAGTCTATAAAATCCTATTGTACGGGACAATCTGATATCCAAGCTATTTTGTTTCTCAATAGGTTTTAACAGACGCAGTTCCATCGTACTTTCTGTCGCGATTGTCGTCTCTATGAAATGAAAACGCGAATAGCCTCGGCTTAGAAGGATAACGTTGTCCCTACGAAATCGTTGTTACGCGCACGTTTCAACGTTTGTAAACGAATAAACGCGTTATCTTCAAACTTTTCCTCGGATACGATGGTAGAACCACTTGACGCTAGACTCGATGTTGTCGGCAATCTTGGCTTATGTACCGGTAGTCTCGTTTACATGGAGATGTATCGAACGTTTGCGAAGCGTCTATACACGATCAAGGAGCGTCCGGGCCTCGTTGTTGGTCCGACTGTAATAACGGTTTGCGACACACCGCGTTAAAGGGAAACCCTCTTAACGCAAACATCTTAAGCTTCGAATTGAATTAAATTGGTCGACGAAACGAGTCCGTCCACGATCGTCGATATCGAGCTCCTAGATGAAATACGAAAGGTATTCGAAATTATCGGAAAACAAGTTCTCCAGCGATGACAAAGTTTCGTCGTTAAAAAAGTACTTGAAAGGGAAGACGGCGCCGCCGCCGCCGCCGCCGCCGCCGCGTTCTCGATTAATTTCATCGATAAATAAATTCGCTGTATCTGCTCGTGGATAGCTCGTAAATACTCATTAAGACGGCAAATCGACAGGTAAATTGGTTGAAATAGAACTTTACTCTTCGGGTTCCGAATAGTTCCTTTAATTCGTTCTCGACAAGATCGCCTTGAAAATTTATTGTTTTCGCTGTTGGCGAATTTCACCATTTTCACTTCGTTGCCTGCGAACTTTCGAAGCGATAAGATAACGCATCGAATGCCTCCGCAAAAACGCAAGAGGTTCTTTCAGCGTTATAACGCGAACGTTACGAGTGGAACTTTCAAAGAGCAGAACCGGTTCCTCGGAGGAAACGGCTCGAGTCCCAACTACGATCTCTCGAGACGAATCGCTCCGAGTTTAGGAAACGTAGATGTAAACACGAGTGGAATCGATCGACTTCCGGGGTCGAAGGCTACAATGCAACGATGAAGTAGTAAAAGGAAGCCTGCTGCGGTATACCGGTGGGACAAGAGCCGGTTAGGTAAATCGGCTGCGGCACGATCGGTTGCTTTCTTTTCCCAACGGTCAGTCAATGAGCATGGCTCTACGCGACTGGTACGCGGATCGTGAGCTGCTCCTAACGGGAGTCACCAGTGACGTAGGACGTGCGTTGCTCGAAAAGATTCTCCGTTCATTCCCCGATGTAAAGGTTTACGCGATCGTTCGGTCCCGGCACGGCTTCAACAAAGACGACAGGATAAAGAACATCTTTCTGTCGCCACGGTAGGAACGCTTGCTTTCTTTCCTATCTTCTTTCTCGAGTCGAGGATGGTGCGTCGAGCGTGTTTGTTCAATGATTCGCCAACGACGAGTATCGTATTTTAATTCGGCTGGAAATTAGCTAGAGTTAACAACGCGCGTAAATTTATAAGAATTTCTGTATTTTACAATAGCTTGGATATCGTAGGTACATATTACGGAATTGCGTTGAAATTTCCTACTGTAAATAATTACGGAACAAAAGCTCGCACGTTTGGTTAATTCGTGCAAACGGCCGGCCTATGCTCGGCGTTGATCGAAGCACAAGTATTTTACCGCGGTGCTTTAACCATTCCGCTTTCCTCGTTATTTTGCTTTCCAAGAACAATGGTTCAGCCTTCGTTCGGAAAACAGATATTATCAAGATCGTTATTCGCGCAGTAAAGCCGTAAATAATATACAGCTCGAAACGGTGCATATACAAAAAGAAACGGGCGTTAACGCGAATAAAGCTTACAACAACAATGTGCGCGAACGCAATGAACCCAGAACGTAATAATATCTCCAATTATTTACTTCTGCGATATCTGCTTTTCGATCGTTTATTACCTTAGTTTCGTTAGCTATTTGTTTTCACAAAGCTAGTTTGCCTTTTGATCAAGCATATAAATGACAACAAGGGTTCAATTTCGAAGCATTTATTCGTCATTTTCTCTCGTTCTTTCGATCTTTCCTTACGCGCAATATCATTCGCACGTTGCACGTTGTACACCGTATATGCGTTAGACATTGGATCTCGCTTTAATCAGGCATTCGTTAGATCCTTCCATTCTACTCGAAGCTTCGTTAGACGGAACGGCAGCTGTGAATTAGCTTCCCCGCCTGCTCGCTACAACCGTTTCAGCTCGTTTAACTATTTCAAGTACTTACAACGTTACGATGTAAGTAAGGGAGAGAGAGGGAGACAGAGATCAAAATATAGAACAAAACGTTTGTCAAAATAAATTGTGACTCGTGGACATCGCATGATACCTGTATATCTTCGTGCACAGTACCCGGTCAGAAATCGATAGTTTCTTCCAAATTATTTCGTAGGTAATTAACTCGACCAAGGAATAAAAGAGAAACGAGTAGCTTGTTTATCTTCTATCCAGATTTCGTAATAAGTCCTCGCAACCGTAAACGGATCTACCGCTTTTCACGATTTACCACTGGCGAGTGAGCGTTACGATAATTAAACGCAACCTCCGAACAGCCGATACGAATGGTGATAAATGTCGTTTTGATGTATTTACGATTGGTATAATGTCTCTCTTGCGAGAAAAATGGATGCTTTCGTTATGATAATAGGCGAAGCAAAATTCAACCGAGATGAAATAAGATACAAGTTTCGTCAAAAACAACTATTAAAGAATATCGTTATACTCCGACGTCTTGTGAAAAGAATCTACGAACACGCTGACGTAGCATCAACGGTGGGTATTGTGAGTTGTACGATAAAAATAAAACGAAACTTGGAAACCGCACGATCCAACGTGAATCTATCTACCACAAAAGGATTATGTTCGTGGTTAGCTGTCTTCTAGTAACAAGAAAATATCGATGATAAATCGCTGACATAATAGCAGACGGATTATAGTGTAACGAACAATAATAGGAGTCTTCGTAGTCGAGGGGGTGGAGAAGAACTGTCCGCGACGTCCTTAACTACCGCTGTTGCAAACACCGACAACAGGCTATTGGTTGCGTACGTTGCGCGGTATACACTTCGAAAGAATGATGATACATCGACAAGAAAACGGATGAAAAAGCTTTGTCGGAAGAAAGCGATAGAGACGTTGTGATTCCGCGTTTAACTCGTTCGGTGGATTTTGAATCGGCGCGAACGCCGTGCTTAATTACGAAATTATCCCTCGTTTCGCGATATTCGTTATCTTCGGCTTTGCAACAACGCGTAATCCGATAACTACCCTCTAACAGGTTCGTGTTAATGAAAGTATCGACTACGAAATAAGTAGATGCTTTCACTTTTTTCTTTCACTATGCGGCAGTACCGTTAGAGTTCTAGACAATTCGCCGTTATACGAGCCAGAGACGAAGAGAAAGTGGCCCATAATTCTCGACGTCTTTCAATTAAATTGGCGAGTTAAATCTGGCCGTGATCCAATCGAACAAACAACGAGTTGCTTGTCCGATTCGTTTGCTACAGATTCGAGAGACTGAGACAGGAGGCACCAAACGCGATTTCTCGAGTGAAGGCGTTAGAGGGTAATTTATTGTACGATGGACTGGGCACGACGAGGGCGGACAAGGAACTGTTACGAAACGTGAGCGTGGTGTTGCACGCGGCTGGTCCGTACAACGAGGTATTTCGACTCTGCCAGAAACTGCCACGTCTTCGAGCAGTGGCAGCGATCACGAGCATTTTCCATCACAAGGATCGAATCGCCGAATCGTTGGAGAGAGAAGAGGAGGCGATCAACGGACCCGTGGCTCTGGTGCGAGTTCCGCTGGTCGGACCGGCACTGCGCGAGCCTATGCCTGGCTTCGTCGATCTTCTCAAAGGACCGACGGCTCTGATGGTAGGAGCCGGCTTCGTCCTCGGTAACTCGGAGTTTCAAGCGGAAATCATTCCGATCGACTTGACGGTCAACACCCTGATCGCCGTTGCTTGGGAACGAGCCACCGCGTAAGTACCCTTTTCCTGCTCCCCTTCCTTTTCCTCCGTCTCCTCATTCTTGCTGATTTCTCCGCTACTTTTACGCTAAGGCGACACGATTCGGATTAAACGGTTCGGTCGTCGCACGAATAAAAGCGACTGATACAACGATTTGTTTACTTACGAGAAAAAAGAATCGAAATCGACTCGCAAGAGACACAGATATGTCGAAGTTTGCTTTGAAAGAAGACGACTTCGCGTCGCGTGGAACCATCGACTGATCGTTAAGGAAGCTTTACCGGCAGTAAATTCGCGTTTAATTACACGCGAGTGACCACCGGGTAACGAAGGCGATGTGCTTCGCGAGCTAATAAGGGTCGCTGGTTAATAAGGACCAACTGTTCCGGAAAACTGCTGTCTCCTCGAGTTACTTTGACGCGATAATTACCGGCCGAAAGGTAATTTCTCGCTTCGTTATAGTTATCTATTAGAGAAATAGAGAAAGTTAATCGGTGCGGGAAAACGCGCAATTAGTTCTTACGTAAATCGCGTGTCGAATAATGAAACGGGGATTGAATAACAGCAACTAGTTTGAAAGACCGAAATCCAAATTGACGCAGTAGCTGGATAGAAAACAAAGCGGTAAACGGTATCCAACAAGTCGAAATAATAACGGAACAAAGAGTCGAAGAACCGAGGCTACGTTTAAGGCGCGCGTGTAAACAGCGAGTCTGTGTATTCGATTCACAGACCGTTGCCTTTTTCGCTGTTCTCGAACAGCTCTAAAACGTAGCGATTAAAATTAACACCGAACGAACGCGGTTTCGTTTCACTGGGGCGTTCAAATCTCTTTTGAGAGAGAAGGCAGCAGTTTACGCGGTCAACGTTTATTGCATCGAGCAATACCGGGTGGAGAGTCGCATTAAAATACCTTCGGTTACCGTTTCATCAGGAATCACGCACAGAAGCAAAAGATTTTTTCCAAATTACTTAGCCGTCCGTCTGTCACGATTTTTCAAATACTCGTAAAGCGATACCTGCTCCTTCGTTAATGTACGTTATAGGTTAATATCGAGCGTTTATCGATTTCGACGACTTTAACCGCAAATCGTTTGGACGGCTAAAAATACAAATTCGTTAAAGTTTTCAGTAAACTTTTTGCAGGGACTTCTCCTTTTCTCAGAAAAAGAGAAAATACAAATTGCGCGACGTTTCCTTTAAGATTTTAAGACTCAAAGTTTAAGCGGCCAATTGTTATGTATTTATATCCTCGTGATACTATACGACCGATAACGATACGTAATAACTCGACGTTTCCTGCCGACCTGTATCTCCACGCTTTCCCTTCGTTCTGTCTCAGCTGCGAAACGAAGCGCGAGTAAATCACGAAATCGTATCGTAGCAGGTACGGCCAATGCCCGTGAAAATTCCCTTAATTCTCGCGCTTTTAAAACGACGGTAAAAATCAATGTTAAATCGCTAAAGCCGAAGATAGCTGCAAAAGTTGAATTTCTGAAGAGCGATCGTAATATAAGATAGGTTTAGCCATGAGTTGTGGCTACAAAATATACGATGGGTTGTGACGCTGATTTAAAATAAGTGGATAGAGAATGGGAAAAGGCAAATAACAAAGGTAAATAAGGTTCTGAAACGCGAGGATCAGGGAGGATTCCTATAAAAATACAAGTAAAAGAGCTCGGTGGTCAGAGTTATAAAGGTTGGAGTATCCACTTACATACTAAAATCGAAAATCCGACGGATTTACGAGGGTACAGATGAAGTTATTTCCTTTAATCTTGCCACGAAAGATAGTTCAAGCCTCGTAAATTACAGTGATACGTCAAACGGTTTCGCGAAATTCTCGAAACTGATCGAATAAAGATCGCGTTACTCTTTACGATATATGTTTTTTCCTTCTATGTAAGTACTATACCGCTGTAGCTTCCGTTTATTCTCACGTGTTCAAATTTTACCGAACAATCCAAATTCCTAATTCTCTCCAAGGTAAGTTGAATTACAAACGAATTTATAATTTTCTTTCGAATCGTTACAGAAAAGATGTAGAAAACGCAGTGGTGTGTAACGCGATCTCTATAGGATGCACATGGAGCGATCTGATTAAAAAAGGTCGACGGGGTAATCAAAAGTTTGCATATCCGACTTTCGGTATCCGAGGAATGTCATCTACGGTAGCGCTGTATCGGACTCTGGTGCTGCTTTTCGAATGGTTGCCATCTACGCTCTGTGACGCGATTCTCGGACTGATAGGAGCAAAGAAAAGGTATAACGAACTGGAAATTTACGACATTTTGAATTTTGATTCGAGTCGCACAGTCGAATGCACTTCGTTTGGAATTTTCGTTATCGCTATAGCGATATACAACGATTCTCGCGACATAGACGTTCGTCAGGAATTTAATCGTAATTTCGCAATTTCTATCGAACTTTGATAGCGACGCGTTCTATGTTAGCCCATTCAAGAGCGACAACGAGACAAGGATTAAAGAACAGATGAGTTAAGTTATCGAGCACGAGACGAAGCTGCTCGGATGAAGTTTCCGGAAAGAAGGTTCGAAGAAGATTTTCAGGAAAGTTTGCTGACGGTAGGGAGCGGCGTGGTGGCGCAGAGGTTGCATTCGGCTATAAGAGCCGATGCTAGGAAATGGTCCACAGGCATACTTGGCAAACGCGCTGCAATCGTAAAAGTAAAAGTTATTTGAAACTACGATTTAGGTGAATACCCAAAATAAACAGGTTTTCCACGACGGTATCCGAATCAACGAGACAGAGAAAGCAAGAGGGAGGAAGTAAAGAGGGCAGTTCGGGAAAGAAGGCAAAAAGTGTAACAGTCGAAAGGAAACTCGTTTTCCCCGCGGGAAACTTGCGGACTCGTTCTCTGATTGCTTTTAAAAATCGCGAGTTTGCCCCGGCAACGAGCAAACTTCCCGAAAATCTTGATAGCTTTCATTGAAATGCGTTTCTTTGCCGGTCCGCGCGATTCTAACTTTTCTGTTTTTCTGTTCTTCGTCCAATATCGGAGAAACTACGGAGTATATACGATTAATCGCGTCAAATGCCTACCATTCGTATTTCTTTTAATCGTCAATAAGATTCGAGCCGAGTCCACTGTACACGAAGCGTCGTTTCATAAACGCGCATTAGACGCGTTCATGCTAAAGATACGCTTCCATGCAGCGATCATTGTAAACTAACGTCCACCTGTCTACGAAACAGCAGCGAATAGCTTTCGTCGTGTCGACTGGCGTTAACATTGTCAACAGCGAGGCGTACGTTGCAGCTTCAGGTATAAACGAACGTAGCGACTAGGAACGCGTTTTCCTCGTATTTCCTCGACATTTTAATAATCGGACTAAAATATCGTTATAAATATCAAATACTATAGAATTAAGTCGAAATGCGTGCCAGAATGTATCATAAGATTTCGATCTAGTATCTTTGGCTGAAAAACTACGATAATAACAATGATAACGACAACGACAAGAGCAATAACAACGATAATAATAATAATCGAGTTGCACGTAACAATACCGTTATTATTGTTACGTATTTACAAAATCCTAGTATATCACGGATAAAGTAGAGCAAATTAGTGCAGCGCAGCGTAATGGACCAGGTTAAGCGAGATACGTCAATGCTATTATTTACGTAGTCTAGCATATCGTTGAAACTGTTCGTCAAACTGTTAATTCCAGTTCACGTCTTGTTCGCTTCAGAGATCTAAAATGGCTAAATGTGAATTACTTATCGAACAGCATATCGAATAGTCGTAACGGCTAGCTTCCCCTTGCTTTCGATGTCTTCTGGCTATGACTAAAAGGACTGTGCCATATACTCCTAAAGATACGGAGAGCGAAAAACATGGTATCGCTTCAGTCACTCTTTCCAGATATTCAAATCCGCGTTAAGAAACTTTTATTAACTTGGCCACTTTCATTTGTTATCGGTCATAGCGGTCAATCTCTTCTCGACAAATAATTCGCGATACCGTTCGAACGTTTGTACGCCGAACGCGTCTGGTTTTGAGAAAATATTTCGCAAACTCGACTTCGTGTCCCATCGGAAAATTTGTCCAAGTTAATGTCCCGAGGCTACGTCGCAGGAGCTTACGCGTCTTTATTACTTGGAAAAGTCAAACATCGTCGTCGAGCAACTTTTACAATTACGTACGTTGGACGGTCGAAAGGCGAAATCGAGTGCGCCTCATCGATCTGCGTACGATCGCACTGTTAGGAACGTGTTGCACGCGGTGTCGTGAGCCCGACGTCTCTGCAGCCGTTTATCAGTCAGAGGAAATTACGGTACCCTACTGCGTCTAATTGCGTTAATCGATTAAACAGCGGAACAATACTTTCGACTAATTATAACTTGCGTGTGTACGTGAAAGCAAATACAAATTAGCGAGACACCGATTTCCTGTCGCGTGTCTCCGAGTAGAAAGCGAGAATAGGAGAATAGAAAATATCGAGCGAAGTTTAAGGAGGACGTGAGAGATTCGCTAATGAAATCGTGATGAGTCGATGTCGAAGAAACTTAGTCTCGACAAATTCGAACTCGCAAAACTGTTGTAACCGGAGAAGCGTAGTTCCGCTTTGGTTGTAACGTCTTGTTCTTGCTTCACTCGTCGGCTTCAAGGGCCATGGTTGATATCTCGAAATGCAAGGAGCGAGATAAGTCCTGTTTGAAAGTTGAATCGAGGCAAGTGAACGATTATACGTATGTATGTGTATGTATTTACGAGCGCGCAACACGTGAGAGGAAAATAGAACGAGAGTCGAGAGAAAAACGGCGATGCGACAGAAAGGGAATCTGCTCGCGAGAGAAACAGATGCGAATCGTTCAAGTTGGAAATAACAGAAGTTGGAGGCAAGGAAGGTGGTATTAGGGTTCGAACAAAACGGTGGTGAGACGAGGAGGAAAGAGATCAGTCGAAGTAAAACCTTTGCTTCTCCGCAGGTTTCTCGAGGAACACCGGAGAGTTCGTAATGCACTTCGATCCCTTGAGTCAATTTCATCGAGGCCGTGGTCAGTAGAGAGGAATCGCGTGTACATGCTTCAGCAACGTCTCACCCCAGAAGACCAAGATGCATTTCCGGTTTCCACGGAAATCGACGTCGAGAGTTACGTTCTGTGCGCTGCGGCTGCTGCCAAGAAGTATTGCGTGGACGAGGGCAATATCAGCCTCGTAAAAATCTTCCGACTACTTTTCTTCTTTCTTATCGCGGTATCCCTCTTCTGCGCGTTCTTCCTCAACGGATATCACGTGCTTGCAAAGCACGATGAACTCTGAGCCAGTTTTAACTTCACACGAGGCGGCACGTGTCATTATACGATTAAGACGTCAAATTTACCTATGCATTTAAAGTCTGTGTTCGAACTAGAGCTTAGAGTAACGTATGTACTTTTGAACAGCAATAGCACGAAATTGATTATGACACTTCGTCTTTTCAATAAATACGTTTAATTATCGTAGCTTAAAATACCTTGCGATAAAAAAACTGGAAATACATGAAATTAAGAGGAAGAGCGTATTACAGTTTTGTGTTTATAGCTGTATATTAGGCGAAACTTTGTCAAGGAAGATACACGGTATACCGATACGTCTTCTGAACGGTCATGGTTGTACATAACGATAAAGAAGATGGCCACAATATATGCGATTTGAACTTCAAATTCAAAATCAACGTCACCCTGACGTATTTATTTTTACGTACACATTTACGTTGGATTAAAAGCAATTTTTGCGCCGCACGGAGGTTGCTAAATGACGGAGTAATTTTTCCCCCGAGTAGATTCCGCTTTGGTAAAAAGAAGACGCTGCCTACAAGCGGAAATCCGTTCGTTCCTTCTTTTTTTCACTTTAGAGCGTACATCTTACCACGAATGTAGTCGTATAATAACGCTAGAATCCAGCGAGTTAATTTGAATGCCGCTCTTGCCGAAGACGATCGTGGTATTGCTCAAACTACCGGCCGAATAATCGGAGGAAAAGTTTGCACAGCGAGAGAAATTTGATCTTTTCACCCTTCCATCAGTCTCTCTCTTTATTTCCCTTTTCCCCTTCCCTATCAATTATACGTCTTTGATCGTATCGCTTTAGCGTGCTTCGACTGATATTCGTGCAAATGAATTGCATGCATTTTTTAAAGAAATTTATAGTAGCTTTAATTTCAGAATTCCTCTGTCTCATTTGTATCAAGTTCAGAAGCAGCTAGCGTTCGCGTGACAGGTCTGCGACGTGCCCAACGCGATCACCCTTTGGGTGAAATGCAAAATTGAAAAACATTTGGAGCTACTACGATACTAGATATTTCCGTAACTTTCAGACAATCGGACGTTGCCAGATTTTAATTCCAAGTTCGTCGGTGTCATCGTTATTAGTCAGGTTAGTTTAATCTCTGTTCCCTTTTCGATGCAGAAAATTTGATCCTCCTCGAAAAGAACGCATTCAACTTGGATTCTTCTATTCCGTCACGCTACACCATCTCGTACCGTGTGCAAGATGAGTCATTTAAAATCAAATGGTCTTCTAAATTCGTCGTTTCCGTAAAAATGAAAATTACTTTTACATATTAAAATATTACGATCCATCGATAACGATTTCATTCCCGATTCTGACGCACGTAAAGCTGCTTAAAAAAATAATTCCTATTTCATCGGAAAAATATCTGAAATTGAACGTCGTAAACAGAGATACGGGGAGTAGATTGGGAAACGAACTTACAAGAAGGGGAAAGAAAAATTAGGTAAATCCGAAAATACCTAGCAGCTGATTTTACAATTTATGTTAAAAAGTCATATGGAAATGTATTTCGCGAATACATCGGTATTCACAGTTTCGAATATATAAATGTGGTTGCAGTCGAGCCGAATGTACGGCAAATATTCGTGAGAATTTTGCAAGACGTCTATACACAAGAGAATGGTATACTGGTGAAAGTTTGCGGCAGAACATCCACGACTACTTACTTTCGCATATAACCAAGGAACACATATCTCTTGCATATTTCTTCTTACGTAACGCGTTACACCGAGCCACGTTTATCGAGCTGCACGATCCGCCGCGCCGCGCCGCGCAACCTGGTAAAACGCAGAGCCGACCTGGCTTGATAATGAAATTAGTGACGAAAATGCCGTCGACTCTCTGAAAGACCAAGAAAATATTTGCATCGGGAACTTTAATTTTCGAAAAATTCGTCAAATTATCGATAATTATCCGTAAAGACGACAATGAAAATGATTTAATATAATATGTGTGTGTGTGTGTGTGTGTGTGTGAGTGTGGTGTAGCGTATACGTTACGAATACGGAAAACGTATAACATTACGGCCGCTGGAAAAATAGCTTAGTAATTGTATTAAATATTAGGATTACCGTGATACTTTTAACGCGATAAAATCGTGACATTTCACGAGCATTGTGTAAGTTGAGAAAAAGTTTAAGCTCTCAGATGACCGTTATCGGAAAAAACTCCGGCTGGGAAAGATTAAAACAAATTGGAGGAAATTCTCGTGAGAGAATAAAATAATATGGCTGGGAATGATCAAGATAAAAACGCGACGTGCAGCGAAACGTACAAACGTAATATAACGTGGTCATATAGGGATAACAAGAAACTACAAATCCGGTATTTTTTTCTAATATAACGGACCATTATCTAACGAGCGAGAATAAAACGTGTTTTTGTAATTTACATTACACAGGTGTATATGGAAGGCACTGGTCTGTATGGCACTGCACGTGGTCGTAGTCTCCTGGGGGATGACGAATGTCGCACGTTAAGTACAATCGCATAACGATATATATATTAACGTATATTATAACGTATATTATATATTAACGGCGAAAGATGGCAGTCCTTGGTATTCCCATCAACCTAACGAAGGAGCAATAACCCGACCCGTTTAGCACCCCTCTGTTCTATCAAAAACTTGGTTCGCGTGACTGCATGGTAGGAGGAGCGGCGAGTTATGCTTTTAAAATCCTGTTACCAGTTGCGAGCGCGAAATTTAACAAAGAAACTTACAGATTAGTTTCGCGAGATATAATTGGAAGTGGTGTCTGGAACTGTGCCTTCATAATAATAATTGGAGGAACGTCTGTTCTACGAAACCAAGTTCCACGAACTGACTGGCTGGCTGGTTGCCTGGTTGTCTGCGTAACGAAGGCCTAGAAACAGCAGAGAAGAGGTGGGAAAGGGGTACGTTGGAAGGAGGAGAGAGAAAGAGTTCGAGCTGAAAAGGAGTAAAAGAAAGGAAGAAGAGAAAGGAGAAGAAGACGGAAGATGAAAAAGCAGGAGGAGAGCAAGAAGAGAAAAGGAGAAATGAAAGAGACGCGAGCGAAAGTACGTATTCAATTTCATTGCAATGGGAATGAATAAGATGTATATATTTACGTATACGAATTGCCTCTCCAGGCAAGTGGCTTGCGTTGGCATATACGATGCTGCTACGACAAAATGCCGCATCCCGGCAAAGGAACATCAAAGCGGTCCCTCTAAATCCATTCGACTCGCTTTATTTCCACAGAAATATTTTTGCCAGCATTAAGTACGCCTACTTCTCGAATCGCGGAATCTCTGTGTCGCATCGTATCGTATCGCATCGCATCGCATCGCATCGCATCGCATCGCATCGCGCCGATGAGTTTTCCCACGATTCCCCTGTGGTCTTTCCTTTAATACGATTTCTCGCTCGCCGATCTTTATTCCGAAATAACAAATAGTCTCGCTGATTCGATGAAAAATGAGTTTTCTCCCCCTGTCGACGTTTTATCTTCGCGACCTCGTGACTTTCGCTCGCTTGCCCGGATCCGGAGTAAAAATTATCATAACTCGGCGTGTTTGCAGAGGAGTCTTCCTTTTCAAGGCGTCTTTCCACTCGAGATATTTGATCTAAAACGAACTTGAATACAAGCGATCGTTCCACAGACTGTTTCGTCGGAAATTTTCTCATGGATCGTTAATTCATGGATCCTTAAATTCGTTTCCGAAAATTCGACTCTTTAGCGTGTCATCGTTTTCGCGTATCACATGGCAACGACGCACGGGTTTAAAATATCTTTAAGTCCTAAGTGACGCGAGACGCGATACCGAGTTTTGAGAACGAAAGATGCCGTGTTTTTTTTCCAACGAGTAACGACTTTACTATGCCAAAAGAGGAAGAGAATGAGAAAAATCCAAGCCACGTTTTTCTTTCGACCGCGTTGAAACTTTTATACTTTTATTTCGAAAGTTTTCGTAATTAACGCAGTCGCAGAGACGCATCTCGAAATGAAATGTTGCGAGAGAAGTTCTTTATTCCGACAAAGCGTGATTTTATCTTGCCATGTTATCGCTCTAAGCTTAAAAATTCCTTTCGCTCTTTCTAATCTCGCGCAATTCCAAAATGGAAATACTATGATCTTAATACGATAATTAATTGCAAAGATTGCAATTCACGTTGCATGTAAAACAATTAGTACCTATAGTTGAGTGCGTTCGTAATCCGTCGGAAATTGGCGCTTCAATTTTTTGAAATACGATATCAAATGTACACGGCGAGTAATAAAATGAAAATAATAAACAGATTAATGGTCGCAAGAGAGATTTTATTTCCTCCGAAATAGGTACGTTTGCGTGAAAACGCAATTTTTCGCATCAAAATAATTTTCACGTAAATGACAACCGTAAAGTGCTAAGTTAATATGCGACGAATCCGTCTCGGTATCGAAGTAGCATTTGCACAGTGTAAATGTACAAATGCGGTATATTGCATTTATCAAGTGTATTCGTATTTTTAAACGTAAACACAGTCTTTGCTTATTTAATTCTCGTTGAAGCGATTTTCTGAAATCTTTAAATCTGAAAGCTAGCTATTTACTATAGAAAGCTGCTGTATCTAGCGATTAATTTGAACAACGGAAACGCGAAGGGAGATGTCAGCGGATGGAGCTTTCCATGATAGCCGGGCCTGGAAAAAAATCGCAAAGAGCGTTTATACATAAATTCTTCCGGTTATCCCACAGAGGCAACGCGCAATAAGTCCATCGTGATTTCACGCTCGTTACCTCTGTAGATTATACGCTTCCGGTGCAAAAGCTGTTTCTCGAAAAGGCACTGGATAGACCGGATAGAAGCGTCATTCCGTGGACTTTAAGAGGTACAATGGAGAAGACCGGTAAAACAGGAGATTTACCGAGAGTAGAAGCGGCCCGAAGAATAAAGAGTCGGTCTTTCTGTCGGCGCTTTACCTACGAGCCTATTTCATCGGTTGTCTCGTCGCTTCGTATATCTTCGTGTCTCCGACCGAGACCACTTGCAAGGCGAAGGTATTAATTGGAGAAAAGAAAAGCTACGAGTCTCTTATTACGATCTTTATACCACTTGATCCCTCGACACGCCAAGACGTTGGCCCACTCGATTTCCAAGATCGCGACGTAGTGTTCCATAGCTTGGCGTGGCGTGGCGTGGCGTAGCATACCGCCATCGGTATAACACTGTTCCTCGGAAAATAGAATCGTCACTGACAGGATTAATCTTCCAATTACAACGGAACAGCCACCCAATTTCGAGCTGCATCGTGTTTGGTAATCGTTGGGCTAGAAGCTTGCAAGCGAACGGGTCTAAAACGAATCGGGGGGAGGGGGGACAATTGCGCTGGCAATAATTCACCAAGAATTCCAGTACGTTCCTTTCACCTTTTTTCAAGGGAGAACTCGTCTACATTTAATTTGTAATTTATCGCGGTTTACATGTTTCTTCGCGCGCTCTTTAAAGTTTAAGCGATTAAGTTGGCGCTACGTTAAACGATATCGTCATCTTCCAAACGCATTGAGGTTCACGCAATGCATCTCACAAGCTCCGTCGTGAATTTATTTATTTCGACTCGAATCGTCATCGGAACTCTCGTTGTCATGCGAAAACGAAGACGAAGCTATGTATGAACGTTCGTTGTTAACTTCTTTGGAGATGCGAGGCATCGGTTGGTGTAATCTTGGCGATACACTCCAGTTGAAGGATACAGATCTTATCGAAAACGACACTGCGAGCTTGCCAATTTCTAGCAGAACCATTCTCTGTATTTCGTTTCCTTCGCGGAATTGTTTCAAGATCTTCGATATCTTCAAATTCGAGGCTCTCGGCTAAAGTGCTTCGCGATTTTGTTTACTCGAGTGTAGTAAACTGCGAGAAGCCTGGGAAAAGGGGTAGCAGCAAATACTGTTATTTACGTTACTATATATATGCGATAATACGCAGAAATTAACTATTAGAAAATAACGAAAATGGAATGAATAAAGATTCGTGCGATTCAGAAAGTATTACGCTAATAATAGCAATTGCAATAATATTAAATTATCTCAAATAATACTAAATATCCGATACAAAGTGAGTTTGAAGCGCGTAAAGAATTCTTATTGGTAGTACGTGTAATCCGATTTATATAAATTCATAGTTTCTCGTATCTAAGATTTCTTAAGCTTTTAGTCGGAGAAATATTTCTTCCTCTTAAAAGTTTTATTTCTTCCACCGCGCTTTGCAGAAAAATGGCATTAATACGTAGCTTCTTAAAGCGAGACATACGTCTAAACGCGTAATATCTCCCTTTTAATAGAAAAATTGAATTTCACCGATATACGTAATTTTACCTTGGAAGAAGAATCGCGTGAAAAATTGTGCTACACGCCAGCTTTACGTAAGCTTTCCTACGCTTTCCGTATAACAATGAAGGAAAGGAAGATGGACATAACGAAGAAATGCAGCAGAAAAAGGGAAAAAGCGAGCAAATAGAACACGATCCTCGGTGTAGAAGGAAAAGATAGAAAAAGCAACTAAAAAACTGTATGAATACGAATGGTAGAATCGTTATGTAAAAAGCAATGCGTTTGCAACCACACGACTTTGCGCAAGGGTTGAGTGTCGTCAATCGAGACCCATGTACACGGAAATTTTCATTGAGAGGGAGTTTCCCAACTCGGGATATAGATCTCAAAAGAATATCTAAAGTGGATGTTTCGTTTTCATATACAGGTACTTTCGGTATTCGTCGCATCGTGAAAGAGACATCGAGTACAAAGAAAATGCATTTCGTTCGTTTAGCAAATGCATAAGAATAAAGGAGGGCAACGTGAATTCGAATAAAAGGAAAGTTCATAATGTAGACCGAGTTCGAGCAATTTGTGAAGCAAAGCTTGTTTCGCTCTACCTTTCCAAGTTATAATATCCTATCGTATCTAATATTATACGTATACGTACGGATATTGGAAATAGGAACGGTGAACTTTCGTAAAGGCATTTATTGAAAACAGGTGCGTGCGAGAACGTCTCTATATATTATGCTCGCTATATACGTGTACAGATGGAAACAGAACGAGGCAAGAGTCAGTAACAATGTCTATCGGAACAGCGGCTGCCACTCGTCTAGGGACCAGTCTCGGCCGGATTTGTAAGACACGTTCCGGCTGAATAAAACTCGAGAAACGTTGTTATTGAAAAAGTCCGTGCCCATCGCGGAAGAAAAGCGAATGGATACGGTCACAACGAACGCACACGAGTGTGTATGCAAAAGTAAACCGCGAGAAGGTTGAGACGAACGAAAGAGTGATGCGGCTAAGAAAGTAGCGAAACGCCGTGGGATAGAGAAGGAGAACGAGAAGGAGTAGGAAGTGGTGTAAGAAGAGGAAGTGGTGACGGGGAAGAGAGAGCGGCGCCTAAGTTATAGTTGGCATTGTGCAAGACCTTCGGGCAAAGTTGTGCGAATTCAAAGGGGGTGTAGGCTGGCAGGGTAGAAGACTCCTCGAGCAGCTAAGCAGCTTTTCCCATTGCCAAGCAAGCCGCGTGTGAGCCACGGACGCGTCAGTTAATCTACACCCTTGCCGCGTTAAGCTAAGCTTTTTGCTGCTCTCTATCCTCTCTCTTTCTCTCTCTCTCTCTCTCTCCGCTTCCCTCTTTCTCTTTTGCCATCCGGACGCTCTCGACGAGAACAGCGCTCCTTCTTTCGAGTCGCTCGGAAACCGCTACGCCTTAATTGAAAATCCTACTCTATGATCGATCACGGGTTCGATATCCCAGACATATCAGATATCTTGCTTTTTGTTCCCCTTCTCCTTTTCTTCACCCGTGCGATCCAACCATAACTTACATTTTTTCACATACGATCGTACAAGCGCGAAAGTTTAAGAGCGTGAAAGAATAATTAAAGCCTCGTTTAACGACCGTTTCGCGGAGACAGCGAACGGTTGAAAAAAGAACTTTCCTTGTCTTTTATACGAAACATTGTCTAGGAAAGAACGAACAAAAACTTGTATCTATTGGATCGTCAAGCGATAGAAATATTTGGGTTGAACTCTCTCCAACGGCCGAATCTTTCTCCTGATAGCTTGGTATTTCGGGTCGTTCGCCATCGATATACCATCTTAGACGAATAAACAGAGCTCAACACGTAGATAAAATGCTCGGATTTCGGATAACCTTCGATTCAACACGATGTTCTCGGAAGTGCCAAAATGCAGCGAAAACGTTTGCCGGATAACCGATACAATTAGATAACCTCTGATCCTGCGCATAATTAATACGTGCGAGAGATATCTTTAACGTTACATAATTCGTGGAAGAAATTTCAATGGGTAAATACGATGATAGCTTCTACGATTGTATATTAAAATATGCTTTTAAAATGAAACGAAATATAGGCAAAGGTATTTAATCGATAGGATCAACTATCTTCTTCGCCAGTGACCTGATTAACTTCTAATAGGTTTGTGCAAATGCAAATCGGCTACTTTTGCATTGATCAACTTCTACCTTTGAAGCTTTCGGTAAACGTTCGCCGTTCACCAAGTTTCTTCGTTATTCCGTAACTGCAAAGCTAGCGCGAATAGTGCTTCTCGCCGTTTAGACCATAATCTCGATGTTATCGCGTGAAACGCTACCGGCGCGGCTCGGCGACCAGCCAAACCAGTTAAAGTTGATTATCCTTTCGCGTGTATACGCACGCGCGTCGCCAATCGGATAAGGAAACAAACGGTCGAAAAAAGCGCAAGGAAAGCCTGGAACGTTTTAGGAAAATGAATAAATCAATTTGTTACCATTCGAGAGAAATGAACTTATTCGCGCGATCTTAGCAGGGTCAGAAAGGAAGCGCGGAATAACCGCGTAATCGTTCGAAAGTTTCCACGACAGAACGCCCCTCTGCGTTCGTGGCGTACTTAGGCAAACTTTGTATATGTGGCGGACATATCGTGGAATCACGAGTTACGCTAAGCAATTACAAGCACTGCGAGGCGAATAATTATTATCATTGTCGACCGCATTATCCTTCCGGGTCGTCGAGGAGCTGCAAGCGTTGCTTAGCTCCGGGCGCTCCTTCTCCGTGTAATTCCAAAATTCCAAACTGCTTTAGAAAACGAGACATCGCGTCCTCCGTCGGAATTACGTTTATGCGCCTACTTTTCCTTTCGTCCTTCTTTCCCACTACCTTTCTTTTGTCAGTAGTCGTAACGTAAAGAACGATATTCCACGTATATATCGAATTAAATTACTATTACTGCATTGGCCAAGACATCCCGGCCCTGAAAATGCAAAAGCGTCGAACGATTAGCGAGTGATAATGGCGCAACGTAAAAATAATATATACAAAAATAATACATACGCGTCACGTAGCAATGGAAAGATTTAAGTACATCGGTCGGCATTCGAGCAAGTAATTTCGTAGGTAAAAGCGTTCGAGTAGAAGTTTTTTCTCCACAGATAGTAGAGTTCGTGGTTTCTTACGCGAGAACCTATAGAGAACTACACGAGTATCGAAGCGGCAACAGAAAACGACCGCACAAAGTTTCAGACGTCAATGCGTCCTTTATGACGGCGCTTTTCATTTCTTTTCTATATCGCGTCACCGTGGAAAGTGTAAAAACGCCGCTGGCAGAGTACATGCATCTTTTCCCGTGCGCATCAAAATGGAAGAATACATTTCCGGAATCGAGGTGTAACGAACGCTTCACACGTTACCGTGATACACGTATCTAACCTATAAGCCGCATATTGCGCGCTCCAACTTTATACTGGGAAAGCGAAGAAAAAGGTCACCATTTTTCATCGAGGTTATTTCCTCTCCTTACGATGTACAGTAACGCGCTCTTGGTTACACTGAAACAGAATTATCTGCTTTTTTCCTTCGAAAAAATACACCGGTTTTTAGAAACCAGACAATTCTTTTTACTTTAATATTCCCTATCGAAAACGAACGATTCGACGCGACAAGGAGTCCCAAAGTTCCAATTTCTATATATCGCGTTAAAAGAATCTACATAGAACGCGCGTGATTATAACGAAAAGAAAGAGATTAAGATGCTCGAGAGAAAAGTTGCGACGCAAGTGGAAAGACAGCGATACTAATTGAGGCAAGGAAAGGGAAGCAGGAAAGTAGGGAAGTAGGAAAGGAAAGGGATGCGAGAGTAGGCTCCAATTCCTATATACATATGTATGTAAGTATGTTTGCTCAGCTACGTAGAGCGTCTCGTTACGTACCACGGCGCCCAGCTTCACGCTTTTCTCGCTTATGTATACACTTACAGGCTAGTGTTTATGTATCATTTATGCGGTGCACCAACCGTGGAAAAGCCGTCTTTTCGCGTAGATGGTAGCGGCGTTTCCAACCGCCGCGCGACGAATGCGCGTGTCAGCTTCTGATAACGTTTCAGTTATCAACTAGCCCACTCCGAACGTTCAAACTTGGAGAACCGCCTTTGATATAGTTAGACGAATTACGCAAAATATTCTGTAACGCCCACCATCTTTTCCTTTATCATCCCATTCCTTATCCTCGATCATTACGAATCAACTTTTTAAAATGTCGAATAAAAGCAGGAAAAAAGAAAATTATTTTTTCAGATTTTCATATTTCGGAATTACCTTTACCGCTCGAATTTCTCGTTTGAATTGCATTGAATGGCAGAAAAGTTTTGAAAACAGCACCTGTTTCCTCGGCTTTTGTCCCAACGAACGCTTACCATTCACTGGTTGCGCTATTCGTATGCGTTGTGCGTATTATTCATTGATTACACGGAAATCGATGTGTCGTGTAAAGAAAATGAGACGGAATAAAATGTTATCGAAGAACGAATTATAAATGGAGAATGTTGTATAATGGACGAGCAAATTGAATCGAATCAGCAGTTGTCCGAAGCACCAGAGAGAAACGTTCTATATTTACAATTCTCATGCTGCGAGATGTCTTGCTTCGAGCTGAAATTTTCAGTTAAACTCGATTACTTGGTACAAAATTATCAGAAAATACATCTCTACGAACTACGGTTTATTTAAATGATTTTCAAGTATTATACGTTGTTCGATCTGTGAAAAAATTGACACGGTTCTCGCTCTGAAGGAATGTTTCCGAAAAAAGAAGCAAAGTATGAACTGACGTATCACCTTCTGCATCGAACGCGAGTTGTTTCCGTTGAAACCGACAGAGCGGAATACGAATCATTTTTCGCTGTTGCATCGTTTTTCGATAAACGCTTTACGGTCGACTAAATAATAATTTACGGTGATCGTGCGCTCGTTACGAAATAAACATTGTCCACGAGGCAACGAATTTCTGGCAAACTCGACTCCTCTGGTAACCCCGTTCTAACGAATTGTTTGCCATAGCTGTGTAACCCTATTACTCGCACGTGCGCGCAGATTCCTTCTTTATGTTTGCTCTATGTTCGTCACGTTACATCCAGCTTTTCCGGCAAGGCGGATTTTCTTATTTGTCGAAAAAATATGTATTACGTTACCGCTATGTTATGCTCTACGTAGAATAAAGTGAAAACTATGAACTTTCTTGAACGCCACTTTTGGGATTTCCAATCGATATGTTCAAATAGATATAAACTTTAGTTTTCTTCGTTAACGTTCGATCGAATACCTAAATTGTAACAATATACGTATATATACATTTTCAATATTGTTCGTTTGTCTTAAACTTTAACGAGCAATATACGATATCTATTTACCACGCTGTTAGTTGGGAAGAGAGAATAGTCTCGCTCTTGACAAGATCCTAGTCGATGCCACTGTTTCTGTAAGATGCATTCTCATACATTTATTATTTCGATAAGGATTATTTTCCAAGATATCGCAACGCGCGTGTCTCTCATAAAATAAGATTCGTTGCATTATGCAACAGTACTTTTCGGACTGCAGGTGGATAGTTGTGCAGTTGTCGTATTATCTTTATGCTTCATCTTGCGGGATATATTTCCTACAAGATGTCTTTGTGCCTTATGAATTGCACCCGTCTCTCTAGTATCAAGCGTGTAATTTCGTGTTCCATTATTATGTTAATCTTGGTTCCTTCGTGTTCAGATTCATTTTTCCATTATTCTTTTTTTTTCGATCTATCGAAATTGTATTTTCTACTTTTCACCGACTCTCGCTCATCGAGCGAAACCGCTTGATCGTTACCCTATCGGCTACATCACAGTTTCTCGTGAGAGTGATTCGATCCATCGAAATTACATCCTAATCGAAGGGGCTAATCGATTAATGACAGTACTGGCTTTATGTAATTCGATAGCTTTAACTAATCGATTAATTATAAATTTGTTCGAATCAATATGGCTTTGAATATTTGCAGGAAATACAACTGGTTACTCGTAGCAACCGAGTGATTCTATTACTTCGTCATTAATTATGGAAACTTGACAGAAACGTATCTATCGTTCTAGAGTTCAATAGCAAATAATATACCATCCCGTTCTGTACCAGTTTCCCTAACAAGCTGTTGTATATCACAACAGTGTTTCACCTTGTCTAGCTCAAACCCAGCTCTTTGTTCATCCGACTGACTGTATCGAATCGTCACTATAAAGTGCATATAATTTTTTTCATTTCTTTTCTTCTACCCGATAATGAGTTTTTTCGGGAAATTTCCTTTAACGTTTCCTTCCAAAATGGAAAACACTGAAACGAAGCATGCTTTGTCTCAGGCTTCTAACGAATCCATAGTAAGCGCAAGTACATATTATCTAGCAGACTCGGACTTTAAACGCGCAGACAATAGAATCAAGTCAAAGGATATAGCGTTTGTATGAACTAAATGTTTGGACAAAACTTAAGGGAATTTGTGATCTCTAAGATCTCTCTGAGAAGGAAAGCTACTACAATCATTTCTACGCTGTATATTACATGTACATAGGTTCGATGTGTGTATGTGTATGTGTGTTAAGAGTTTTCATCATACTATATCCAGAGCAGAAAAGTATTACATCTCGTCCTATCCACTTTTGACTATCATCGGTTATACAAACTAGTCAGCGAGATTTCTGATAATAAGCGAAGTTACTTTTGTTTTAATCACAAAAGTCTACTACTAATTAGCTTTCGACCATTCGTAATATCGTATTAAACGCGCAAAGCTATACAAATGTGCACCAATGTAAATCAGCAAAGGACGAAAATGAACCAATTTTAATTAAACTTGGCTCGTTCGGCGTTTTCATACATGCAGCGATCGATCAAAGATAGATACAGGTATTAATACGATAATATCCCAAATAATTGTCAACGGAAGATTAGATATACAAGAGAAACTGTACTCGCTTTTAATGCGAAACAACACATCTTTGAAAATGACTTTTTATAAAAGTTGTTGAAAGTTATATTATATTTGATTTTGCGTATACAGAGTGATGGGTTGTCGTTAATTCGTGCAAAACGTAAAATTACGATAAGAGAATACACAGGATGGTACGTGACCGTTATCTGGTCACAAAATGCAAAGGCAAATGGGAGAATAGTCCGCGTCCTTCGTTACCGTTAATCTGTCGAGAAGGAACGTAAAACGGAACGTAGCGTTCTCGTTAAAATGCGCTCAATCTGTACTCGGGCTGGCAGCTAGCGAGATGAGCGAAATTAATTTCCGCTCGGAGATGAAACAGGCGCCATCGTTTAATTCGTGCCTTAGTATCAATGCTAGTATTAACGCTTCATCGGGAGGATATTTTATCTACGTCTTCACCACACCCTCCCTGCGTTTTCTCGTATGATCGTTTCTCAACCCCGGCTCGTTTTATTTTGCAATATACTCTTAGTGTGAACGAACATTTATTTCCAAACGAATATTTATGTAGTTACTTTATCGAGATATCGCAAGATAGTTGGTTGCTACGATTCGATAAGTAAATATTCTACGAGATATTAGGAATTACTAAACATTGGTAATTACATACTGATATTATTAGTCTATAGTGGATTTATGACCTATTTGTATTTGTATATTTCAAAGACGGAAAGAGATAAATTGTAATTACCGCAAAAGGCTAGTGATACGATTTTCTTTATCACTTTTTGTCTATACGATGCTCGACAAGTAATTCGCGAAATGATCAAGTCCACGTTGAAATCTGTGACAAAAGACGAATAAAACAAGTTAGCGTTCCGCAGAGATCGACCACGAAATTAATACATGATTTGACCTGGTGAAAAGTTCATTTCGTAGAAATGGGACAATTTCATTCTCCCCTTAGCATCCGCGTGGCTATTAACGTTTCGTTGAACAGGATATTTCAGCGGTTGTCGTTTCTCGTCTATCTCTGCCCTTTTTGTCGGGCATCCTTGTTCAGTGGTGCGATTGTTTTTTAGCGGATTCGTTTCATTTGGCGGAGACCGCGTTTGCGTGCTTTGAATTCTGATGCGTTAATATACTCGCTCAGAAAGAAAAGGAAACGATACGTCCATTTTCCGCAGCATTCGCTACTCGAAATTCAGCTACACTTAATTCGGTAATATTTTCTCTTCGTATTGATTCTTCTTTCCATTTCATTCGTTTTCACCCTCTTTTCTTCTCTTTTTCCCCGACACGCAGCGCTCCTAAAGAGACCTACAGCCGCATAAAATTTATTAAAAATACAGGTGAAGTAGATAGAGCTCTTGGACGATCCAACCTATTTTTGTAATTATACCGGAGAGATTGAAAAAGTAATTAAAACGTGTGTGATATTTAATCGAATTGGCGGCACTTTCGAGTTACGCGTTAAGCGTAGAAATAAAAATTTAATAATCCTCTAAGATCTACTTATTGTTGGTGAAATAAAACGTAGTTATGTTAAATATGATTTTCTATCTATTTGCAAATGAAATAGTGTTGATACAAGCGATGTTTGATGTTTGGTTTAATCAAAATACGATAACTAAAATTTAAAGTCGTATATTATATCGTATATCAAGACTGCTGTCATCCGCAACACGTGGTATTTGCATTTTAACTCGGTTGATATAGTATATGTACGTTGTACGTATGCACGCAGGAATAGTTTCAGCAACGACTCGCTCAAATACACGAACGCGGTCATTGTTTTTCCTCGACTTCTGTTTGGTTTCCATTCGCGGAGAAACATTACAGCGAAAAAGTTTCACCGGTTTAACGAGAGCGTAGCGCCGTTCTTCGATGTTTATGCTCGCTAAATTAACGATAACGAACGTTGGTACACGTTTTGTTTCGTCCCTGGTTTAACTTCTCTCGCATAGGACGAATACCAGACTTCCTACTAACCGTCGCTAATGAAATACATATTATTGTCTGTTCCTTCGTATTTAAATGGAAATCGCGTTTATGCGATCGCTTTGCCAACCAAACATTTTTATGAATAGATTTCGTAAAAACATCCGAATCGTGTTGTCACGGTGATCGCCAACCACACGATATTCCTCGTCACATTCGAAACAACTTGCATGTTGAATGCGCCAATGAATATTTGAAACGAATCGTCAAGTCGAGAAAGAACGCAATTTTATAATGTTATTTCACCGATAGAATCCGCAAAGATCAAATGTTCTACTGTAACTTCGTTGCGGAACTCATTTCAAAATGGCCCATTTCTTGAAAATAACGGAGTACGGAAACCGAGAGAACTCTTATACGTACTTATATCGCCTAACAAATCACCAAAGTCGACATTTTTTTCATATCTCGAACAAGGGATGTAATTTTTTATTACGTAACGTTCGAATACGAATTTACAAGTTTTCCCGACCGTTTGCAAACTTATCGGTAGATATTAAAAAGTATCTATCGCTCGTGTCATCGCTTGTCGTACGTTTGACGCTAGGTTTTTGTGGTATTGAGTTTTGAAAGTTCGACTTTTAAGTTATCGATTAAAATTTTTCTCAAAAGTACTGGGCAAATTATTTCTCCTGTCATCGATTCGCTTGAAATCTGTTTACTGTCAGAGTTAACGGTGGGATCATCTTTCACTGTTCGTTTGCTTTTCAGAGTGGCGTTCAGAAGAAGTTACTTCAGCAGCACGGAATTCGCTATCTTGCCCAAACTGACTCCTGAGAAGTTGCTTCATTTATAACTGGCGTAAGTTAAACAGCTTGTGTAATATAGTTCATGTTGTAATCCATTAGCCGTAACATTTTCTTCCAGAATATCCTTGGATATTCATATCATCGCATTGACTAATATTTCCATTATCTTTCGTCTAATCCTTCATGCAGTAAATAATTTGATACCTTCAAACGCAACTTACGAACTAAACAATTTAAAGCTAATTTGATTCTCAAATATGACGATAGATTTCATAACTGTATTTGTATACCGTTGTTTTTGATACCATGGCACGAACAAATATATTCAAAAATATTTATTACATGCAGAAGCTCTAAACCTCATAAATTTTAACATCCTAATGAAAACTTGAACTTTGCATAGTCAAGTGACAAACTTTCTATGACAAGAGTTTTTTATAACAAAGTAACTGCCACTCGAGAAAACGACAGACGTTTTCGCTACTCGCTTATTACTTGAATATCGTCGGACGCATTTCATTATATCAAATAAAGAGATATAGTTATCACAATGTTCAGGAATCGATGGTAAGCCAACGATCCGTTTGGTGAATTTACAAACGAGTTGAGTCATAATCTTAACAATCATTTGCAAAACGGCAGGAGAGAACGTCGATATTTGTCGAATCGTAAGATACGTCGTCTTTCAAAATAATCAGCAAACATCGCGTATCCAAAGAGAGAGAGAGAGAGAGAGAGAGAGAGAGTAAGCGCGTTATTTCAAGGAATGCGGTCTGATTCAAGCCCAAGCACCTTCTTCCGACGACTGCGCATAGAGAGCATGGAAATCCGGTAAATACGGTCTTTGCCTAGCGATATTCTCTCTAGCTTCGCGTAAACAAGATGGCTCGGTATTTACATAGGAAAGACGAGCTCGATGTTGGTCGAGCGAGCGCATAAATCTGCACCCCCATACCGAACTTCCTCTCGCAACGAAGCCGCTCCTCGCAACGAAGCCGCTCCTCCATACGACCGTGTCAAGACCTCAAGGACCGCTGCTTTCACAGCCTTCACGACCAAGGAATATATACTGTTTTCTCAGAGTTAATTTTTAGAGCTTGGCACGATTGTTACAAATGTTTGTTTCTAGAAACATTAAATCGACAAGTGGTATTTCAAACGTTGGATGTGTCCAGCGCAAGATTGAAAAAAAGCGAGTATCGCGTCATAATACGCGGATAAGGAAATAAAAAAAAGTAATTGTTATCGATTAGATTACTCTAACATTTAATCGTTTCTTTCTTTTTATTCCAATCGGCGCTCGACTGATTAGATATTAGCAAACAGTTTCTTGAAATTAACTCGAGAGCATAGAACAAGCATCTCCTTACGTAACGAATTATCCAGTAAACCATTTGAACAAGTTAAAACGATAAAGCTGAAGTAACTCGTACACGGCAAACTGCTACCTGGGAGTCTTAAATACGCGAAATTCCTACAAACCGTATATTATTACACTTAAAACACGGAACTGAGAAGTTCCGGCTTACAAGCGGAGCGTACCGTTCATACCAGAGCGAGTCGAGTCGATCTTCGAGTTGTTACTCGGCAGGCTCGTTAAAAGATTTAGACGTACTTTCGTTTCGGCTCTGTTGGAAACAGAGCGTCCGCGTACAATCGCCCTTGGCTCACCGGTTTCGACTTTTACAGTTACGGATTTTACCATATCGCGTACCGTTCAAATATTTACCGGGCGCGCTTTGCATACCAAAACTGAAATTACGGGTATTCGCTCGTCTACAACGGTTATTAATGGCCTCCTGTTTTCTCCCTGTAAATTACCAGGAAATTTACCGGCGACCTATTATGTGAAAGTCCCAACTTTGTTCGAAGTCTGTTGCATACTCCACTATCGGTTGAACACGGTGTTATAATAATAATAATCGCTAAGAAGCGATTAATGGCTAAACAGAATCTCCGGTTTGGCGATTTTAGCTGTCGAACCCCTTGGCGAAGGATTCTCTGCTTGAAAATGTTTTACCGTGTCGTTTCCGATGCGACGAAGCAGCGTTAGGAGACATTACCGCCTACGAAGTATACTTCGATTCTTGAATAGGGGATACCTATCTTTCGCTCTAACCTATCGAGTCTCGTAACCACGAAATGCTACTTTCTCGAGATAATTTGTTTAACCCTCTATTGTAGAAAGTCCTACTGAAGAATTCGCGTCGGTATACGTTCAAAGTTTCGACGCAGTATCAACAAATCGTAAAACACTGGTAATTAGATTGACTTTTATTCCGGAACGGTGTATTTAAACGCTGTCTACATGCTGTTTTGAAAGTTGCGGAATAAAGGAACCAGAAAGATCGGACAAGTTTCTTGTACTTTCCCAAGCGAGGTGAAGTTTAACGAGATTAATTAAATACAAGAGTAATTTGCTCATTTTCACGATTTTTGCAAGTTAATAAATTTTCGAAATTGGGATTTAATCGTCAGATAGCGATAGTCGTCACAGACATCTACATAAGCAGAGCTAAGTCGTTTCATTTGTCAAGATTTAAAATATTTCTTGTTCAATCGATTCTGCCGCCATATCGAAACGTTGCACGATTAAACATTACGTTCTATATTCTGTGCCTAACATCGAAATCCATTAAGAGTTCCTTCTTCTCAACATCCATTATTAACAAATTTTATCGACAACTACCGTTTTCTTTTCTCTTTCCACTGTTCCTTTTTCTCTTAGATTCTCTTATCATGTCGCGTTATCAAGTAACTAAAATACTACTCGTTGTGGCGTTAATTACTGTTTAAAATTCTACCAGAACATATTTGCCATCGGTAGGTCGATGTTTCGGCGAACCAAATTGTTACGCAATTATTTGTTTCTAAGTTAAACTCACCGAATTCTTTTACACTTTGACAAAGTTTGAACTATATCATTTGCTTTCTTTATTTCACAAGAGACGCGAAGAAAATCAGAGGTGAAGATCTAAAGAGATAACGAAATGGAACGAATGGGGTATGAATTTACGAGAGCATCTATCCAAGCAGAAACGAGAAGGAGATGCAATCTCGGACACATCCGCGTATCCGTTTGGAGTATTATACATACACATACTCCATACATACATTGCATACTGTATACAGATACATAATGTCTAAATTTTCGACACCTCTGCCGTTAATCTATACTCTCTGTCTCTCTCTCTCTGAATGTCAGTACATATATCTTCGATTTTATCATTCCCGTTACCATCCAAAAACCATACATGTACAAACATTTGCAAACTGCACCAGTTTTCGAATTATCTATAGATACACATACGTATGTCTATGTACTGCTTTTTTTTTTCTCCGTTTGTGGTTAAAATCGGTGTCAGTTGCATCAATTGAATGATTAATGCGCATAATGACAGATATTTGCACATCGAATAATGCATTATTAATTACAAGCATCGAGCCTCGTTTTAATCGAATAATTATCTTAAATGTTATTATTAACATTTCACATGCACTACATCGGGGCCATGAATTAATTAGTACTTTTCAGATCATGATCGTTCAATTTGTAATTATGTAACAACCGAACAATATTAACTTCGTTGTCGTGCCCCGATATTTTCCTTTCGTGCTAAATTTATTTTGTAAATCGATCGTAAGCGGGCGTTCATGACAATTAATTTAACAGCGATATAATTTATAAATCAGTTTCCAATGATTTCGAGTCCGACATATGGACACTGGACACGTTAAAAAATTAATCTGGTAAACAGTACAAAATCGCTTTAGCATTCGAATGAGATCGATACGATACATACACGGTTTCCCTGTTGCAACGTAAGAATAAAAAAGTCGATTCGAAGAATTTCTCAGCCAGTCATTTGGATAAAAAAGTCGAAAGTGTCAAGGGGAAACAACTCGAAAAGTGCTCTCGAATACCGTAACGAGTAACGCATCAGCGTGCGGTCATTTTTCTCGTATCGATCGAGCATCGCGTGTTCGCACCGTTCCTTCCAGCGGAGCTTCCTTAACGATAAATCACATGGTTGATTGTACTCTTTTCATGGAAGGCCAAACGAATCGTCAAAGTAGAAAGAGCTTCTGGCTAGATTCATACGCATGAACACACGTATACGTTTAGAGGAAGTACGTATACTGATCCAGATATTCTATCTAATGCCGAGAAATCGAACAGGTCTGATATATTATTCTTCTCGCGAAGGAAGCTACAGCCAGCAGCTAAAATCGTCTTGCTATTTTGATCTATCTCTTCTCGATACGTCAATTTCAGCTACATTCGTCACGTTTTTAAGCTCCGTTCCTCCTCAACCACCTAGTCAGTTCTAAAATAATTTACAGTATCTAAAATTGCCCGTATCGATGAAACTGCGATCGATAGTCCAGACAAAAGATTTCACATCCTCCTGCTGTATTTCTTTCTTCCTGATTGCTCGAATCTCTTTTATCACTAGATGTATCTACACGTTGTCTTGCAAAGTTAGTGCACTATCCAGTAGGCTAGGTGTGAGTTCTCCGAAAAAAATCGACTTTGAAGATGTATCAGATGTGTGCGCATATTTCGCACAACAACTCTCTAAGTACACAGGGAGGTAATTCTTGAAGCCGAAATAAAACGGAAATCAAAAATATAAAAATTGCGTTTTCGGCTTTGTTTTTAATTATTGACAATTAAAAGTCGGCCAAAATGTCCCTGCATGCGAGCAAACCTCCTGACATGAACGAAAGAAGGTCAGCCTAAGCAGTGGGGGCGCACTCCTCAAACCGAACAACACATGGGCGGCTTCTTACCTTGTACAAGCCGTAAAGAAGGAGAACATGATACTCAGAGACGTAAACGAACCCGGGCGACGTTTTGCAAAAAAAAAAAAAAAAAAAACGGTAGATTGAACGTTAAACCTGCTTACTCATGGAAATCCACAAGAGCGTAACGAAAACCGCCTTATAAAATGTTGGAGTAAAGAGGATTAATGTTTCCTCTAATTATTTGCTTCCATAATTCATAAATAAAAAAGTGCATTGTCAATGTTCGTAAAAGGTTTAGACAGATACATCGATATGAACACCTAGCCAGAATCGCAACCAATTAGCTCATATTACTTGCCATATAATTAATAATTATGCCAGTTACACGGTTAATTCCTTTGCTGTATAATGATACAATTAGTAATTATATATCAAATAATACTGATTGCCCGAGTTTCACCGCGAGGAGGTACTGCGAGTGGAGACCCACCCTATCCGCAACCCATCCACCCTACTTTTACGCAAAAAAACATCTACAGTTTATTCATCGTCAAATAAATACTCCTTTCGGTGTACGTTTGCACAATGTTCGAAACAAACAGCAAAAGGAGCTTTTTTTAAGAAGAACCGACGCGGAAACTAGAAACCTTACTGGGATTCGTGAAAACTGAAATCTAAAAATTAAATTAAACCTGAATCTAATTGTAAATACATATATGATATTTGATATACATATTTGATATTAATATATACATATATTAATTAATTAGGATTAAGAGTTAGACAAAAAGAACACGAAAATAAGATGAAATATGTGCTATATAGAGTTGACTGTTACATAATATACACATTCTACAATACCATGCTTTCACTACGATGCCATGCTTTTACTACGATGCCATACTTCTTACGACTACATCAACCTATTTACTACCTACACCTTACCTACTTACTTAGATTACAACCTCAAAGTAGCCTAACTAACTATAAATCACACCTGCGTAAAAATCTAAATATCTGCTTACTCTATCTACGTAATAATCTAAATGTGAGAGAGAGAAAGGGAAGAGATATTGTTTGGAGTATGAGTGCTCTTCGCACGATGTCACAAAAGACTCTGAAACGAATTCAATCTGCGAAAGGTTAGTAAAATTATATAAAACATGCATAATTACTTCCTGATTGTTAAGACCCAAACATTATTTCGTAATATTTAGCTCCTTTTATTTGTTCATATTTTATTTTGTTCCCCCTTTATTTCTCTCATTCTTTCGAGCATTTAGCATATATATTTAAGATGCTATGAAATATTCAAATATGTAACCGAAATGTATTTTTTTGTAAATTGATAAATCTGAAACAAACTCATTTACTGGATTAGTACTTAAAAAGAAGAAACAGATACCTCTGAAACGAGAACATTTTATACATGAAAAATAAGATACTAATTATCAATCAGGTTAAATTTTTGCAAAATTAGGGTATCATTTGTATCTTTTTAGCCAAAATTAGGAAAATTGTAAGCAAGAATTTTACGTAATTGAATTTGAACTGAATTAAAAATTGAAACTTTGATTTGAATACTAAGATGAGAGAAAAACCGATTATTATAATAAAAACGCTTGCTTTGTCTTTTTAACTTTTACTATTTGTTATTTCTATCTGTTTTTCTTGTTGTTTATATTATTATTATATCGTTATTTATTGTTATCTTATTGTTATCTAAAGTTCTGCATTTTAGCAGCCATGGTAACGTTAACGTTAACAAAGAAATATGTCTTACAGCAGTATTTTCAGTAATAAACGTAGTAATAAGGGGCGCTGAAAAAGAAACAATGCAGCAGCCAGAAGAACTACTAAAATTCGATCGTCTTCCACTCTATATAAACCCGTGGAACGGAATGAGTGGAACGGAATATTCTTGTTTCGCAACGCTAATTTACTACTAATATTTATGAAACAGAAAACTCTCAAAATCAAACGCGAAGAGTGCTTCGTTATGTCTGCAATATTAATTAATTTATCATTTATAAAAAAAAACGAAAAAAAAACATTCTGAAAATTCCCGAAATTCGATACGCAACACTAATAAATATTAATCTACGCACTCGCATTTAAGCAATACGCAACACTAATAGCAAGAGATCGTAGTGCAACCATTTTGGAGGTTGCCGATGGACGATCACACTTGTATTCAGCTCTCGCAGCTGTATCGTGTGATCCAGGAACAGTATCCGACAAATGCAGTCGGAGGGTTTGGGCACATTGTAAACGCAACTCTACTTAACAAAACGCGATCATTCATTATCGCAACGCTAACTCTTGAAGTGAATTCAATGAAAATTACTATTTACTATATGAAAAAGTTACTTCAAATATTCTGTTATTGCTATTTGCAATACTATAAAATTAATTAAAAACTCATATTTTTATAATCTAATTTTAAACAATAAAAAGAAATTAGAATAGAAAAAGTTCTAAAAATTCATAATAAAAGTTGCAAAAGATAATCGCGATATCGTAATTCGCAACTCTAAAGCAAACGCGATTATCGTTTTATCGCAACTCTAATTCAAACCGTAATCATTCTCTCGCCACACTAATAAAAAACCGCGATGTTATTTCGCAACTCTAATTCAACCCGTAATTAATCTCTCGCGACGCTAATAAGAAAAACCGCGATTTGCCCAATGTGATGATGGACCGAAATATATATCGGCCAAAGAAAAAGAACTACTACTACTACTACTACTACAGATACTAAAAGCGAGCATAGTGACAAAGTAGTAACAAGAATGACTTTCCATGCTTTGGATGATCCAGAGGATGGAGAGCCATTAGTAGTTGCCCTCTTGAATGGCAGTTTGCCGGGCCTCTTCGGCTCATAGCCTCTTGTTTCTTCGGACGCAATGCCCGCTGGAACTTAAATCTAAGCTCGAGTCTTTCTAATCGCAAAATAAAAAATAACTTATAAAGGTAAAATAAAAATTTAACCCGCGGAAGCTGATTCAAGTGCAGATGGACTGACCAACGATCACAGCGGCGATCGTTGCCCATTCGCATGTGCGTGCTCGAGCGATAATCGTTCGTTTCGAGCCTACTCGCGACCGCGACCGCGAAATTCGAAAAATCGATAGGCAAAACCAAAGACGAGAGCATGCTCTACTCGTGCCAGTTTCACCGTCGATTTTTCAAATTAGATTTCCAGAAACAGGTTGGTCACTCGAAAACGCGCCTACCCGACCAGAGACTGTGCCAACCTGCCCGGCCCTACCTACTTATAATTAACAGACACACCAGAAGGTATACTACCTATCCTACCTAGCCCTATATTTAAAAAATGGCAAAACAGGCACACCAACACACTCGCTCCACGGTTCTCACACAAACGCTCGGGCGCAAAAGTCCTACACTAGAGAGGACGTCCCGGGACGCCTCCGACACCCGAGCTTAACACACACCATGCACACTCTAATTTACGTACCATTTTCCTGAAATCGACTGACGAAGGCTAGTGACCATTGCGCAAAACGTGATGAAACACGTCTAAAGAAATTATATTATATTAAAATAAATGTAAGTGAACTTGGAATTATAATTGCAGTTGACAGCAATATTAACAGCGTGGTTATATTTATTACAAATTGCGATTGTATTGATACATAAATTGAATTAATATACGTCTCGACATTTTTAATATTTCGAGTTGTAGCAAATGAGAGAAACGACGCAATTCCACAGCCTAACCACGCACAGACAATGTGGAAAATACGTCGTGCACGATACACTAACACATCGTCAGTCGCTGACAAATTTTTGCATTAATTATGATCATCGTGCTCAATGTCTTTCTCCCATTCAAGTAGCACCTGGGCACGTGAATGAGATCATGACAATGAGCAAGGAAAGGATTAAATCTGAAAATCCTGATCTAAAAAAATGATTAGTTTATATAATTTGTATTTAACGGACTAACATACTCCGATTTTATATTTTATTACTTCATTTCGGATTACAATGACTCTACTTTATTAATTTAATGAATCACTGATATTTTAATATTACAAAAAAAAAATAGCATTAATTGAAAAAAGACAAAGGCTCGATGAAACGTAATAATTGACTCTAAATGTATTATTAAGATAGGAATAATCTCAGGCAATCTCTTCGCCAAAGCACATTTTCAAAAATGCAGAAGCAGTGTTCAAAATTATTGCTTTGATTAAAAAATCTGCTTGTCGCGAAGTTTCTTCTTGCACATAAAATTTCACACATTCTTGTACGGGAAAAAGGAATTTTAATTCATATTTTAAATTCTACTGAAGTTTATAATATCACAAATCAAATAAACGAATCTGACTTAATGTTATCATAAAAGAGGAAATTAAATTGACGATTATTTATTGCAATGTATATTGCATGTATCGTCGCTATCATTGAGTGACAATTGCATCTTTCACAGCAACGAAATCGGAGGACATCCGATTTCTCCACTATAAAATGCTAGAACGACGATATCTATTATTTATGCTAAAATTCATTGCTTAAGATCAAGCATATTTATGTCATACAGGTATATTTGTGTAGATATTTGCCTTTTCCAAATATTCATACGGAATATTAACATACATATTTATAAATAACACGAATATATTCTCAAATGTATACGTTTAACCTAACTATTAAAAAACTAATTATTATTATCGCGATGTGCAAGAAGACCTATCCTAAACTAATAAATTTGAAAAAAGAATGTTACTACTCACGGGTATAAAAAATACCCGCGGTCACTATGCTCGCAAAAAATTCTACGTAATACAACCAGTCGCCCATGCCGATTCGGACCTTTCATCCTACGACATGATTGAGTGACCGGAGGAACAGAAATGCATGCGACTCACCATTAGAAGCAGAGAAACAGAGAACGTTGCCATCGATGCTGCACTATCTCAGCGAATATCATCAGGAACACTAACATCTGGCTGGAACCGTTGAAAATCCAAAGGTGGAAATAGAGATTGTGAATAATCTGTTACAAAACAAAACACGATGAGTGGATTACTGATTATTTGAAAAGTTGGAGATACTGAAAAATGGAAGTTTATTAAATTTCTAACTTTAGTAATAATAAAGATTGAAATTCTAATAAACTTCGATAGGTATAAAAAGTAAAACTCTAATATAAAAGTTGAAAATCTAGAAATTAAGAATCTAATGATTTCTGAAATATATAGACATTTGTTTTATAATTCGATATCAAGACTTTGACATTTTTATTATTTCAATAAAAGAGTAACCTCGGAAGGCCTTAACTTTCTAAATTTTTAAATTGTACTTCTTAATTGATAGTATTCAAAGCAAAATATACAAAACAGACATAACTGAAGTACGATATGTACAGATACTTACCGTCTTAGATTTTGAGCCACCGTTAGAACATTCCCAAAGAAGACAAAGAAGCTGAAGCTGTGATGTGTCTATAACGAAACACAAGATATTGTTGCATATTGTTAATAACGAACTTGGAACTTTGGATGTTTGTTATTAGAAGACGAAACATACACTCCACTAGCACACAACTGTCGTGTGTTATAAATATTCGAAAATATTTGTAAGAATTCAAAAGATAAAACTAAATATACCTAAAACATACTGCAAAAACGCGCGCGAAACCTTCCTTTGAAGTAATTGAACCTTCTTGCACGCCACCTCTACGACAAAAATATAAGTTAAAGTTGCAAGTATATGACATTAACTGCAGCAAATTCACATAATATACCAATGTTATTAAGATTTCTACACGAAGCTGTCTACACGAAGCTATCGTTAAATTATCAAGAATTCTATATCGCGGATTACATTGAAACAACAAAATAATACGTTAAAAATTCGTTTGAAATAAGAGAATGATTTCATATATTCGGAACAGTACTCTAAATAATTACGAAATCTATTAAGAAATACGTATCATATATATTTTAAAATAAATATAAATTGTATATCAAAGGTCATCCATACTCGAATGAAAAGGCTTAGTTAAGATAAATTAAATATTACCAAATTTCCATGAAAATTCATTGAATCGATCAATAATCGTCGTTGCGTCCATATATTAATATTCCTGTTACTTGTATATTATCCCTGTTATCGATCAATAACATACACAAAAAATAACTCGGAGTTAAAACAAAAGTATAAGATAATTAAATGAAAACACAATCAAGCTCAAATTTTATTACAAAAGCTTACGATAGAAGCTACCGGTAATAGTATCGTTTAATAGACGACTGAATAAAGTTAAAACAAAAAATTTCAGAAAACTGCTTACTGTTCAATGAAACGTTGAATAAATGTGTATTAATTAGACGATATTAACGAGATATAAACAATAGTAAAAGGTACGGTAATGATAGTAATAAAGAACGACGTCACCAATAGGTTAGAATACGTTAGAAACCTGACACAACGCGACGCACGTTATCGGTACGACATGAGACGACTGAATGTCTTCTTGTACCTTAGTTTCGCTGTGTAACTTCCAAAGTGGTAGGGGAAGGGGGGACGCACGATTCGGCGGCACAAGCAGGTAGGCAGTTAACGATTACACGCAGTTACAGATTAACGATGTACACAAAAGAAATGTATACTATTATTTGTCTAACTTGCGAAACGAACATACGAGTCGTTGTACTAAACTGTTTAACATACAATAACCATTTTTATAATTTTAATAGCTCTTACAAGCTGAAACTAAATTCACACTTCTGTGGTATTAACTTTGAATTTATAACTGCGTTAATTTATATTGAATGGCAATTTATAATGAAAATAATTACGCTATTATGGTCAAACGATGTAACTATTGTAAATTAAGAACATAATTATTTTTAATTAATGGGAATATATCGTTATAAATTAATAGTATAATTATCAAAAATTAATGGTATAATTGCTTTAGATTAATAATAAATTGTTATAAATAAATAGCGTAACTATTATAAATTATTAGTTTATTTGTTATAAATTAATAGTATACTTTAGTATACTTTTGTAGAAAAAATTTCACGGTATAGCAGAATACAACTAATTCGTGTTGTAGACGGATTTATGCGTTAATGAACGTCAATCTTGCAGTTTTTCATCGGACAAAAGATCCGTGATAAGACACGGTTATGGACACCAGTAACTTTTCTTTTGACGAAACAGAGCTATGCCCTCTGGTTGCTTTTATAAACCCGATGTTATATCGGTATAGCCGGCAGCGGTTTAATTAAAAATTTTTTGCCAGACTACGAATGAATGGTCGCTTCATCCGAAGAATATTTCCCTCTTTTTTTGCTCAACTATCCGAATACTTAATAATTATTCCGATAGATTCGGGTCGGATATCTCATTGAAACATTCTTCGTTTTCCCCGACGAAAAAGAATAAAATTAATCTGTACAATTTTTACACCTTCACCCTTTGTCTGCTTAAAGTCATAGAATTTTTAGAACATTTCAGTAGATTTCACCGTATTTGATCTCGTATTGACATCTATCGATCGAACGAACAATTTAAATTAACACGTAAATAAATAATTATCGTGTGAAATAAATTGCGTATGAACCCTCCCCAAATGGAATGTTGTCCGCAAAATTTGTTCTTACGAAATTTCATCTGTCGATATAGCCGAAACCAGTTTCGTGCCTATAAAACGAGCCTCGTGGAAGCTATTAATTAGCCTGCGATCGATCATCAGTCTTACCGCTGATAGCAGTGCAAAAATGTATGAAAGAGAATTCAATCTGTTCGCCAAATGACTAGCGAATTTTCAATTAGATATAAATTTTCCAAAAAATTAACTGTCTATGTGTCGTTGAATTATTCAAAACGTATAACGACGAGTTTCGTGATTTAACCGAGTAACAACATTTTACGATCAGCGTTACTGTTCGAGGAAAGAAGTCATTTTGTCCCGGTTAGATTTTCTGACGTAAATCGTAAAAATATGAACGCGTTTCCGTATCTCGAAGAGATTTAACAATGATACGTATTAGCAAAGTCATAATTTCGACTCTGTCGAGTTAATCGAATGCCAATCATTTCCAGTCGTCGTTCCTGAGAAATGGTTAGTTTAGTACTCGTGCGAACTGAAAAATTCGACAGTTTGAAGATTCCGCGATAATTCAATGGCTCACGATTTGTCTCGAGTTCAAAAAGCAGAAACGTGGACTCAGGCGGAAAGCGGATAAGAAAGTAATGAAAAAAACGATTCTTCTCGTTCTGAATTTTCCATCAAGTAGTGACGGATCGATGACGTATTGCTAAGAAGTCGACAAAGAAAACGTGGACCCTAAGTAAAACGATTCGCAGTTAAATTACGCAGCTTGCATTTTGATGCGCAATGTATGGTAGATGAATATCACGGTAAATAGCACTCGAAGAAGTTGCAACAATCCGACTTCGTTTAAATACTAATTTGCTGTTAGTTTAAACGACGCGATACTTTGAATATCGAGTTAACTATGGCAAACTGTAGTAAATTATCGGGAGTTGCATAATGTTGGATGGCGAAGAAAATCGTGGCCACGAATACAGATTGCGAAAGATAAGATGTTCGTTAAACTCAAATCCGAATAATCTGCGTCGTGAATGGAATAGAGAAAATTAACGAAATTATCGCGAATTCTTTTCCGCGTTAACAGACAATTATTTCGCATTGTTATCGTTAATCGCGTTGTTTCGAATGTTCCAATCTCGTAGCGAAAGAAACCGAGTGTGCAAGCTAGTATCGATCTCGTCGTAATAAGGACGTAAGGTAGTAAACGAGGGACCGAGTGACTCCGCGGTAGACTATCAAGTGGCCGTTACGCGTTTACACGGTAATTGGTTAGCCCGATTTTCGAGCTGTCGGCCAGCCTTTAGGCGGGTTAATATAAAACTAGTTATCGCAACCCCGATTACGGCTACCATAAAAAACGAGTTCGTTCCTCGATAAATGGCTATCGAGTCAAGTACACAGAAACATCGAATTACATACATCGGCCAATGTCCGCGCAGGTACGCCTGCTTTTCCCATTGAAGCTTCTGCCAACCAATTTGCTTATCTTTCCCCTGACTTCTGATAGTGTTTTTCAACTGTGTTTCAGCGGCCGACACGCACGATGAATTGTTCGTGCTAATTCTCTTCCGGTAGTTCGACCGAACGTATAGACTTTGGCGTACGTACCTAGAACGAGTGAATTTTCGAAACGTTCGCGAGAACACCTCGCTTTTAGTTCTTCCGATGATTCGATATAAACTGTCGTTTAAGTAACTTTGTTAACGCGAGTAAATTTGTGGAAATTCGGTTTGCCCGCCAATGGAGAAGTTTTACAAAGAAGACGACCGAGGTTCTACCACTCCGTGTATATTCGATACACGAGTAATTTTAATTAACAAAGCCATTGGAGGGAGAAACGGAGTATACGTGCGATGTATAACAGGAGTTTAAAAAACTGTCGATCGAGAGAAGACGTTGTGTGACAGAGCTCGCGAGAGTAATCTAGGCATGGAGGCTAGTTTCTAACGAGCGTGCAGACCGAATATCGCGCGACGATATTGATACAACGGCAAACATAATGTGGCCTGGAGCATCGCCAGATACGGGTCAACGGTTATTGCCCGTAATAACGTCGTAAATCTGAGAGATGAACACGGAACCGAGGATCCTTCGGACAGGAGAAATTCCATGCGCGGAGAGTTCTATCTCGCAATCGTTTCGAGTTACGGCCTTCTCCCACGGCCTTGCCACAGACTCTACTCTAGAATACGCACCACCGTGTCGCTAATGAACCAATAATTTCACTAATGACGCTCGATCAGAAACTGTTTGTCGCACACCTGCGTCCGATTAGAATCAGTATTGCCGGAATCTGTTGCAACTACACACTCGTACACGGTCCTATTCCTGTCCGTTAATCGCCCATCTTCCGAATTTCCTACAACTATTGCGAATTCCACCGCATTTCTCCTGCTGTCTTTTCTTACATTCGCTTAAAACGGAATAGGACGCTATGGGCAAAACTTTCTCTCCTCGTGCAGTATTTATCTTTCAAACGATAAAGTAAATATACATATACTTTATGTCTTGTACGTTCTAAATTACAGAGATCGGCAGAAATCCTTCATCGTTTGAGTAGCTCGTTATACTTTGAACGAAAAGCCAATAACGAGTATATTAACCAATAACTTTTTACGAGTTTTCTATGCCGAATAGACTCGATATTTTCGAGGCACTTTCTTTAATTTGTGTTCCTTTAAATAGTTCGAAACAAACGAAAACTTCTTTGAACTCGTAAACCATTGTACCATATTTAAACTTTATAATACACATTGTTACTTCGTCGATCCTACTTGCTCACCGATTATATATATATATATATATATATTTTATTTTTCAGCAATTTTAAACATCGTGCGTTCGAATATTTTCAAAGCATGGTCCTTGAACGATCGCTTCGCTCGGCGTAAGAATAAGCATGTCCTCGGGCTCTTCGGAGATCGGTCGATCTTGAGGAATACAATGTTATGCGATCCACGCGTACAGCCGTTCTAGTATGGCAGCGTTTTCACGGGACCCACTGATAGACGAGTTGCTGGAAGGTTGGACAGGAGCGGCAGTTTTGCCGAATGGTCACGCGATTAGTTAGAAAATTTTTGCACGCGATCGTCGAGCGCACTTCTGATTGTGAGCCAAGACCCACCCAAACCCTCGGGATTCTATGAGCAACACCGCAAACATAATCAGCGGTTGTCACGAAGCAGAACGCGTTACGAGGAATCAGCTACGATTAGCTCGCAACTTAGAACTGATGCCTCGCAACGACTACAATTATCTGGTTAAACTTAGGTATCCTAATACACTGTGCAAATAGTTTATATATGTACGAATACACGATATTGACATTGTATTAAAGGGGAATCCGATACCCGATGGAAACGCTTAAAGAGATCGTAAAGAGTGGATTAGGGGTAAGAAGGTGTGGGAAGTGGACGCGAGAGCCAAGATGCCCCGAAAGCGGTGAAACTGCAGAAACGAGGTGAAGGGAACGTCGGTAGTCTTTGAACCGCTCAAGATTACGTTTTGCAGGTCGTGCAGTTTCTTCGGTTCCGTGGACTTGATAAATGCTCGAAGAGAAAAAACGAAACCAGGACCTTTAATTTTTCACCGGCACGAACAAGGACGAGGTTTCTCTGAATAACGCGGTATACGGCATCCAGAATTATGCTCGGCGTCGCGCCTCGCCACACCACGCCGCGCCAGCTAGATCGCAAGAAGAAAGAGCTACGGATGAGAAAAATACTCGAGAATCATAAATTCTGCTAACGACCGAGCATTGATTTTACAATCGTTCTCGTACGAAAGCTCCTGCTTCCGCTTCTTCTATGATGACCTTGCGAATGACGAAGATGCGGTGCAGGAAAAAGATGGATGTTATTGAATAACAGTCGATTCTAATCTTTCTTCCAACAAATCGTCGTTGCTTGCTTCTTGCGTTAGTTTCCCTTCTTAGTTGGTACAAACGTATTTTTACATCAGGCACTTAACAGTTGATAGATTCTGTTGCGACTTTATTCCTTTTTCTTTTTATCAACTTACAAGGAATCCACCGAATCTATCGACCCATTTAAGAATGTAGTTGCAAAATTAGTTACGTAATTGGCGTGAAATTATTATTATTATTACTAGACGCAACGTATATCGTTCGCAAGTCTCATATCGTAACAACTACGTAAATTTGGATGATGTAAACTTGGAATTCTCGAATCAATTTCTAATCATAGAAATAAAATTTCCCACATAAAGCGACGTTACAACTTTTGCCAGGATTTCTGGCACAGGGCGAGAAAGCTATTCTTTTTATGCGTCTTTTTATACAAAGAAAAGGGGACGTGTTCGCGGTCGGTGGAATAGAAAAATTCGAGATAAAGTGGCCAGAAGACCGCAGAGTGCGACCACGGAAAATAATGGAACGGAAGGTGCTCACAGGCCAATCGAAACAACAATTTACCAGCGGCTACTTTTATCTATAATGGTAACGGACGGAAGCTTCGATAAAATGGGGCGGACCTAGTATTTCTATAGTTGCATTTTTTCCCTTTGCCGTTAGAAGTTGTGTTCGCTTTCGCTACCAACGATACGTCGTTTTCTTTGTTGCTATATACATATTAAACGAAAAACGAAAAAGGTTTTCTCGCGATACTTTATATTATGTAGGTGCGTTTAACGAATTTATACAGTTATTGATCGAGGATAACTTTTTAAAAGATCCACGATGGGCGACATTTCGATGTTGCCATTTTAACGATGTCTTATGAACAAACTGCGCTCGATATTCGTTTGCCCCGATACCTTAAGAAAATATCGAAATTAACGAAATTTCCAACAAGAGATTTACAATATCGTAAGAATATCAAGCTGGGCGATCGAAACGTTTGTGAGATAATTCGTTGCCTCTCGGAAGTAGAATCTATCAGTCGTCAAAGGGTATTTTAATCGAACTTCGTCCGAGCATCCTGGGATTTTAGTTAGATACAAATTCACGTTGACTCTTCTTCTCGAGGCTATTACACGGTACGTAGGTGGTAAACAAATGAAAGAATCTTCGCTTTCTCGTTTATTCTTAAGCGTATTGCAGTAACGCTCAAAAGCGAAGCTCCAAAGGTAACTAACGTTTCCCGACAAGCAAATAACTTTCACGAAAACAATCAAATGGTAGAAAGTGAGAGAAAGAAAAAGCAAAGCGAATAAAGTGACAACGAGAGAAAAGAATGGACGCAACATTTGCCAAGTTGTTAGAGAATTTGCTTTCAGCCAGTTTCGAGCAATGGAGTGACCACGTCTGTCCGTAAGACGAGTCGAGCTGCTCGACGAGGTGAAACGAGAGAAAAGCAACCGAGTCGTATTTGGTCGTGCGAGCCTTTAAGATAGCAAGAGAAGAGGGCTTGCAGCGGACCGAGAGAAGGGAAAACCATCTCCCGGTAGCTCCGGCCACGGACAATTCGCTTCGTTTAACCAGACTTGGCTATTGGACGATGGCCAAGCGGTATCACACAGATGTTTGCTGCTCTTTTGAACGTCAGTTATGAGTCTTTCAAATTGCATCAAAGCTGTACAATAGTTCCCTTTCTCTACATCCTTTCTCTTTCTCTCTTTCTCTCTTTCTCTCTTTCTCTCTTTCTCTCTTTCTCTCTTTCTCTCTTTCTCCGTTACTCGCCCCTATCTCTTCCTTTGTCGATTTCTACTTCTCGGCTGAGATACGAAGATAAACGTCAGGGAAAGCTTTCCTTCTCTTCGTGTTACTTCTCTTTCTTCTTTCTCTTCCTTCGTTGTTCGATATCGATACGCTTTTCCGTCACTTTAGTTACTTCACAACGACGGAAAAGGATCGGCTATGATTCTGGTCTGCCATTTGCCCGATACCGTCACACTTGCACGACTTCAGTTACCTCTAGATAAGCTTGGTCTTCTATTCAACGATGAAAACGCGCGGATGATCGTATCAAGACGGGACGAAATACATATGGGTTTAGCGGTATCTACCAACGTTAATTTATATCCAGTTGGTTTCTTTTCTAATTGCCTAAACAATTCCTTGTAATGAATTTGTACATTTCAGTTTCGCTTCTAAAAACGTGCTTTAATTTTAACAGGTATTCTCGTAATTATAAAGCCTTTTACGCATCTTGACGTTAATTCTCATGCGAAATGTTTCAAGTGAAACGTTATTCAACCGCTTGAGTTACACCCAAATAGTTAGCTAAAGTAGCGAACAAAGGATAATCCATTATATCTCGCCTCCAGTATTCTCTGAAAATAATTCTTACTCGTTATACAGACGGCGCTCGTTTTTCATCACGCTGTTGCAAGTCGTAGCATAAAGGGGCCAGCTTTCCACAATTCTCTAACCTGCGATGCACTTTGAACAGCAGGAAGTAGTTAGAACGCTGCGTGATGGTATATCAGCGCTTCCTTCGCGGAAGCAATTTTCCAAGCCCTCTTCGATTACTTCGACACGATCAACCAAATTTTCTCCTATTTACAACGGGGCAATTTGTAGCCAGAGATAAGAGTATAATGGATCGGATATTCTTCCTACGGAAGAAGGCAACTTGGAAAAATTCAAAAGTTTCTTTTTATCGCAACATATGTATATTCGATTTAATCTTAAAAGCGAGCGACTAGGTTCTCGCTGAACGAAACTTTTTTCCCATGCTCGTCCCTATCGCAAACGATAAGAAAGTATGTGCACAAGACGCAACGTACGCAAATGAAAATCGGTTGTCTTTGCGATTCAGAATAGATACCGTTAAAAAAGGATGTACGTATTTAGAAATAAAATTTTTATTAGCACGGTGAGAATACATGTATCGCGTATGTACATATACAATGCATTCGGTCCGTTGAGCGTCGATTAGAAGCGCGTACACGTTGGAATTTTGGCGGCAACGTGATTTGCAGAAACGGTATTCTTCGATTATATTCGGCCGTGAGGGAACGGAAATCGATCGAGTTCTCTTATGGCGCATATTTCAGTAAAAACCGGGGTATCGAGGATCGCGAGAAAAACTGCGACGATTCTATCAACCAAATACCAGCTTAGATTTCCCCGTTTCGCCTCTTTTCCCTGTTGCATCGAGCTTCGTTTTTTCTTGCTTCTCTTGCTCGGTGCGCTTGCTAAAAACCCGCCTTTGGTCGTTTTGCATTTCCCGTATGCCCCATTGTCGACTGCGACAACGTACGAACGCGTTCGGTTTTTTGTTAATCCCACTTGCACGCGCGACACGCGCTTCGATATCGACGAACGTAGGTGGAATCGCATTCGAAAATATCATAGAGGCAAGCGAAAACGCGACTGATGGAACATCGTCGGATCTAGCATCTGGTACAATAGCGTTCGAAAGATTCATTTGTGCACCGCACCGCACCACCTCGTGTTTTGTTCGTATGCAACGCTATCCTCCGAACTTTCGGCAACACTTGGCAATGTTCTGTCCTTGTTGCTTGTTTCTTTTCCTGTCGCTTCGTTCGACCAACTCGGACCGTGATAAATCACGGCTTCTTCTATCCCACTTTTGATAACGTTTGATCAATTCCTAACGATTTCCTATGCAATCGCGCATATTAATTTAAAAGAAAAAAGCGTTTTTACATTGAACACAACGCTGACAACGAAACGAAAAGGTGCAGTTTATCGATCGAGCGGCCTGGTCGACGAATCAGATTGGCGAGAAAACGCGTGCCAAGGAAGCGAAAAGAAATTGTACAAAGACGAATCTAATAGGTTGTGGTTACTATCCGTTTCATCGGTTTACCCCAAAACGATGTAAAAGTATCGCTCACGCGAGCTTCATTAGCATTTAGAGTGGCGAGGGATTTATACTCCGGCTGCGACTGCTGGATCGCGACACGGTATGCATAGGATTATCTTCGAGCACCTGGACAATAGTAACCTAATCCATTTACAAAGAAAACGAGCTACTTCCTCTTTTCATCTGGCTCCATTCCTCCACACTTTTGTTTCTCTCTCTTCTCTAATGCGACAGGCTGGTCTTTTATCTTTCATCTTTTGTTTCTATTTTTTTTTGCGACGCGTAGCTACGGCGTAACAAGAAAATAAGAAAAATATCGTTATCCTGTTGCATTCTTATGCTCGTAAGGTCTGATGTTCAACTTTTATCCTTTTATATTCCTTTATATTCTTGACTTTTCGCTGTTATGTATATTACGATATTGTAACCACCGTGCAACGGGCAAAGTTGAACAAGGGATGAGTTCATTTATATTTTCCTTTGGATTTATTTACCGTTATATAATTAAAGAGGCATTTACGTAATATAGTAAAGATCTGTAGAGGCAGGTCAAAGTACCGATAATAATCGAAAAATTAGCATATCGTCTGGTTGACTCGTCTATACGAGTTTAGAGGAATTCCTGCTCGGTGATATAGCGGCACCAGGTTCATAAAGTCTCGGCATGTCAAGCATTTTTTCATTCTTCCGTATTATCTTGGGTTATTCGATTGTTAGGGAGGAGAGAGACCGTGAAATCGTCGATGAAAGTTGGCGAGGGTCGAAGAACGCGACGCTTAGCGAGCTACTGCAACGACGTCCGCATTAGCGCGTCGCATCGCGTCACTTTGCATCGGTCCGCGTCGGTCGGGTCGCGTTGGATTGCAAGTTAAGCGTGTAAACGCAGCTGCTTTGTATTTGCGGCCTGGCCACGTCGAGTCGGCCGATTATATCACGGCTCGTGGAAATTCGAGCATTCTTGGTGAACGCCATCTGTCGCCAGACCAGCTTCGTGCTCCGCGCCTTCGTTCCTCTGTTCCCTGTTCTTCTTGTTCCCTGCTTCATCGCGTGAGAGAAGATACAGATTGCCGCTGGTAGCTATAGTCCTACGTACGTTAATTCTACTTAAGTGTCTCTATAGTCGTCGATAATTACGGTATATACGTACGAATGTTTCGTTCGATCCACGCACCCAACTTTCAAGAGTCATCTCTGAATGTCCGTTACTCGTGAACTTCATATTTCTTCGATCGTGTACATACCTAGGCAGTTACGTGTTAAACGTGTCACGAGCGAAAGAAAGCTTTCCTTAACGATTCACCTCTGAGTGGACAGTTCTTTCATTTCACACAATGAACCCGCTTATCACACGTTTCGTGATTATTTATTAAGATAAGGTTGCTTAAACATTTCCCGATTGTAATTATGATCACTCTTCTATTTTTTAGCAAAATATACACGTATCGTTATCGATAACGGACGAGGAATCAACGAACGATCAAACGAATCCTACTAAGGAAATCGCTCAATTACTCCGAGTTGATTGAAATAAAAAAAATCGCATTGATAGAGCTACCCTATATCTCTGGTTCGTGCAACAATTACTTAAGCAGAATATTATTGAAATATAAATGCTCGTTTCAAATACATATACATATGTGTATATACAAGCATCGAAGTGCTGTAACAAGTTTCCGGAAAGTAAAAAATGTTGAAATTGATGAGCGGAAATTGGTGGTTAAACTACGGAGGCCGTTATGAAGGGTTGGATGCAGGCGAAACTTCCTATTTGTCCGAACACCGGGTACGCGAACTATGTTAAACTTATTACGATGCAACGTAACCGCCAAGTACGTAGACACCGAGCCATTCACGTGTTGCGCAATATACTAAATTGTTTGGGAACTTGTGTAACGTAACATTTGCATAACAACGTTAAGCTTATTAAGCTCTGTAGGTATCATCGGTCCATCGAAATCGAACACTTAACGAGGCTACAACTTCGTTCCGGTCGTTCTGCTCGTTCGTCTTAACTCGCGACGTTAGAACAGTGCTTCCGGTTTCTAAGAGAATTTTCGTCATCGTAATTCATCGTCGACGAAAAATGCATCGATCCATGCACTTTACCAGGATAAGACGGTTTAACAAAACGAATGGCTTAACACAAACAACGACAATATTCGTTTGTTACGCAACCTAATCAACGACATTTATGACTTTTTGCAAGTTGCCATGCCCCTAGTTGTATATTTTATTTCCACGAACCTCAAAGATCTTTTATAATTGAACGAAATACAGCGAAGGTCTTTGGTCAAGAATAAAATATTATCGCCGACGTAATATTATATTCCACGTACGAATATGCATACGACAGTGCCATGTGGAATACTAAATACACGAGTCTACTCTTCGTTAAAGCAAAACTGAAATTACTTCCTTAAAATCAGTTCCGCTCGCAGAAGCTAGAAAATGACGAACCGCTTTCAACATCAAACTTTTCATTTTAGAACATATAAAAGCGGTCGCTCGAATGAGCGTACAATGCATCCACTTCTCTAAATCGGTCCAATAAATCCTGCGGCACAAATAAAAGGAAATATCTTCTTTTTTATCTGCGCTGATGCAAAATTCGATGGTTCATAGAATTTTTCAACATTTTTTCAGCTGAATTTATCGGGCTCTATAAATTCTACTATGAAACCCACCGAGTGAGGACACTCGACGAGCACGAGAGGCGAGAACGAATGTATCCGCGAGACGACATTTTTTCGTAGGTGCACGTGTGTCGATGGCAGTGGCATTTTAGCTTTGAAATGGCTGGAAAATTTTACGACTGGCTACGAACGATGAAAGTTACGGATAGTCGAGTCACGGACGCGGCACGGCGTATCATCCCTTTCTTAGATAAGAGCGTTAATAGGCTGGCGAGTTGTGATCCTCGATCTTGGTGAGTTCCAGCCTCGCCTAAGCCAACGGTAGTTAGTCTCACGAAGACTGTCTGCTAATTCCTCGTCAGCGGCCGGCACGACCGCGAAACTTTCCTCCTGCCACTTTCCACCGAGCGCTAATGCTCTTAATTATTGTTGCATACTGTTCGCAAACTACCTTAACCGTACGGTACACCAGATTCTTTGAGAAATTAACGAAATAGGATTGTTCGCGGTTTCGCGCTTACGGGTGATTACGTTCCAACGACCACGCCTATCGACAAATTTGTTCTACCAGTAAAGATCAAGCTCGTACTTGACACGACTTACTCCGACAGATTCGAAATTGTTACAAACACAGAGTGGAACCACTTATATAACGTTTCATTTAAATCGAGCAATCCAGTAAACTTGTTAATAACCCAGAAAGAAGAGTTAACCTCTGCGATGGAATTGGGTTTGCAGTGGAATACCTGCAGGTATGTTCGCTTGCGAAGAGCTACGTTTTCTGAAAATGTATGCGAACAAGAACTCGAGGGGGGAGGGGAACTATGAAATATCCTTTATGGTTAAACGAGGTCATCGCAAAGTAATGAGCACCGTTTTAAGGAATTATTAAAGAGATAGCCTACTTTTCCTACACGTACAACGGAACGCACGAAGAATTATTATAACGTTCAACTACCACAAAACTATGCTGTTATAAATATTACAACACTCTGAATCTCGCTAATAAACATATGCTTCTGCTTATCGTGGAATATTAATAGGAAGCAGCAAACTTTAAATTGCTGCCAAGTTTTTCTTCGATATCAACGGAAGGAACTGGCGCAACGGCACACGTAATACTATGTAATAATACGATATAAAGAAACGTTTCAACGTCGCTGTTTACAAAGTTTACGGACTATCTCGTTTCAAAAATTATAAAATTTTTCAGCAAACAAAACTATCCACTTCACGACGAATTTGCAGTTTCCTTAAATTTTACACGCATCTTACATGCACGATTGATCAGCCGATCCTGTTGACGATTTCGCAACCAACACATTTGGTTGTAAATGAATATCGAAATCGAGCGAATATTCTTTGGACCGGACGATGATCGACAATCGTGGAAAAACTGTGTGTCTTTCGACACGACACGAACCTTGAGAAATATCTGTCGAAACGGTCCGGTATAAGAATTCTAACCTTACCCGAAGTATTTTATCCGAAAAGAAACAAAAAATCATTCGATCGATAATTCAAATAACATGGTACGATTGTAGCTCGTAGGTTTTTTACTTCGCGTATGCATTATTCGACATTGTTCAGGTCTATATTCAATGGAATCGTTCGAATCACATATGTATTTCTATTCGTACATTTGTTTCTTTACATAAGTTTCGAGTATAACGCGTTTGCATTGAACAAGCAAAAGGACGAAGTTTAAATGACGAAAGACAACGTTTTTCGTATAGTTTTTGATTCTTTGTACGAGACGATGAAATTGCAAAATAAACGCAAGAGTATCTCTCATTTTAACGATCCACGTTTGTTTTTGGGCTCGCGCATTTTTATTATTATTTCAATTTCCAAAAAAATCAACGCTCGATACGTATCGATTTCTTCTAAAGGTTCGAACGAAAAAAATGTTTGTTGATTAATATATATCGTTAACAAAAAATCGGTATGATTGATATAAATTAATTTTGATAAATTTGTTACGCGAATCTAAATATCGCATGACGAAATTGCCGCCTCTTTGAAGCCTTTTAATTCGATTCTCTCAAAGGAAAGTTTCCTAGTAACATTTTGCGGTGATTCTCAGTACGTAAATTGAAATTTCATTTCTAACCGGTCAGGGCGTTCGCGAAGTACGTTCGATATTTCATGGATATCCACGGTTTCGAGTTGTGTTTAATTTTCTTCGAATTAATAAAAAGTATCGATCGAAAGAAATAGAATACGTTGGTAAATAGCTTGATAGAAAAATTACCGCATACAGCGAAGCTCAAAGCGTTCATCAGTGAGAATCAAAATTGAGGGATTTCAATTGGAATAAATGTATAAAGTAAAGGGAAACGGAAGATTCAGGAAATGTGGATATTAAAGGAGAATTTTAATGGCCTACAATATAGTGGGTATAATACCGATCGAAGTAACCTTACCTATATTATCTGGGTGCTTTCGCTCGAAATTCAATTTTTCGTTCCAACCGTGGAAAGAACGCGCATAAATCCGACAGATATGAAAGTCTATATTCCGATCGAAGCGATATCAGAAACGTGTTATCGAAATTGCGATAGCGACATCGTACACGAATCAGTCATATTATGCGATGGTATGCGGCGAAAATGCGGTGAAAATGCGGCGAAAGATACAATGGATAACAAGGTAACAATCGTCTTGCAGGCCTCTATAATCGCCCTAATACCGATTAATTTCCGAAACGGCGTGTTTATTCTAGAATACGCGGTGATACCCATTAACGATAAAACGTTTCAGCTCGCATCGTATACAGCTTCGACGTTTTTATCGATGAAAAAATGCAAATGCAACACGTTTAATCCGCGACGTTAATGCATAGCTTGAAAACTGAGGTATATTAAACTTTAGCAACGACTTTGACGTTAACGAGTATGTAAATTGAGAGGATACTAATCGCTAGAATGGAAAGGATACGCGGAACCCACAGATATAAACTCTTTTCAACAAAATTCTTATTAGCATATTATATAATTTTCAAACGTCTGTGACGAACGTTTCGGTTTCATTAAAATTCTTATTTTCGTTCAATCTAATTCGATCGCCGGTAATTTAGGCAGTAAATTTAATTTAGTAAAATGGAATTGAAAAATCTCGATAGTATATTGTAGACTGACAATGAGCGTACGTTCGAATAAAGACTCAACCGTCTTGAATATCCTATTCTTCGTTTCGACGACGACTAAACGTTACGATAGTAAGAAAGCTTTGGATATTGTCACGTCCGAAGCAAACATCGACAGAAAGGATATCGTTGTCGAATCGCGATAGAACCGCGGAGTATCGAGTCGTGGGACAAGGATCCGTGATCGTAACAAGGAATCGCGCTATCGAATTTAACAGGCAACGGATACGACGTCGGTCATAATGGTCGAGGCGTCGATCATCGCAATAATAATAGGAGCGCTATCGACTGACGACGTTAGCACGGCAGCAGTGGCATTGCTGGTAGGAGGACGGTTAGCGTGGAACAGTGTGGAACAGTGTAGAGTTGTGTAGTGCGGTGTGGAGCAGTGTTGTGCGGAATGGACTCGTGGAGCGGAGTGAAGCGAGCGAGCGAAACGCGGCGGCAACGGAGGCGGAGGTGGTAAGAGTCTACGCCGTCGGTGGTTCGTGGTAGGGGAGGGGGGCTGATATCTGGCTAAGCGCGGGCGCAGTTGGGTCGCGGTCTTCAGCACGGCAGCATTTCGCTCACCGATCTCTTTACGCAACTCTCTCGCACTCTTTCTCTTCTTTTCTCGCTTTTTTCTTGACTCGTCTTTGGACACCGCTTACTCGCTCCTTTTGATCGTCTACTTATCTGCCTATCCATCTTACCAGCTCCTTTCTCCTTCCTCCGACTGCCTCACACTCCCAATCCTTTCTTCCTTCCTCTCTTCCTTCCTCCCTTCCTTCCTTCCTTCTGACGGTGAATGCCGCCCCCCCACCACTCACTCTCTCTCTGTTGCTCCGGCGTGGCGCGGCGATTTCGTTTCAGTCGGTCTACCGGCGCTGTCCGCGGTATCGGCAATGCTTGTACACACGCGACGAAACGTGTTTACGAAGGACGGAGTGTGCGTGCTGAATGACGAATGAGTGGCACTTAAGGGAAACGGAAGCACCGCCGACTAGATTGGCAATCGTCGACTGCGCGGACTCATCGCGAGTTCGATGTTACGTTAGTGCATCTTCGCGCAGGATGCATCCGTTTGTCACGTGGAAATTTGATTCGTTCGGGATATCTTGTTCGCTGTGAACTGTGCAACTAATCTATCGTCGAACGAATCGATAAGAAAGTGTTTTGCGACGAAAGGTTCTTTCAAACATCTATCGAGAAGATCCGACCGTGAAAGTTAGGTTATGTGAAAATAGAATTACTCTGTAACTGTAATTACATATTATGCAATTCCGTAAGTTAATCCAACTCTTTTCCCTTTTGTGTTGCATGTAATTTGACCGGTCGGTGATTTATTGGCTGTAACGCAGCGTGATTTGTTAAAAATTCTTTTGCAAAAATGAACAGACTCGTAAAAATCTGCATAACCTATTGATAGACGCGTTATCCAATTTCGGTTGTGCGTACTTCTTAGCCATTAAAAGTGGTGTTTCTGTATGATAAAAATTATTATATATATTTACATATGACGAGTATCGTACCTACGTCGCGGTAAAATTCCGGTGGCGGTTTCGAAACTTAATAATCCATTCTCCTACTTGCGGCTACCTTTTAACCGATCTGTTCTACTGCGTGGCTTCCGAGGACGCGTTATAACGATAAACGTCGTGTGAGTTGGTGGAGTGTCTAGTTAAGAAGAAAGCATAATATACAACGATAACTGAAAATTCGAAGTGAACCGTGATCGTACCGAAACAATGGATGTTTAGTGAATTGCGAAGATGAATGTTTCCACGTTAAGCTTGAACGGGACGCTCCGGAAAAAATCAAGAGAAATGCAGTGGACAAGAAAAGTACCCGTGGCCTCGACACGACTGCAATAGACGTGTTTTAGCGGTAACTGCGGATCAACAACTGCTGACGCAAGTCGCTTCGGCGATCACGGTACGTTTTTCACGTTGAAAATGCATCAAGTACGGTACATAGAGCAGCCTGGTCAGCTCTTCACCATAGTTCGTTGACTCGACCGTGACAACGCTGTCGGACACGCGTTCGCGTTACATTTACATTTGCGTTTGCATAATATCCACTAAATTTTCCACGAAAATTACTCGTCACTATTCGACTAGAATATCGCTTACCGGATAATTAGAAAATATCTTCCGATCGATTGGGAAAATTTTAGAGATCTTTCTTTCGTTTGTTTCGCGATATATCTAGTTGAGTAAAAATACTTGCTTGAATAATCGTTATTAAATTCTTCAAATCTATGAAAATATTTCGAGGAATAAGAGAACTGTTTCATGGACAATCGTGGATAAACGATTTACAGCGAAAGAAACAATCGCGTTTCTTATTTTTAGACGTCGTACAAAATTTCACTGTCTGAAACTGATTCCCTACAATTTTCTAGCACAACCATAACTTGCGAACTTTGCTCCTAGGAGCGACTCTGCCTTTGATTTACCGTGGGGCATACGAAGAACGAAATGTATACGAATATATACGATTCGAATATCAAATAAAACACATTGCCTATTATCTCGTAAAAACTATTAGTTATTAAAATTCACGATTCGAATACGTAAAGCAAATTTTTATTTCTGCGCAAATTCATTTTGACCGTTCACTCGTCGATCGTCAAACAGTACGAAGCAGGCGGTGCACGTTCATCGATCAAAGTAAAAAGGAGACGCGTGCAACGATAACGGTTATTGATGTTCATGTAGCGAGAGGAATCGAATCAACAGGCCGTAATAAATCCGGAGTTTATTCGGTAGTATTTATTCAAGGTTGGTGAACAAATTCGATTTCTAGTTCTGGGTATTAGAAGGGCGGCTTGAAGTTTAAGCGAAATTTACACGATACGACGACAGACGTGCAAAATTAATACGTCGAGTCCGGTATTGCACCTGCGCGCGATTAGTCTTGCCAATTATTATACGGTATTACGCAGCAACGATCAGGTTATCTTGACGGACGTCTGCAAGTCACAATTATTACAGCGCGACGATCCAAAACTTCTATGTCGATCTCGATCTCGATCTCGATCTCGATCGAATAATCGGTCGAAGAGAAACAAGCAAGCTTCGTTAAATCAGAAATTCGCTCGTTACGCGTTTGTCAAATTTCCTATTGGAAGAGATAAATTTTCAGTGGCCAATGGAAAATAGGTGAAAGGAGAGCGGAGGTTAAACGCGTGCCGCTTTAAAACGCGGAAACGAAGCTAAACAGTTTTCGTGCGCATTTAAAGCGACTACCCTTTTAAGCGATTATCCAACGATAGAGTTGTATTCGAGATTGATTTCAATTTACGCACAAGCCAGCCTCGCAGACGCGTCAACGGTTGTCGGCTCGTTCATACAACAGGCTGATTATTGCCGCGTAATAACCGGCCGGTAATAAATCCACGAATAGATAATCGAAATTGTAAACATCGTGAAATTGCTGTCGTGTCGCTTTCGTATCGGCAACCCCTCTGGTCAGGCTATAAATTGTATAACAAATATTATTATTGTACATATTGCTGTAATCTACACGGTTCGCGTTACGCAAATGTCCATTATTACATTCGATCCGAGGATATTTATTTTCGATTAACGCGAGACTTTAACGATCTGTCGAATACTTGTAGCGTCATTTAGAATTTCCGAATAAATAATAAATATTGGAGGCGAAACGCCGCTTCATTGGTAGTTGATTACGTTCAAAGTAAGTGGATACTTGCGTTTAGAAAATTTGTTACGCCTCGAGGCTTACTATAGGCCGTGTTCCTAACCGTCTCCTTTGGTACTACAGTGGTCGCAGACAAATCGTCTTATATGATCGGCGAAATATACACAATGCAGCGATAAACGCATAGTTGTCGTCAAGCAGCGAATTCTAGAAACATCGATTCGCCTTCGCTCCGTTATTTTACACAAGGAAGGTGGCATACGCGATGATAGGCGCGAACGGTTGCGAGATCCGAGCGAGGTGGGGGTCGTTTTCCAGAGAAGACAAAGGAAAAAATTGAAGGGCAATCAGTAGCAAACGAGGGTTCAAACCGAATGCATCGAGAGGTTCAGAGGAATAAAATCAGGGTCGCTTAGTCAAACGAATACATCGAGAAGTATCATAAAGTCGGGTCGAATTATAATAACAAACCAATTCTATCATCGTTAACTCGTTTGTAACGTGTTAATTGTAATTTTAAATATCGTTAAAAATACAAGCTTATATTAACCCTGTTAATTCAGCGTTACGATCATTTGAACTATTCCTCTGTTATCCTAATCGAAACAGGGGAACGATTGATTCGTGACGTCGATTATCAGAATCGTAGCGAGAATTTACGCCTCTCGCTGACGCGTTTTCCTCGCGATCGGTCGTAACAGAGTTATTGTTGTAAGTATAAATTCAAATTGATGAAAACGAAACAAAAGAAACGCGAAACAGGTGTTACGCGCATATATTTCGATGCGAGTAATTTCAATGAAGAGAAACGAGAAGAGATGGTATCGATGGGTGAGATGCGGAACAAAAACGAGGAGATTCGCGGACGACGAGAATTCGGAGCGGAAAGTGACTTTCTGTTTATTGTTGGCAGAAAAGATATATCGCTCCACTTGAGCTGGCACGACTTTGAGGCTGGTGTTGCGAAATGTACCGGAAACGATGGACCGTGAAGATTCTGCGAATGGATTTACGGTACAGCGTCAACGGGAGCGGTTGGTGCGCGCCAGCTCTGGCCAAGATGATCTGCATTTTCTTCTTTTCGCTACTGTTGCACGGTAAGCCGATGCACAATTTGTTCGTACTCTGGCACGATTACACACGTCACGATAAGAAAACGTTCTCTTCTTGTCCATTGAACTTGTAATCAAACAAAAGTTGTCCCCGTAGAAAAACCTAACTCGACTTCGTAACTTTCAAAGCTAATTTTAAGCTGCTCTATGAAATTCGCGCAGCGTGCTTGTCACTGGAAATTCTTTCGTTCGAAATTGAATTGATTCGCGTTAAATTCTTGTTAAAAACTCGATTAATCGGAGAGGGAAGAGAAAATTAACGCGTCATTTAATCCATGGTACAATCCGAAAAGTAATACGGCTCGATGCGATATATACATATATACAGGTTGTTCAATTACCTTTTGCCACTAATTTTTCGTAGTAGGTACATACGTAGATCTGTTTATTCGGGTTGTCCGCGCGCGCAATCTCGATTTATCGAGAGTAAAATGTTCGCGTTCGTCTCTCGTTGATTAGAATTTTCCTATTTAATCCGGTTAACAACACTGGCCACTGCGACAATTCGCAATCTACTCTCATTTTGTTAAGCTTTCATAGTCTTGTTAATTCTTGTAAAAGTTACCCATCGAGTAATTGAAACGCACATCACAATTGTCTTCTCTTTGGGTTAATCGGAATCCGAATAACGTACGTACTTGATAAAAATTCCTATTGCGCGATAGTTAACGATTAACCGACAGAGCCACGTGCGTTTAACGCGCATGGAAAAATTCACGAATCGCAGTATAGTATATACGTATAAAGTACATACGTACCTATCTGTTCGATCCGCAGGAACATTTTTATTACTACGCGAGATCGGAACGTGTTAATTCGGAGAGTCACGTTTTTCCGTGGAAACCGGTGTTAAACGTAATTAAAAAATGCAGAAGCAGTTCTTCTTTGAAATAGCCAAGTTGGTTCCATGCACAAAACGTTTTATCTTCGCGCCAGTGACTATGACGTGTCATGGAATTGTCGCAAAAGTTGGCGAACCTGGTGGATGTAGGATAGGCAACGCCGAAAACACTGGGAACGGTGGAAATGTTGAAAACGTGCGGAACGAGCGAAAAGGTAGCGCGGAGGGGCGAGGAATCAGGAAGTGGAAATTAACGTTAACTAGTGTGCGGGCGTGGCTCGCCATGGCTCGCCGTGGACAGATAAAAACGCATTGCAGAAAACAATGATCCCTAGGGACTTTGCAAATGTTGTTGCGGTCAACTAAAAGAGCGGTTGCACGCACGTCGTTTTAAAAAGCAGCTGTGTACCTACATCGCTACATGTGTACTATCTGCGCGACAAGCTCGTTGAACCGAATATTCCGCTCGTCGAACTTTTTACGATACTCTCCGCGCTCGTTCCTCTCCCGACCGTTTTATCAATTCCCGCGATTATCCTCCGTTTGATAAATATCGCGTTGCAAATATTTTCGCGAGAATGTAGCCTGTTGTTTTATCGTTGGAAAACTTTTACAGTATAACCGAACTTTGCGAACGATTAAATTTGCATTTCTTGGAATGAACAATTTTAATAGAATATCGCGCGTAAAGTTACATGTAATTTGCTTTTTACGCGATTGATAATAATAATAACCTTCTGATCCTATTGCCAGTTAAATTTTCAGCCAGAAATATTTTTTACGTAAAGGTACGCGTGTATATGCACTGTTAACAAACAGAAACGCTGCAGGTAAACTTCTTTCTATTTGCTTTCGTTTCCATTCGTCCACAGTGTTGCTACAACTTTCAAAGAGGTGCTTTCTCTAAAGAGGATAAACTCTTAACTCATAAATATTGAAACTAGCAGCTTGCCAAATTGTACGTGTTTCCCTTGCTCTTTTCGAAACAATTTCCGTCGACAACCGCGAGGACCCTCCGTGGAGTGTTACACGAATAAATTCTAGAAATCTCGACAGCCTGAATATCAAAGTCCATTAGAACGCGAATCGATAGGACAAAACATTGAAATACGGAATTTCTATTCGACAGGAACAAACGGTTTTTCTTTCTTCTCTGTACATTTTCGTTTGGCGTCTCTCTAGATCATCATTGTTTGCTGATTTCCTTTGTAAGCAACCTTCGAAAAAGAGATATCGAAACTCCGTGGAGGAGAGGAAATGTAAAAGTTGAAAGAAAACGCCGGATAGGCGAAATAAGTTTGGAAACGTAAAGGGCGGGAACGCGATTCCGCGTTCTCGGTTTGCAAAGCAAACTCGACATTTGCCGGCGGTAAACACGTTTATCCGGAAGTTATAGTTGGATAGATTCGATGCGTGTTCCCTCGGTATCGGTCGGTGTCGCGTATTACGATCGCAGTCGCTATCTTCCGCGCCAGTGTCTATTGCTCTCTCACCGACTACGTACCACGTAATGACACGATGATGCGACGTTCGTAACTATGTTAGCTTCGAAGCGTTTCCTGCAAATGGAACACCATAGTTTACAGACCGGGAGTTATTTCATTTTACGAAGATTCCGATCATAAATCCGAGGCAACGACGAATTTACGTTCGCGAAACTTTCCTCTATACAACCGCCACCGTTAATAATTTGCCATATTTTGCTTTCACAACTTCTTCGTGCTTCGTTACTCGACGTAAGTTTCCCGTCCAGCCGTATTCCGTCCGCGGATTTCTTCCGCTCCTCCGAAAAAACGTCGCGCGGAACACAAGAACACAGCGACTAACCACTAAACACCCACAAATGTAAGCACGCCTATTGTTACGTATATACATTCCACTCGATTTCACACGTATGTATATGTGAATGTGTATGCGTATGTATATGTGTATGTGTATGTATACGTATATACGAGGATATACCGGATCGTTCGTCGAACTTTGAACACGACTGTTACGCAGGTTCCATCGACGATGTCCTAATACGTATTTTGTTCTTTGGTTTTCCACCAAATGCATTCAAAAGTGCGATTTGTGCGAATGCGTTGCTTTGAATTCTGAACTGATATTAACACGTGCTCTTTGAATCGATGAATTGTCGATGAATACCAGCGTTTTTAATCGGATCGAAGATATAAAGTTCAGCTGGCTCGTTTCTTTATAGAGATACAACGATCTGCTCTTTATCGAAGAAACGCGATCTAGTAAAGAAAGAAGCGGTGATTGTATTTTTGTAGGACTTCGCAACGCGTATGCGCGCTTACAGTAAAAGTGGACTTAATCCGCTGGAAAGTAAGAAAACATGTCCGTCGACCGTAGAATTCGCTCCTTCGAAAACTATTGTCGTGTAAAGATAGAAGGTGTTTCGAAGCTTTCGACAAGGAATGGTATTTTGACACGGTCTATAAGTAGAAAATTAAGCTGCGCGAGCAACGAATTAGAAAGTAAATAAAAAGATAACGGAGGACCGATGAAATTACGTCGTTTCTCCGAGAACGGTAGCTGCTTTGAAGTTTTCGACAACACTCGATCAAAACCAGCCGTAATGTAAACCCTTGGATAAGAAGTTGAACGTAATTCTCGCGAGCACTTGTGACTCAAAAACTGGGTAAATATTCGTAGATTCTGATAGAATGGACGGTGAAAATAAGCGACGAAACGTGGAAGTAACAGGAACAATGAAAACGCGTAGAAGAAAAGTCAATAGCGAGAGGTTCCTCTGTATTACGCTCATTTATAATTCAAAGAATTTACGTTACGTTAGCAGGCAAGCATCAAATTGTAGAAGTTCGTGGCAGCCTTCAATATTTGATGGCTGGAATTAGGTTTATTTAACAACGCGAAGGCAGTATTACAGCTACGCTGATGAGTCATACACGACTAATGTGGTTTACGCTCGGCGTTTCAATTTCTCTTTGACGTACGCTGCAATACCGCAAATACCGTGCGAACCTTACTGTACAAACACCTGGATAGACCCGTTTTCAAAGTACACGTACATCGCATTTAAAGGTGCCGCGATACCGGAGAATCTGATTGCCAAACGATCGCGATTCACGTTCGATTCCACGATAAAAGCGGTCAGAATGTCGATAGTCGTGCGTTCTATCTTGCAGTATCGTCGGTCGTCGAACGCTTAAAGTTCGATATCATATCGCAAAGCGGAGAATATCGTCGACTACACGTAGTTAATTTTATCGACCGTAAAATATTCGAAATTTACTCTTCCAAGTTGCGTTTATCACCGCTTGAAATCATTGACTGACGGAAGAAAGTCGAGGCGTAACGTCCCGTTGGTACGAGATGGAACGTGTTTGAATCGATCCATCATCCGTGGTTCGACCGCGAGAGGGAAAACGATCGTTTCTTGAACGGATTATCGGTGGCTGTTCTTCTTCCCTATAAAACGATCAAATTCTCTCGGAGTGGCTGGTTTGGATGGTTTGGCACAGCCGACCGTTGACTTTTTTCCTTCCGTTGGATATTTAACGAATGTTCGTTGCGGAATAACACCTCTGCTAAGACGTTTACGAGTGTAAGTGCCCTCTGCGGTAGAAGTATGGTGACGAAAACGTCAAACAAGTAAAAGAACGAAACTTCCCTGCCTTCCTTCTTTCACGCGCACTGTATCACTGGAAAACGTTAACTCGTACTCGACCGATCCGAAAAAACATCTGCGAAAATTCTCACGGGTTCGTTCGAGGATCGAAACTATCGATTAATTTTATCAGAGCAGAAGAGACACGAGATAAATCTATCGTTCGACAACGATTTAAATCTGTTTCGTTTTTTCCATTTCACTTACGATTAACATTCTCATCTATTTAGTAAGTAAATTATATTCAAATTCGATTGTACCATGTAACATGTTCGTATATCACGTAGTTTAAATAGATCTATATAGATACACGTATAATAGGTTCTGGGATTATTTTAGAATAATTTGGAATTATATTCATTCCGGTTATGAATCTTGTTTCAAATGGAAAAATCGAATTTTATTGAAATGGCACGAATAAACCGCAATATAGATGAAACAGTATTGCGTGCAGCTTGAAAATTTCACTTTTTTTACAATACGATTTTATATTGAAAAGATGGTAATAATAAACACCCGAACATATATGTATATTTATATTTTATTTGACTTACTCTGTTGGCTAGGTTAGCCAACTTCATCGAGAGAATTTCCGGACTTCTGAGAGAGAGGTTCCTGACTCGAACTAAACACGGTAACGATGTTGTTGCAATTCGTATAAAGACGGATTATCCTTTATGGCGACTAGCGATTAAATTCCAAGCTCGTTTAATGCAGTAGGTCGCAATTGAAGGTCCAACTGTGAACATATCTCAGAGGAATTCGGCACGAAAGGAGTGTCACTGAGATAAGATCGATCAATCCAGGTGTTAGGTTCTTCCGACAACGAAATAATTAGAATCCCCGATCGAAAGAGAACAACGATACTGGTTAATTCTAAGCGTTTCAATACACTTCGAAGTTTGGCATCGATTAACCTTTTTCTCGGTGAAAACAAATTATCTCGTCGTTCGGACGTTAGGCCTTCCCTTTCTGAAAAGAATTGTTCGCTTCTTCATTGGCGAATTCTGTTATCTTCGTTTTTATCTTCTACACTTTCGTTAAAAATAACAAATAACACGAAAAAGGGTTCAGAAGCTAAAACACACGGTCGTGAATTTCAGTAGCGAGGACCTCGAGATAGGAGGCTTTGCTCGGTGTAATGGAAAGTCGTTCGCCGATATTTCTACATTTTCTTCTGCTCGGACAATTCGTTTCGGTTCAAGAAGAAAGACGTCACTGTCTCGATTGTAAGACTCGAGATTATCTATAAATTTCCAACCGAGTGCCTACGGCTAGAGTTATCCGATAATACTTTCCTGCGTCTCTTTGGTCTCCAGTTGACCTACCGCAATGCCGCGCCGCGCCATTGTCGAAACGTACGCTTAAAAACCGATTGGACGAAGAAGTTTTTAAAGACTAATTAAAAAGTCGTAATAGCTCGTAATTAGCAGCGCGGCAATGACACTCTTTGCGAGCTAATTCAGACGAGCACGAGACGTTGAAAAATCTGATTTGGAGAATTAAAGAAGAGATATATGGAAGCGCGTGTATGTATGATATTCGTATAAAATAGGAAGTTTATAAACGAGATTTATCAGTAGCTGTTAATATCGATAAATAAAAGTCACCAAATCGGATGGTATATTCGATGGAATGTTCGCGATCGTAGATACGCAGGCGCGAATATATTTAACCTATGGACAGGCCCGCGTTGTTTTTCACTGCTGCGCCAGAAGATTCTCATAGATCAAGGCGACAAATAACGCCAGTCACCGCAATATTCAAACCAGATGATATATCAATCCGCAATTTACGATGTTGTTACGTCACCGATACGAGACACTCCTTTCTCTCCCCGCTTAGTTGTCGAGAAAATATGGAGCAATCGGGTAACAAATCTGAAATTTATAACGGGATCAACCGTTTAAACGATGACGTTCCCCTATGCGTACACGACATTTCCACGCGCGAAATTATGCCTCTATATTCAAATTTTTGGGATAAGAATCCGCACACGGTACATCGTACTTTCATACGTCTGCTCTGTTGTTCATTCGTCCCTGTATACGAATTCAATTTGCAATTTTGCCGTTTTGCCTCGAAATTGCGAGCGTCATCGTTTCGTTAAATTTCGTGGAATATCTTCTACCGTACTTCCAAGGATATCGGGGAACGAGTGGATGACAGTTTTAGATTGGTCTAAATCATTTATGGATTTTTACCATTTATTTTCATTCCCATCGATCATGAAAAATCTGTATAGCGAGTGCAAGTGAGAGAAACGGTGCGCTTTCGAAATAACTAGGAGATCGAATAACGAAAGAATCGAGAGCTTTTTACTTAGCGCTGATTCATTGCATGTCGAAGACAGATGATACGGTATGAAACTAGTGGAATATTCGAAGGATTCGGGATGTCTATGACGATCTAGTGGGTAAAAAACGTATGAAATATTCAACTGCATCGAGTCATTTTATCAAAGAAACTTATCACCGTGGTATGAAAAACGTTTTATAACTGTAAATAATTGCATCGATTCTTTACAAGAAACACAAAGTACGACAAATACAGGTTAGTATAAATGATAGACAAGAATTGTAGCATAACCGTAATATAAAATAGAGATGGTAGTCAAAAGATACGATTCGACGAATTCTATAACGAGTCGACGTGTGTGGAAGTACATAATGCATTTGATATCCATGGGACAATACATAAAAATGAGGAATTCGTCCGATATAACGATCGAAATCCTGATCGTGAGCGCGACCCACAAAGAGGAGATAGTCCCTGCCTTTTATCGCTACTGTTATTCATCAGCGTATAGAAAAGATTTTACAAAAGTATTCCCGGATCGAAAAGCAGCAACTTCCTCGCATAACGCTGCTGCGTTCTTCCAACTTATTTCCCAAACGATTCGTGAAACTTCCGTTTCCTTCGACGAGGAAAAGAATGGAAGCAATAGCAAGCGTTCTATTTCGTAATTTCCGTAACTTTCGTGTTCTAGTTACGGTCTACACGGAATACTTTCCGTATTCTTGATCGCGATGACACGGCATCGAAATCGAAATGCACTCGTAGTTGAGAACGAGGCGAAACTACCGACCGTCAAAAATGTCTCGATCCCGTTGAATCTCGCGGGCTGTAATTTGTTCGAACGGACTTGATCATTCGCGTTATCGAAGCAGTTTGTTACTCGAGCGACGAATAAACTGCATTGTTCGACGAACGAGGTAAATCGGGTTTCTTTTGCTGCGCGAAAACGAAAAATCGCTCTTTTTTCGAAACTAACGAGCGGAAAGGAAAATCTCGTCTTGCGATCCGTTACGAGGAAGAATCGATTGGATTTTTCGGAAAGCGTGGCGAATTTATCTGGGATAAATTCCGGCGAACGCGTAAATCGAAGACAGTTTGACCTTCTGGAAGAAAACAATCGATGGGAAAGAACCGCGGAACTTTATGCGGACCGGTTTAAATTCGTATCTGAAAAGCTATGGCGATTCCTTTGGGACTTTGCCAAAGCAAAGTACGATATATACGTGTATCTCGTTGGTCGTGCTTCGGCCTTTTCCGCCACGCTCCACCGTTTTCAATTTCGTAGATCGATCTTCTCCACGCGGAAGCTGCGTAGCGCGATACTCACGAGTCACCATGGGAGTAAGAAGTATGTATTTCTATACGGTCGATCGTAATAGAATCGCAGAAAGGATTTCCTCACTACGTCCTTGAAGCTGTATCGGATAAAAATACGTTTCTATCATTAATATTCAAACCATATCGTTTTACGCGATGCGTGCAGCCGAGATTTTCAAGATATTTCTGACACTGTATATCGGTGAAACGTGTGGAGAGAACGAACGAGACGCAACACGGATACGGATACGAACGCGAACGCGAACGCGAAGGTGTTGCGTGAAAAGACGAGAGCCGAATAGCTGAACCTCACTTTCAAAATTTCCATATTTATGCGAGATGCCACGTTTACGGAAAGCCTGGTGCAGCTTGCGCGACGCAGACGACTATGTCGTTCCTTTCCTCGTTGAACAAAAGTCTGAACGACGCTTGATGCGATTCTAGACTGACGAAACATTTCCAAACTCGAGGAATATGTAAGCACATACATATGGATATTAGACGAATGCGGGAGTATATTCGATCTTCGTTTCTAGTATCATTTGTCATTTGTAACTTTACCGTTTGATGATTCGCGAATAATTAATAGACAGCCAGATAGGTATATCAGTTACGAGAAACGTTTTGATTCGCGGTATAATATTTTATCGTGCATCGGTGAAAATGCAATTTCAATTTGCATGCAAACGGACAAGTAAAAACGAACGTGTTTATAAACAATCTATAGCGAGATTAAAAGTATACAGTGAGCTCAATTCATCGAACATGATAATTGCGATGCGAGTATCGGTGTATTCGTTTGATATATCGTGATTTTCGATGCGCGTCAATACTTACTTTGCCTGTTAGAACTGAGAATTATTTTTCAACGAATAAACGCTACAACTTTTGGAAGAATAACATATACGTACGTGTATCCTTCTTGTTTCGTCTCGTCGCAAATTCGTCGTTATCCGTGTGGAAAAATCCAGATATCAACGATATTCGTCGCGTAGGAAATGTTTAGAGCTTCCGAACAACTTATGGAAATTTAAACGGACATTGTCCCACGAACGACGATTAATGCATATTTTTGATCGAAACGAAATCGACGGAATTTTTAAGGCATTCGAATCGAGCGTGTTTCGTTGAAAGCACGATGTTTTTTTTTGGCCTTCCTCTCTGCGTCGAACCTGCGCGACGACTTCGATAGGCTACCGCGATTTCGCAATGAATTCTCGGCACATCTATCATTCCGATTCGTCAGTGTCAAAATCGCGATCGAACAAACGATTCGACAATCCTGAACCTTCAACGACAAATCTCCGGAATTTCAGTTGAAACTGCATAATCCTGTCCTGTGCCTCTGACGTTGATGGATAAATGTCATTTTTTAAGGACTCCTTGTAAAAGATGTTTTCGTACTTTACAGTTTGCTGGTTTCGATGTTGATCTATTATCAACGTCTATAGATCGACGATCGATCCATTTTCCAGCTGTACATTTTTCTATCGCGTTTCCAACACTAGTCGAAACACGAGTAAAATGTACCTATTTTGAGACGAAGTAACAAGGATTCATTACCAAAGCGAACTTTATGGTTTCAGTGCCCTGAAACATGCTCGAATCTGATGCGAAGAATAGATAGACACACGTTCCTTCGCGAGCGGTACTTTTTAAAGACTAAGACAATTTTTAAACCAAGATAAAGAACGCGTAAGACAAGGAAACAAAAATTGTCTATAATTTAAGATGAAACTTTTTGAATTTTATACGATGTTATAGATCGTATCTATAAATAAATATTAATGAATATTCTGCATTTTCACTTATGTACGCTGATGGAGACTCACTTTCGTTTATCGTTATTTATATTAATAATATATATGAAAGAAATAATAAAGTTGCTTAACGTTAAATTCTGTCAAAATTTAGTAAGTAGTTTTGTATTTCGTTTGTTTCTCTATCGTCGACGATGAAAGTATACACGTGTAGGTCAACCTGATAGTAAGAATCGGTCTATACTCGTGTAATAAAGTAACCACAAAAAGGAGCTTTCCATGTTACTGTATATGTTTATAATACTGTTTTCTTAATTAAACGGCAGAGCTCTTAAGAAGATTATATGCTTAGATTGCCAGAGTCTTATCGTTAAGACACGTCTGCAGTTGTCAGCAATTTTCTCCGGTAGCCTCTTCTTTACTCGCCGGTATTCTCTTCTCTTCTCTTCTCTTCTTTTCTCTTTTCTTCCCGAGTAATAAGACCCTTTTTCGACTTTTTAATGGGTCGTCGAAGCGATGATTTATTCGTTCCACGAGAAAAGACGTTCGGACTTTTATTAAGGGAGCTCGCCATGGAATCGTTAAAGGCTCGGCGAGCAAAGCTATTTCTTTCGAAATTCGCGGATCCGTGAAACGTTCTCTCGACTCGATTCAGCAAAGGCGATGCATCTTTCTTTAGCCTTTAGAGTTCAAGTTAGCCACGTGACCAATTAACTTTTATTCCGAATAATCAAGGTCCCACTCTTCGTCCATCGTTGTTCCACGTCCGAATATCGCGTCATTTTGGTAACGATTTAACATTCGCCTGGTTATTGTCCTTCGAAACAATAACGAAAAACCGTTGTCTGGAAACTTCCCCTTGTCGAGAACACCTCTCCTTTGTTGTGCAAATATGTATACCAAGGGATACTAATCGGCTGGAGATTTCCTCAGAAAGATAATTGCCCGTCGAAGGCAATCTCAGCACCGGCAATCGTAGTCCGCAAACAAGAATTTTTACAGGATGATAAAACGTCCGTTTATTCTTTGTCGCACGATGAAGAGGAAGCGATAGTTGGTGCTTAATTAACGCTAATTGTTCCCCTTTTTCGATAGAGAGTATGTACAGACGAGGCGCGTTTTAATACTGCGATGATCGTCTACTCGATGCAACAATTTGTTAAGCTTGGCGCATCGGAAAAAGGGTACCGTTTGTTTAATGGAATAGAAATCGCATTGCGTTCGAATTTGCAGTTTGCTTTCTCCAAATTACTCGGCGTACACAAAGCTGATCCGTTATGGAATTATTGAAAGCATTTCGGACCGCGTATCGCCTTTATTTTCCATTATTACTCGATACATTATGTTCGTATTATTAAATCATTCATTTTATGTAACTGGTCGTGAGGTTGAAAGTAATTGCTTTGTTGTATCTAGTATATCGCGCAAATAAAATTATCGTTAAAAATGTGCAGAAAATACGGCATTATTTCGATTATGTAAAATACGCAACATATTAGAGGAGAAAGGATTGAGAAAGGAAATTAAATGTAATTATTCCAACTAATTGACGCGTTTCACCGAAGTAAAAGTAGCGCTGAAAACTGAATCGAGCTTTCCAAATTTTTCACATTCTCGATGCTTTCCCTGTAATTTTTCATCTGCGTAGCAAGTTTCCCAATTTTCGAAGGTCGATATCAACGTGACACAAGGAAAACGCAAAATTCCTTTCTACGGTATTTGATCGTTTATCGCGATCGCGATAACGCAATTAGCAAGTTATAGGCGCAAATGTAAACGAGAGATGAATAGGACGAAAGTGTGGACGCGGGTAAATCGCAGTCGGCAATTTAACGTGGTAAGAAGGCAAAGAGAGAGAAACGAGTATACACATTTTCACGGGTTCAGAGAAGCACTCCATCCAGTTGGTTTCGAGAATAGCATATCCTTAAACGTTCGCTGACCCTATTTCGTCTAATTAAATCGGAGTTCCTTTGAGGATCTTAAGCATCGCGTTTTCAGTTCTATCTCGAGTAATTTGCTGCTCCGTTATACAACGCGGTGCGTTTTTTTTAATAAGCGTTTTTCTTCGTTTCGATCTTGCCTTCTCAAGACGTTTCGAAACGAACGATTATTCAGCGTCACTCGTTGCGAGACCTATCCGCCCTTGAAAGCTGCAGCTTTCCTCTGTCCTTTCGCGAATCATTCTTCGAACCAACGTCCAACGTAATCACGAAGTATCCAGCTTGTTACGCAAATTTTTAGAATCGCGACGATTGTGTTTCGGATGACACAGATCGCGTTTCGATTAAAAGAGACCGCGGATAATTTGGTTACGGAGCTTGACGAGCGAGAGGAATCGGTCTCGGATCGAGCAAACCGGCATAGATTCGAAATTAAAGCTACTAATTATTCCTGTATTTCGTTCCACCGAGTCGCTATTATCGTTTGCGACTTTCCAACCGTATAATTCATCATCGGATGCGGTGGCGGAAACGAGCATTCGAACAACTTCTACAGTCACGATTTATCGATTATGCTAAAAGCGTATTAGCCTGGACGAAGGAAACACTGACCCGGAAGTTTCGAGCGTTTTTAGGTCTATCTGACGAATTTTCTTTCGAGCGACTCTTAACGGAAAACAAATATTTGCGCACGGCAGCTAGAGTACGAAAGTTGAGTTCGTAGGGAAGTCAGTGCCATAACAGACGAGTCAGTTTAAAGTACCGGTTGCTATGAAAATGCTTTCGCGTCTTCGTTTCACGCTTTGCTAGCAAATCCACTGGCGGTTCTTCGCTGCGAAGTTCGAAGAAAGTTTTTCATATTTCTGGACTCTTATTAAAGCGGAGCTCCGATTGTTGAAACGAGATGAAAAGGCGCTTATGCCATCTGTTTTTCCTGGAATCTCTCTTTCGCGTTCGATTACACGCCAGTCGATGGGACTAACAGTCCTTCGAGAATTCCTTTTTCGAATGCGCCTTGTTTTCTGACCAAATGGACGTCTTGGGAAAAGAAATATCTAGGAGAAAAACGAACCGTGATCAACGTGAGAGAATAGATGCAAATTCCTACGCAGGAATGTCTCTGTAACGAAAGGAACAAACGTCTCACATGTCCTTGGTATATGTAAATCTGTATGAAACGTCTACGAGTTAATATCGTATGCCGTGTCTTCTTCGCTGACGAGAAAATATTCCTCTGTCGAAATACCTTTGCCTCTGGAGAAGGTATCCTCTTTGCAGCACCCCAAACTTGTGCAGACGTACGCTTTATAACATACGTCAAATTTTTTGATGATCTTTTCGTAATACCAAATACCCTCGGATTTCCTTAGATTTCAAACGAGTAAAGACGGTTGTTGAACAACGTAAACAGGACAAAAACAGGTAACTAGAATTAAGAGGAATTTCTGCGAATGCAAATCGTGTAAATTTAATGTTTCCGTTTAATCGTGCAGACGTTTGGTACGATATAGCTACGTTCTGAAGAAACGTTTATGAAACGATTCGCGTTCCGTTGAAAGATTTCCAGTACGAAGTTTAATATCGCGAACGACATCGGAATCGCGTCGTAACGAAAAGAGGAACGATTTTAGTACGACGATAGAAGGAAAGGTGGTTAGCGCGAACGATAATTCCGTTCTTACGTTTATGAAGAGCGTCGGCATTGATGAGTTCTCTGTCGGACGTGTACGTGGTTGCGCATTGTTACGGGCAGCATAAAACCGGCAGTAACCGCGTTCCCTTGGAAAACGTGCTTCGAAAGGTATGCTCTAATGCTTTCATTAAGCGAATTCATTGAACCAATACACGGGTACTTGCTTTCAAAACTGCGTGCTCTCGTTTCCTCCATCTTTGTTCAGAGATAAAACTAAACAATGAAAGTTCTGCTCTCGAAATCCATTTTATCGGCCAACGTTTCACCGGAAGCATTTGATCCACAATTTTCAGAAATTGTGGATGTTCGACGCGACGTTTCATTCGTTATTCTTGACAGTACAGTTCCGAATCTTTGCGCGTATCAAAATTTTCCCGTTAATTCTTTGCGATCTGAGACTCCACGTATCACCGATCCGATGCAGCGTCGATAAAGAATTACCTTTTAATTATCGTCACGGTAGAAGATATCATCTTGCAACGCGAAGGAATAATATTATATAGAAAATTAATCGAAATACATTTCTAGCCTTTTTCGAGATTAGAAGCAGTACTTATAACGAGATCAGCGTTCGCGACATTGACGGAGGAAAAATTAAATTTTCTCGGAGGGAGATGAAAGAAGTGGTAAGGAAACCTCTCTGGAGTTGCACCGGCAACTTCAACATTCTCTAGTTGAGAACGATGTAAAAATGTTACTCCCTTATCTCATATTCTCCTTACGAAAGAAGACATATTCTTGACGGCATACTTTGTGGAATAGCGTTGTTCGCGATTTCTCTGCTCCATCTTTCTCAAATTAAAAATATGCCTTGAATAAGTTGAGAAAGCGATACGTGAAATGGAACTTTCGGCAAATTATCGTGGATTGGATCTAGGTACCTACATATATATTCATTTTATTAACGATGGCTCTTTTGATTTTGATTTCTTCCATTAATCGTCTCTTTTCCCTAGCCCAATTCGTTCAATTATTTTAAGATACGACAATGCATAATACGCTGGATCATATAAATTTTTATTATTTCTATAGTTTCCACGATCCAATTATTTTTCCTCGGTATTTTAAATCTTAATACTTCGTCCGTCTACTCAAATACGGAGATTAACACAAGAAAGAACAGCTGTAGGTACGTATTTTTTTTTCTTTTTTTTAATAGTATACGTATAATTGGCCGTATATCGGTGAGATTTCGGGCTGTAAATGAAGCTCGTAACAGGCCTAGCATTTTGTGCTATTAGGATTTCGCAACGTAGGAAAAAGGAGCGTCTGGACGATAATCAAACATTAAAGACGAATTGTAGCGACACGATGTTTTGCATTTGTTCGAGGGTGGAAGGACAGACGCTCTTAACGAGCAGCTGTATAGCTTATTTTCTACGAAAGTAGACTCGTTAGATGTTTAAGGAAACAAGCCGACTGTTACATTCTTAAACGGGCTCGTGCTATAAAAACGACCGATGAACAACTCTGCTGCAAATGACAGCTTAATTACTTACACACGGAATACAATGCAAAAGTAATGCGTTTCCAATTATCCGCACGCCTCGGTCTAATTTTTGATCTGCATAAACAGACGAGCCAGCCGGTCCGTCGTTAATTTCCATCTAAAGTAGGTAAAAATTTCCACGATCGTTATTTTCTGTTAATGTAAAATTAATTTTGTTGAATTCTCGTCCTCGCGTTTTTGCTAAATAATTTCCTACGCTATTTAAGGCTATTCGTTCGCGAAGGAAAATAAAAAAATTAAAAACACGTAGATTCCTAAGATAGAAAGAATAAATATACGAGTACATCGCGTAATAATATTAGATCGGGTCCCGATCGTAAGCGTAGAGTCGTTTCGAGCGGACTTTTTCTATCGTATCTGCCGTAATTAATAATAATAAAATTTCGCTGAATGCAAAATGGACGTGTAAGCGAAAGGGCGGAGAGTGTAAAATTATCGATTTTGCGTATTTAAGGTAGCACGGTTATGATCGCGATGCAACGAAACAAATAGGTAGTGCAAGTCTAGTTATATCAATTCAGCTCTACCTATTATGATCTAGGAGAAATTAATGCGACTGTTGCACCCCGTGTATTCTACACTTAATATTCGTGTTAGCTTATCTTCACGCGGCGAATGTAATTATCAGTATGAGTTATACGTCGGCCGTTAGACGAATTATTTCGTACACACGTGGTCCAGTTTCTGGCTCTGATATTTGTTATGCTTTTCATATTTACGAAATAAGTCAAGTTCGATGTAGCGGATAAAATCGATGTAGAACGTTACACGTAAATTGCATTTTGAAACGGCTGCCGTGTATGACATTTGAGCCGAGTCGATTTCAGGAATTACGTTCTCGTTTGGTAAAATCTCGTTTGTCATTTCGCCGGAAATATTTCACTAACGGGAGAGCTGTTTTTTCCGGCGTTGGTGCGGCGAAACAGCAATATCGCATCAAAGTGTGGCTATTTATAGGACGCTTTATAGGACGCGTTCCATGGCCGCTAATGGCGATTAACTTTTGAAATTGCAAAAGTTATTCTTAAAAACAAAGTTTCGTTTAACAGAGAACCGATGGACAAACAGCTTTTTTCCTTTATACGTCGCTGTTTTCTAGTAATCGGTCAAAATCAAAGAACGCCAACGATAACGAGCGAAGAATTTTAATTTCTAGCGAGTAGCGGGTCGCAAACTTTTCATTAAAATCTCAAGGCCTCGCTTAATAAAGTTTCTTCGCGAAATGGCGACGGTACGCGCATTATTCAAAAGGGGATCTCGGATCCACTGCGCAAACTTGCGTCGTAGAACCGGTTAGATTTAAGGAGGGTTAACTAAGTGGTTATTTACGGCAAATCCGTGAAATTCCTCTTCGCTTGCAGAGGGTTCGGGTTTTAGGAAACTCCGTTTGGCAGCTGAGAAGACGGTTAAGAAACGTTTGACTGCCGTCATAACTCGCACCAATTCTCCGGATAACGTAGTCCCTTGGCGGCTGATGGGCCAGCGCCAATTTCGTATTAGCCCCTCTGTCTTTTAGCTTTTCTGATATATTCGATGTCGGCCCCTGTCGCTTTTATCCAATTGGATTAGCTCTGCCTCCATAGATCGCGCATCCATGCTTCGGATCGCGTCGCATCGCGTCGTAAAAAAAGACGCGTTTCTCTAGCTGTAAACGCGGCCATGCGAAACAATCACAGAGCGGAATGCTTTTCGATAAAAAAAAAAAATCACGACTTCTCGAATCGATCTAATCGCTCGGTAATTTTCTCGGCATATCGCGGGTAACAACAGGTCTTTGATCGCATGCCTTTTGACTTTGATTTCTGATAAATTCGTTGATTTAATTCCGTATTTCCGGAAAGTTAAGGGGAAGACTCCAACGAGATAGGAGTAGGGGCGATCTTCTAAATTTACCGAATAACCGATATCCGGTTAACCGGATCGTTTTTTACCATCCGTATGTTAAATCGGATATCGGTCTAATATCCGACGGAATGACGGACCGATAATTTAATCTCCGTTTTTAGGTAAGTTTCGATTTGCGCGCAAAATTATTGAATTTGCCTGGTAGGAAATAAACGTTGAAACGATCTTTCTTGATGAAAGTTTCACATCGCATCGAAGCGACTGACTGTCATTAAAATGTAGAAGCTATGTCGAGAATGGTTGATCGTGAGATATATTAGACGAAATTGCTAGTTATTGAAACCGTCGAGTATATTGAAAATAATTAAATAAATTAATATGCAGACAATATTCGCTGAGACGCTCGTACAGTGTATAAGTCGGAAAATAAGATCGCTGATAAATATTCGATAGATGCTCGATAGATACTCGAAAAACTCGTAGATACTGATCCGCTTGCGATCGCGTCCGTTTATTTATACTGGTCGGGGGAGAGTCGGAAAATTCAAATTCATCTTTGTTCGACGGTTGCGCGTAGCGGCGACATTGTTTTGCTCGGAATTTATTTATTATTACATTACGTGTTTCCTTCTTAACGATATTGTTACTCGGAGGCAAAACAACAACGTGATCCAAATTGTCCTCTAGCTCGTGTGCCGCTATAAAAAAGTATCTGTTGCGAAGAAAACACAGTGAAAACCGCTTTTTTTTATTTTATTTGGATGCACGTTACAATCAATTCTCTCATTGAGAATTTTAAGTATGTTTCTCTGACGTGGTACAATAACATGATTAAAAGTATAAAGTGTGTTTGATTCTAATTGAATCTGGTGCTTAAATCTAGAAGGTATTGTCTTTTTAGCCTGCGGATCTGATCCGACGTGTCAAGCAATTGAGTAACTAGAGTGTTTTGGTTCTTATTCTATAACTATTGCTGAATTTTGATATTTCTTCTTTGACTGTGGGTATATTGAGGTCTCGATGTATTGTTTCATTGGTAACATACCAAGGTGCATCTATTAAGGATCTTAGAGTTTTCGATTGCGAGCGTTGAAGAATTTCTATGTTGGGAAAACCGATCGAACGAAATTTCGTTCCCCTAACGTATTCCCACTGACACAAGCGTCTTATCTATTACCATCTGCTTTTAACAAATACGATATAACCCCATAGTGAGTTTATACGAGAAGACACAACGAGTCTTTAATCGTATTGCGTTCAAAGTTTGATTATTAGAGCGTCGCTTTTCGTAGTGGGTCATCGCGACCGCGATTGAAGCATTAGCGGGCGACGAGAGCGCGAATGGGGACGCGTACGTGTGCAAGTACGAGCTGGCGCGAAGAAACCAACAAAATAATTCATCCGGTATTCTCCGGTTCGTGAAGAGTAATGTGGAATAATGTTTTACACCGTGGTGGTCCTTGGCGGGAACGAGCCAGGCCGCGATGTTGCCTGTAGCCGCAACGATAAAATGAATTTTGTAGTATTAAGGAGAGCGTGCACTTCGTCTGTCATAGAGTTTTTGCCGCGCCCTATATGGCAAAGCGCCAATAAACCGACTTTCGCCGTTATTACCAGCCGAAAAGATAAAACCACAAACGAGTTACACGCATCTGTAACACGCGTTATACGTACTTTTATGTCACGCGTTTCGACAGCTCTAAAGCGCCCTTACCGTGTTCCTATCATTCCCAAAGTTATCGATTTAGCACAGAGCAGAATTACGACGTTCGTAGTAGTTAGAATCCAAAGTTAAGTAATTTTATTTCATTATTTTTACATAATTATTCGAAAGAAAAAAAGAGAAATCATGTTATATACTTTTCATATATATTCCAATATTCCGTCTCTTACATGTAACAATTTTGGTTTATGTAAAATTAGTGTTGTAGTGGTGGCAATAGGATTTCGAAGCGTAAAGTTATTAATATTCTTTTCAAATTTACAAATAGACCACGGATCAAAGTTTTACGCTTCGTGGCAAACACGACGATAACAATTTCTAAACTAAAGAAAGAATAAAATTATTTCGTCGACGCAGTTTTGTCGACGGATTTTAAAAGGAAAGAAGTTCCTTCCTATGTAAGCGTGATCCTGTGATCTCTGTGAGGCTGTGCGTTTTTCCGCGTGTTTCCATAAAGCGAGAAAGACAGTCAGGAAGAAAGTCGTTAAGTGGATCGCACAGTTTTGATCCTTTCGCGTTAAAATTATTTATCTGACAGCCGTTCTTTTCGCGCAACTGTTATAACAAAGGTCCCAAGGCAAAAAGCAGTGGTCGAATCGGCGTCACGATTCACGAGGAACACAAGTATCGAAATAGCGACGTGTTTAATAAATGCTTTTAGAGCAGCGTTGTTACTTTATTTCTATACCCAAAGTTTATTTATGCATGGTGTAATTTATAAGTTACGAACGATGTGAAAATGCGACACAAACCAGCAGAGTTAGCTTGAAATATAGTTAAAATATTACAATTTTATTCAACGTAATTGCGTTAAAAGGTGAGTAGTAGACGTGCGATCATAGTTGTCCTTTCCGTGATGTTATTGCAATGTCCTACGGAGTTGCGGCAGTTGCAACTTCGCCGGGACACGAATGTATGCGAGTTACTTCCATTGTTTCCATTTAATAAAATGGAAATAGATGTAAAGAACAGAGATAGCTGGCTTTACCTATGAAGCGAGTATTTACAAGTTTTTAAGAACCTGCGGTATTACTCTACCCCTCTTCTTATACATAAATCATTGTCTTGCTTTGGAAATATAAGCTTTTGTTTGTAAATTAAGATACGCCAAACGAATCCAACCGATTGTCTCGACCCAAATTTTACATTTATGAAAAAAGCGATAAAAATGCAGGAAAGAATAATGGAAGAATTCGGTTAAATTATCTCTCGAACAGAAATATATTCGCTACTTTTCATACCGATTTTGGAAAATAAGGAAGGTATCTACGTTAGACACGCGTATCTTTTTCTTCTTGTACGTTCTCAGTTACTCGAATAAAATTCTAATCGTTCACCCATCTCTCAATTTCAACGTTAGGATTGGAAATGTCAGCGTGTACGAGTGCTTTTTAACTGAGCATTGTTTCTACACCGTCTCCGTGAAACAATTTTCATCGGTAAGAGGAGCTCCTGTTTTGGAGAGAGTGGCGTAACGAATCGATGGTAGCGCAAGAATTATATTCATTTCCCGATACAAACATCAAAAACTATGTTACGAAAGGCGGATAAAGAAAGAAACTCGTGGCTTGAAAAATTTTGCTACGGAAATCGTGACTGAAATTCAGCGTTAATTTTTAAGAATTACGCTCCTCTTTATTTCGATAATCGACTATTTCATTGTTAGCGCTTTAAGTATCGCGCGATAAATCGCTTAACCTGCCTTTACGAAACGCAGTTCCATCAACTTTTTTTCCGTCAACATCGCGAAAGAAAACGTGTTGACTAGTTCTTGAAGATACGTTAAAAAATTGCGCGACCATGGACAAATTGGCTTGTCAGATTTCGAGCGGCGGAAGAAAAAAAGAAACAGGAAAATCGAACGACATTTGACGGAAATGCGATTCGGAATACGAAAGTTCGGATGAACGCAATCGACGATGTACGTCGAAAATCCTAGAAGCGACTGAAATTCCGCGAAAATAGACGCCTACGTGGCGAACCGCGGCGCGGTGTGACACTGACGATCGACGTATGCAACGCGTTCGTATCTTCGGATCTTTTTGCCACCTGGCAATTCAACCGCAAAAAATGCATCGCAAGGGAAATGCCACTTACGACTTTTGCTACTGCCAATGGCATTTTTCTTCTTCGAGATCAGGCTTTCTCTCACCAAGCCAAAGATCTCTATGGAAATTAACGATACTTGGAGTAAGCTGTCACTAATTGAAGCTTTAGCCGTTTTAATAGAATAGCTATATTTTATTTGGAAGAAAGTTATTTAATAACTTTCTTTGGGTGTATTTTGCGCGCCTTTGTTCCTTTATATTCGCGAATAAAGAAACTATCGCGTTTCTTTTACGAGATCCAGTGACATTTATAGTATACCAGAGCATCCAATCGGTACGAGTATTTTCATACAGCAACTAGCGTGGATGGTCCTTTTTAACTTTCGCCTTTGATTGAATTTCCATCGGTTTGTACAAGAAGAGAAGGGAAAGTATTCTCGTAACGATATCGATTGATCGGAAATTTCCTTGTCGAAAGTTTCGTTCGTAAGCGGTTCTGTGACGGATTTAAGAAATATGAATCTGAAAGATACCGCAATCTGTATGTCATGGTGTATGCAACGATGGAATTTCCACGATTTCGTCCGTGGTTTCAGAAACGTTTTTATTATTTTACGTTTCGAACTCACATTTTTGTGGTTCGATTTTACCCTATAGACCATAACGGTCGCTACTCCATTGAAATTCCTCGAAACTTTGAAATTCAATATGGAAGCCACGAACACCGTTATTTTTTAATCTTCCTTCTTCTCTAAACATTATTCTCGCAAGAAAATATACATACAAGAAAATATAAATATACGCATATGTGGTATTTTACATCTGTGCATATATATAATAACTTATAATTTTTGCAATAGAAAAAGCTGATAGAAAATGTTTAAATTCTCGAATTTGGTACATTTATTTTAAAATCGTTTTATCGTCGAACAGCTTTTGCTACTACGTTTGAAATGTTATAATGTACTTATACGCGAGTTGAAAGAAAATGTCAAGCAAATAGCACGAAAAAAGTTCAAGGAACTCGAGTTGTAGAGCGTATCTTTTGTGGGACGTCTTTGAGTAATTGATGAACTACCTAAGTGGTCCTGTAAAAAGCCTGTCGCAAAGCAAAATGGCTACAACACGGCAGGATGGTAGCCTTCAGAATTATTATCCGATCTAGTTTCCACTTTCTTATTCTATCATACTGGAAAAAATATATTTCGATGTTTATTTATGTATAAACTACTTAAAAAATAAATAAGATTATCGAGCAACGAAACAATTTAGGGTGAGATTGTTCAATATCGCTTTAGCACGAATGAAATTTTGATAAAGTTTGACAATCCGTCACGTCATGAATATATAACGTGGCACATTGCCGAGCGACGTAATTTAAAATCTATTTCCGAAAGGAGAAATTAACGGTAGCTCGATACAGTAAACACCAAGATTTAATAGAACCACGTATTTATTGAATTTCTAGAAATGACGGTAAATCAAAATTCTTTCCTGTAGTTTTCGTTTGGTTCGGATTCTTTGAATACTCGATGCTGTTCGACCGCTTTGGAGACTAATGGAAATAGACTCTATAACGCGTAGCGATCGATAGATAATCTGCAAATACACGTTCTGCATCTCTATTCGGTTACTAAATTTATTATCAGCCACTATCCTTTTTCCTCTTTTATTTCATTTTAATTGATTACCTACTTCGTTCAAATGCTGGTTTTATCATCGTCCGAAACGGTTGTGTTTTCGATATTTTTTTAGTAAAAACCAAAGATTAAATATGGAAGACACTCCGTATCGTTCTACTCGACTATCGTTCACCTATAAACATTTATGAAAATTACGCGAAATTTTCAAGAAGTCACTTTGCTAGAAATATTATTTAATCAATACGTCAGACGAGATATATTAAAGTTTTATAACAGTGCAATAAGCCGCGCCGACGGCTTATACAAGGTATCAAGTATCTCGTCGCGATGTTAATAAACGAGGGGGAACAGGCTCGCGACACTCGGTGGAACAAGCTAGCGTTCAAAAGTTTTACGAAATAAGGAAAAATGATAAAACTTTTGAACGCAGCCGACAGTTCCCGGTTTCACCGGCACGCCATATTGTTCACACGCTAAAAGCCGAGACATTTTCCTAGCTTGTATTTTCCCATATTTCCTGGTTACAACGGCGATATACGTCGCAGCTTTACGGCGGAAAAGTCGCGATGCCCAGCGCTTCTTCCGCTAAACGAAGACATCCCGATCCAATTTCGTCGACCGGTTACGCGATCCTCTTCAAACTCGAATACCGTCAATTTTCTGCTAATATTCGCTCCTCGGTCCGTTGATTTGTTTTATCGAAACGTTCGGTTTCTTCTGTTCTATGTATTCGCGAAAATTGCCATTCGCAAAATGTTCCCGGAGATTGCCTGTGTTGCCGAAACACTGTAATCCAATGAAAACGTTTAGCAGAATGTCGTCGTTACTTGCTCTCTGCGTAAGATAAAAATGGCGTGGCGTTGACTCTAAGACGCGTTATATTCGCCAACAGCTCGATGATACCACGCGAAAAGAAGCGAATCCCGAGTATCGACAAAATTTATCGAATCTACTGATCGATTAAAGCATCAGGTTTAGAGTCTTACGCGTTTTAACCGCGTCATTGGTGGACTTCTTGCTTCAAATGCCGGAGTTGTTGCACGTAAAAAGTCACATCAGTCAGGCTATTTTTGCTCCAAGTTTCGTCGTTCGACGAGGCTTCTTATACGATCGTACATTGTGGGTCGTAGCAGTCGTGGGTGTACGATAAGAAGGCGGGATCATTCGTTTCTAGGTCAGTCGTTTCGAAAGGGTCAGTCGTCGTAAAATATAACCGGAGTACCGAGATTTCAGGACTCCGTGGTTGATGGCCCTACTACGAAACCCGAATATGTAATACCTTGCATTTGACATGTTCCTGACGTATAAGAAACGTGGCACGTCAAAGAAATTATCAATCCGTACTACCGTAGAAGCTAGGTTATCGAACGACTATCATCTCGAACAAATCGGTTTCCGAACGTGTTTCCAAACAGAATCTCGGTTTCCGAACAGGCAATCACGTACTCTGTGTGCCGTCGTTGGAGAGTATCGACGTATTCTTAATCGAGTTGTATACGACGTTTACACGATCTCTATCTTGTAAAGTCTAAACATTAGCCAGCTAAACGTTACGCTCTGTATTCGCTTCTTTTATTTCTCTGTTGTTCTTTACGGAATTGGCTGGCACGGAAGTGAGTTGTTCCCCTTCGTGGACTATATCCCTTTTATTACGACGAGAGATTTTCGCACTGCCATCCTGCTAATAATTCATCACGCTCCCCTTGTTTCCTGTTCCCTTCGAGGTCATCGATACGTTAGACTGCTATGTAACACAGATTTCTCCTATCGAAATTTGCCACGTAACTTGCGAAGATTGAAATCGTTCTTCGATCAAATTTCGACGCGCCGCGCCCAAGGAAATTGCGACAAGGTAAAACACCGTTTCGAACAATTTGAACGAAACGTTTTTACCGATGTAACGATAACGATCGAAATTATCAATCGTTGCTTCCCCTCTGATAACAGCGAATTTACGTTTTAAAGTATTATCGCGGTAAAATATTATGCAAAAAAGTCATGACGCAAAGAACTTTCGATACTCTACGCAAATAAATTTTGTAATTTAAAAAATGTAGCGCAACAGTGTAGTAGCTTATAAATTTTGCGGATTATACGAGGAAACCTTGCGAGTCGGGAATACCAGTTTCTGCGGCTCTTGCAACTTCTACGCGATACTATCACTCTAGTAACAAATAGGTACTGTGCTCCAACACACTGCCCCATCTTAACAAATCTCCAAACTTCTACCAGCCATCTCATTTTCGCGGAATTACTTGCGATTAAAACTGTCAAACGAGATATGCCACTAATAACAACGTTCTGAGATTCTTCTTTAAAATTTAAAAGATCTTGAAAATTTCCTTCTTTAATTTGAATACGGTAATTGCGAGGGAAATATTTTTCTCGAAATTATTTACGTCTAGCTTTTACGACCAGCAAACACAAGCGATATAGATTAAATCGATCGTGTTTGCGTCTCAAGGAATTATATGGCATTATATGGCAATTGATACTGTTGGCCACGATATTCTGATATCGAAACTATCGTCGATGGGTATTTGCGTCCGATTGCTTGTCTTGGCTCTCGAGCTACCTATTTGACCAGTTTGACCTGTTAGACAGATTGTGCGCGTTGTTGGCTCGTACTTGGCCCCGATTGATGTAACTCCTGATGTTCCTTAAGCATCGTATCTGGATGCTTTTCTCTTTATCCCACTTATCAACCTATTTCTACCGTTTGTCGGTGACCTAAAGATTTTCAAACAGATACCGTGCCTTCGTAATTGTATTTTGTTGCAACGTGATCTTTGTAACTCGAAGCGTTTTAATTGTTTAACGACATAAATGTTTTGACACCCATAGAAAGAGCTATTGTATACGTTCTTCGGGGAATGTACGTTTAAGACTGCACCCTTAAGCTCGTAAAAACCAGTTAAAGCATAAACAGTTCATGGATGCATCATAGTTTTCTTAGGTTCGCGATATATAAGTTGGGTCAGAGTATGTCTGTTACTGATCATGATTATAGCCCAACTATGTCCTTGCTAAATCTGCTGAATCTCTCGAGTCAACGAGGATTCCGGCGGATTTATTATTCCTTTTTAAGATTACTAATAGCGTTACTCGTTGCCTGCAACTGTTTTAGTCGTTACATCTCCATGACCCTACCGGATCTTTTAGGTCCACACTTTTCTCGGCATTTTTCTCCCATCGCGCTACTTATCCTCATTGGTTAATTCGCAGCCTGTGAATCGACTACGTAATATAGCCAACTCGTATCGCACTTGTTAGATTATTTTCATACTAGCTTGGATCTGTAGCTTCAGAAATTCCGACCGAGAAATCTTGTAAAGTATGCGACTCGTTCGTCATATACGTGCTTGCGTTCTATGTAAACGTTCTGCATTTACACTTACGCGCACTAATGGCGACTTACCCCCATTTATCATCATCGCCTGTAGTAATAAAGACGATATATACAGTATACGTGTATATTTTCCGTGCGATCACCAAGTATGAAACGGGTTGTCCAATCGAGAAACTCATTGAAAAAATAAAGGAAGAACGCGATGATCGATTGGTTCGAAGCGATAGGTAGCGATAGTCGGTAGTTGATCATTCAGCCTATTGACGGACGATTCGAATAATCGAGAGTTTGGTTAATAGATATTCCGATAATTGACATTCCATGGATATCGTGCGGAAATTTCTGCGGTGTACAGACGAAATGATTAAACGCAGAAGTTCGTCAAGGCGAACGGTTCGATCATATGAACCAACTAACGACGCGTTTGTCGTGGCTATTGTCGTTACAAAAAGAAAAAAAAACACGACAATTATTTTCCAAACGAATTACCTTCGATGCTTATTTCCGGACAAGTTCTTCGGTCGTATTCTATTCCGTTCCAATGAATCTTCGAGAAGCAAGAAATCTCTCGATTGTCCTAGAGGGTAGTTTCTTCTGGAATGAAAGAACGCGGCCGAGATGGCTTTTCCGGTGACTCGTACGAATTGGGAATGGCGCAAATAATTTACCAAGTAATCGTGAAAGCGTGGATCTCGCCGGCAAATAGAAGGGGTTAATTTTCGAGTGTTTGTTCGATCTAGGTGGAGGCCTAGGCGAGTTTATTACGGTAAATATCTTTAAGAGGTCGTATATTATATCTGTCACGACGCCCTTTCCCTTTTTCCCGCGTCCCCTAACCCTTTTAACCTGATAAATGTATTTTGCGAGGTTCTACGAGGGTGTCGACATCTCGATGCAATTTCCAAGATAAATATTCCCATCCTAAATGCTGTGGCCTGGTAATTTACTTTTTCGCTTGATTTCGTATTAAAGGCGAATAGTTGGCAAAACAAACGTGCCTACTGCGATATCTTTTTCCTGTCAATGAGATCTACCAATACGCCCTATCTATCATCCGTTTCTTTGAGAATTATTCGCGTACTTTAATACCCGCATCACGCGTATTTCAAATATCTTCGACAAACTATCTGTCCGAATATATTCGAGCCTCGCTGTCGCGTAAATTAATACAAATCGTTGAAAATCTTTCCAGACATCCCGCGTTTTCACACTTTTCCGTTTGCGGACATTATACAAATAAAGAATAAAAAAAAAGCTTTTGCTAGTAGCTAGGAAATTCTTCCTCGTCCAAGTTTAAATACTAAAATGCTTATCCAAAGTTGTCGATCAATTACCAAAGAAAAGCAACGCAATTGAAACGAATGTAGGAATCGTTTCTATGACCGTATCGCTATAATCGTATAAATGTAAATGGAATTAAAATGGAAAATAAATAAATGTAAACGTAAGTCAAAGCTCGATATCTGGTTTTGAAGCGCACGGATTATACGAGATTAATACCACGAAAAGAAATAGAAGGGTTGATATCCCCTTCATGGAGACAATCAAGTTAATTAACACTTTAATAGCGACACGACGCGCATACTATATTAAACAAGCCGCGTATCCTTGCGGCGATTAAAGCATTACCGTTAACACTTTCAACTTTTGCTATCTTTATGAAATAAGGAGCTGCCTGTGGCGAAACTGAGGCGTATTTGCAAAACTACCGTAGTCTCGATGAAACGTGCCACGGTAAATTGATGCGTTAATTGACAAGACCTTGGGCGTCCTGTTCCGATCGAATAAGCGTAATCGTTCGAATGATTAAAACACGGAAATCGTTATTTTCTGCAAGAGTTAACGCAATGGGATAACGTAGATATTATTATAGCGTGAGTTAGCGAGGATCGAACGGAAAAATATTCGGATTAAAGGGGTGGCGCGTGCGAGCATTTTGCAACACGTTCCTACGGTCGGTCGTAATTTTTGTCATTTGGTGATTGATTAATTCGTCTGGTTGAGCAGTATTTTCCCTCTTAAATCTGACCGTACGCCGTGACACGGCGATCAAGAACGATAGGGATACTTTGTAGGCATTTCAAAACGGTTAATCAACGTAGCTGTCGCGAGTACGAAGCGAGGAAATATTTCGCGTGAATTCCGGCCGATCGATCTCGTACGAAAACCCAACTAATAGAAAAATATCGAAACATCGAAACTGTGATGTAGAAAGATAAGGTGTTCTAATAAGATTTTCCTCGTCATTTTTTGCACCAAGGAATGAAGTTGCTCGTGAAAAGTCGCTTGGTAGTTTTCTCGAAGGGTCGGTTTCGTTAACGGCTGAATTGCATTCGATATGTGACTTTAAAAAAGGAACTTACTTGCATCGTTACGTGCAACGTTCTTCTCTGTGCGTACGATTTTCATGAAAACAACGTTATTATATACATGTTATTATATAAATTATCGTTAACGACGAATTGAAATTTTAATTCAATTTGGCAAGCAAGAAGGTATGTAATTAAAAGGCTGATCGATATTTCCAATTTTATTAAGCCGATTTCAGTTCGATGCAAGATAAAATTCTACGTACGTACGTATTTCGTGTTTTCGTAGGACCAAAATATTTAAGATATAGATACATGTGAAATGCCAAATAACGACTTATTTTCAAAGGAACTGCTGCGCTAGTTGCGCATATACGCGCGTATGTTACGCATATATACGCACGTATATTATCGTACATGCATAGGAGGATATAATATGCGCGAAGGTCCAACGAATCTTTCGAGACGACCATTTCCGGTAAAATGCGTTCATCCGATTTTATGGCAGATGTACGCGTCCGTACACGCAGTTACCTGCACTCGTGCGAACGGGATCGTATTTGCCGCAGTGCAGGAACACCAGGAACAGGATAGTTATGCGCCAGCCGTCCCACGGTGTACTTTCGAGCCACTCGGCTCCGCGAGGACCATTCGGTTATTCATGCGTTCCGGAGCGATTGGTAGGGCTCGTTGCTTCGTCCGAATTACGCGTATAAATCGCGCAGTTTTCGAATCCTGCGAACGAATACGCCGTTACACTTGTAATAAACTTTTTCTCGTTCGACGACTTTATCCGTTGTTCTTGCGACGATCGGGGGCGCTTCGGTCGACGTAAGGACGGAAAATACGTTCGGCCTTCGATGTTCTTGACAAAACATTCTCGTACAACGATATTAGGATGTTTGGCGTTTCGACTCGTTGGGAAAATTGCCGCTATTATTCAAAGGTTATTGAAAGATAACGCCAGTAGGAAGTCGTTAGATTGGGCGTGCGTGTCCCCGTTTCCAATGTTTCACCATTACTTCAAGTTTTCCCAAAAATTTGTTGCCATTTCACTGATACGTATTTTGGTTACTGGTAAAAGTTGCCTAAAAAACATGGACGTGTACCACACTGCGTTCTCAAATTTTTCACGCAACGCTGAAAGGCTTTGCCTTTGTGGTACTGGGATATTTTTGACTTTAAAACTCGATGATAACGCCACGGAATCTAGGCTTCAATTTTTTAGAGCGACTTTATCGATTCCATGCCTGCGAATATTTTTCAACGCCGTAGAATTGCTGACAATGTTATTAAAGTATAGTTGCTGGTGCATGTACACATGGTTGCAAGTATATTATCGCTCGCTACTTCCCTTTGACGCGATCTAATTTTAATAAATGCGACTAGCGACCGAGCGAGAAAATTATTTTTCACGAGTCCGAAGGGTTGCGCGCCGCCGGTTACCTTGCGTAATTACAGGGCACAACAAAGTAAAGCGGTCAAAAAGAAAAAAACAAAAAAAAGGGATCAAAAAGAAAATCCATGCACGCGATAAAAGTAGAAACGCTATACCTGACGTAAAATACGTACATGGGAGGAAACTACGTACATGGGAGGAAACATGAAAAAGGACGAAGCATCGACGAGAGTTATTCGCAAGATCTGTTTCGTGATACAGTTCGACCCTTTTATAACACGGTTAACTCGTTGGCCGTTGTATCGAAACCTTGTTAAACGAAATCAAAACCATGCGGTGGAAACGTTCGTGCTATATGAGGATGGTGGAAATTTATTAAGTCGTACTATATGGAATCGTGTCGTAATTTTTGCACCGTGTTATATCGAAACCGTGTTTTCAGAGTACCGTGGTATAAGAGAGTCGAGTGTATTTGATATTTGTTCTCGAATCGATACTTGCGAAAAATCTGGCTACGAGGCGGCGTATCGAAACCTTCGATCGCGTCGTTAGCTCGCTATCGTCTATAAAATACAGTTCCAAGGATTCGCTTCTGAAAATCGCAATCGTATCCTTTTTACAATATTTTTTACGTTTCTGGTTTCAGAAGAAGCTGTGCACAGTACTCGCTTAATCGAAACCGATACTTTTCAAGAATGGCTGACGCAACAAGATTCGAATCCTTACTTTGATACGTCGGTTCCGTCGAACATGACGGGCCTCGTTGGGAAAACCATCCAACTCGTTTGTAGAGTGAAAAACCTCGGAAACAGAACCGTAAGTACTTTGGTTATTGATTCGTTAATTTAGAATTATCAAATTTAACGTTGCGTTTGCTCGGTAACAGAATAGGCAAATAAACGAGCAAAAAGATCGTGACGATAGTTACGAGCACGTAGTTGATGGTTAAAGATAATCTCGTCCAAATCGAATTCCCAGAGAATGCGCGCTTTTCTTATCGTATTTCGAGAGCTTATAAATCTTCCCTCTTTGCTCTACTTTTACCTTTCGGAAATAAACCTGACGCTTGTTTCCCATCCTTGTACTTATACGATCGATGTACCGACGTATAAATGTCTCGAGTTGTTGAAGCAACGTCGTAGATATCGTGATTATCGAAAAGTCAGAATTAGCGTCAAAGGCGTACACGCATGTGATTCTGACAGCGGGGGTAACGCAACGTTTCAAACGCAAGGGCCGGTTCACGAAATCGGCATGTATAACCAGCCAGTCGATAAACGAGACGTCAAACATCACGCGTGCTGGGTCAACCGATTTGTTTGCGTGGCACGCGTACGGTCCCAAGAGTGGCATGAAATCGGCTAAAACGTCAACATTTCGCTGATAGCGGACGAATGGAACGCTTCGTAGCGTCGAATTAATCCGCGAATTACGGTGTCGCGAAGGGATCGTGAAACGTTTCTAAACGATTGTTTGTGCGATTCCGTTTGTCGTCAGAGATCGATAGAGATGAATTTGCCACGTCGTTATTCCAGTTACATATGTTTCATCGGACCGAATTTCAATTTGCGCTATTACGACCTGAATTAGACGGACGATCTCAGAAAATTCTTCGCTGTCGATTACTTGCAAATTGCGTTCAAATAATCGATCGATGTTTAATGCGCGTACGATGCGTCTTACGCGTTTATCGATCGATTCATTAACCGGAAAAAGAAGAAACGCGTTTGTAGACCGTTCAAATCGGACAAATACAGCGTGTTACGTTTTTCGTCTGCAATTTCATCCGTATGCAAAACGCGTGTGTATAGCGTATAGACTACGTACATGCGTACTGACTAGTACGTTTCGATATCGTACAGTTACGTCCACGCGTGCGATGTAACGACGACACGAGTAAAGTCGAGATTTTTCACGCCGTCGAAGTTACACGAGGAAACTGATTGATTAAAAGACGATATTCGGAGGAGAAAAGTTTACTCGGCACCGCTTCGCTTTCCGTCGTGCTTCAAAAACTGTATTTACCTTAAAAATTGGTCTCTTTTGCTGAATACACGAAGGTTCGCACATGCGACGTTTCCAAAGCAGGTGTAAACACTTCTGCTGAAAACTCCGGAGTTAATCCGAAGCGAAGAACGTCGTAGGTTCGACTCGCGATATTTGTTTGAGAGCAAACACACGTCGATGTATACGATGTATACGTTAGAAAGAGCGAATACACAGTTGATTTTATCCACATCGCACAAATGCCGCGTTTAAAGTCTAAAGTGGACGAAGCAGTTTGTATCTATTTATTTGCATATCGTTTGTGCACCGATATAAATTATGTATTACACATGTACATAGTTACTTTTTTATTTAATCGCATAACGCGTATTAATTTATAAATGGGTCTAGATAAACGAATTTTCGAGCTGCGTACACTACATTACCGTACCGCATAGCATTTCTCTCAATTCCGCTAATGCACGTTAATTACTAATTACACGTGTGTTGAATATAATATTTCAAAATTAAAATTAAAGAGCAGGAAGTTTGAAAAACACGGAGAAATATTTCTTGTAATATTGTACGGAATAAAGATACTTATCCTTTTATCGATACGGGCGTAACAGATTTAGAAATATTAAATGAAATCTAAACGTAATTTCAGTTTCATAAAGTCGGTTTCAGACGGTTACTAGCAAATTCACGTATTTACGTAATGGTAACCTTAAGCTGTATAACAGTATTCCTAGTAAATGATGAAATATGTACGAGCTTGGCGTGTCTTTCGCGCTGCTACACTTACGTTGGCTGCCAGATGATTTCCTATTCCAAAACCTATGCGAATTCTATCTCCTTCCATTCTATCATTTCCATAAAGTCTCGAGTGTTCTGCTTGAGTTCGTAATCGAGATTTCGTAATCGCCGAAAAAGAGTGCGAGAAGAACCACCTTTCCTTCAAAGCACCATAAAATAAAAGAAGCAACTGGAATGGAAATTGCGTTGGTAGGAAGGAAGAGCGAAATACGTACATCGTCAGCTTCCATTCGTAAATCATAAATCATTAAACGAGCGCTATCGGTAATCGTTTGTACATCGGATATTACAGGGAGATAGGAAATAGGGTCGGATGCAAAGTCGGATGCGTGCGAATCGCGTACAGAGATTCGTGACGATTGCTCGCTCGCAGGTCGAATGACCAAGCGTAATCTATTAAATTAAAAAAAGCTACGAAGCAAACTACGAAGCAGTCGCTGAGGTCGATTCATCCTTCGAAAGGGAAGTAAGTAAAGGAGTACAAATGTCATCGATTAGATTTCGTTCCGATCGACGGTACGGAGAAGCTCGCGGCATCGACCGGACTTGCCTTACGTCATCTTGCACACTCCTCGTTGCAACTTTATCGATTTGCTTGTCCCACGTCCGAATAAGAATCATCTTTGAATATTTTTACAGGAATTTTCCGTATATCTGTTATCGTAGCTAATTGTGGATATTGCCGTGATAAATTTTCCGCAGTAACAAGCTTTTATACCACTGTATACTTCGTATTGGACGATTCAGATAGGAAGTAAAGACCTCAACGACGTATTTAAAAAATCATCTTGCTTCTCCGTTCCTTACTCTCGATAATATACAGCTGCGTAAAAAATAGAATAATGGTTATGACGGAATGTTTGTAGCAAGCAAAATATCGGTACAACTATGCGGTAATGCGGTATGCCGTTAAATTTTCATTAGGAAAGATAACATTTACGACGTAACTTTCGAGGTAATGCAAATACAGTAGTTCTCCTTTACTCCGTTGTAATAAACCGGCGAAAGTATATAAGCCTGTAACGAATTCCGGAAGGATAGAAGTAATTGTAAAAACTTTAAAGCTAAAAATACATCCTACGAGTTGGAGACTCGGCTGTGACACGGTGATTCTGGGAATGAGGTTTATGCAGCCCAAAGCATCGTGTCCCTGTTACGCGAAAACGTTTCGAAAATTGAACGTGGCCGCGCGATACGTTAGTTAGTTGCAAATGAAGAATGAATGATTAACGAGGAGCGTGGGCAACGACGTTGTGCGATTTGGGCGGAGATGTTAATTCGAAAACGTCGCAAAAATGCCGAAAGTTACTTGACTCGTTCGCGAGATAACCTATTTGCAGTAAACGTAGTTTGCTCGTGAATTAAACAATCACAGAGAGAACGGTTCTACTCGTACGGTAGACGTAAAAGGATTGATTCGTAAGTGACGCGAAGCAACGAATCGCGCGAGATTAACGACGTAGCCTGCCGCTGATAGAAAATAAAACGATTCCGTAAAGTAAACGATAGATTGTATCTATAAAGAAGGAATGACGTGTATGCTTAACGGCTTTGGGTCGGAAAGTAATGGCGTAACAGCGCGAGCAGGTGCTGGAGGGAGAAAAAGGGGAGAAGTAGAAGTTGTATGATCCAATGTTATAAAAAAGGGTGCGCAACCGGTAATAAGCCGATGTCGAAAGATGTCAAGCGAAATATAATGCAACGTGCTTCGCATCCCGCATTATCTTTCGATACGACTTTTTAACGCTGGCACTGTCTCGCTCGTAAAGCCTTGGAAAACGGCTTTCTTCCAAAGAAATTCGAGCAAGGTGCGCGTCGCAGGAAACTTTCTTACGCGATATCGAGTTAATTTTCTTCTTCGAACCGTCGAATCATAAAAATCCGAGGAATCGCTGCCTTTACAACTTTTTCTTTCAATTTTTACCAAATTGTTACTGAACCTTTAACGTATCATCGGAGAGTGTTAAGCGGTAAAGCAAAGCGAAGGAAAAATGGAAAGGAAATTAACTCGCGCGATGTAGCGAAGCACGTCTGGGAAAAATAAATGTACGTAGAATATATCTTTTGTTAGGAAAAATGGTGAATATACACGTACGTAAGTACGTTTCGCCGCATGGTTTTGTCGATACTCGTGTGGCAATGTTTACGATGCTGCGGCCTGGAAAAAGCACGTAAGCGGATCGTTTCGCGCGTAATCATTTTTGCATTTTAGGAGGCCCATTAATCTTCGGAACGTTCGACTTTTGTCGCGTGCACAGTTTGGCGCTGGTTAGATTAGCTTAGGCAACCGTTCCAAATGAAAACACAGTGGCTAGGAGTGCACCTGTTTTCTTCCTTTTTTGTACGTTTATATTCGGTCCCGTAACCTACCCGCCCCAAGAACGAACAGAATAATATCGATACGGATTATGGATGTACGATATCCGTATACGATAATATAATCGAGATTAGCGATGAAATAGCGGTATGCTTTTAGTCGACTATACAATGAACTTTACGTTTATTCACTGACGACGTAACTTTGCTGAGGACAATCGCGCCAATTAGATTTGTTTCCTATGGTTTGTCAGGCGTATTTCCTCCCTCGCGAAGAACGAAGAGAACGAGGAACCTCGTAGCTTCGTTGCTACTTATTTTAAGCGTTCGGGAAAACATTTAAGAAATATTCGTTTCGTTGATTTTAGGTTTCGTGGGTAAGGCATCGAGATATTCACCTGCTGACGATCGGTCGGTACACTTACACGAGCGATCAACGTTTCGAGGCGATGCATACGCCGCACACGGAAGAGTGGACATTAAGGATACGATATCCTCAGAAGAAGGATTCTGGTATTTACGAGTGCCAAATATCCACAACTCCTCCCATCGGATACTCTGTTCACCTCAACGTGGTCGGTAAGATATCCTTTAACCCGGATAGAACTCTGTTACTCTAATTAAATTACCATCGCGAATTACTCGAACCAACTTCTTCCATGCTGGTCCGCTTAAATCGAATAACTTTTCTCGCAAACGTTTTCTACGTGACGCTAATGCATAGAATTGCTTACCCGGCGCACACGCGCGCGGCTACGTACAAAAGTTTGACTCGCATCACGTCGTAAGCAAACCTCGAGGACGAAAACTCGGATAGAGGTGACCTCGGTTTTCTCGTTTTAACGGACGACGCGAGGTGTTGCGGGCGAAATTACTACGCGAATATCGTAACTTAAGGGCAGACTTATCGTCCCAGACTTTGTAACCAAACAGATATCGCGGCAATCGCGTACGTATCGGCGACTTAATCGTACACGCGACGACGGTTACATGAAAGGAAACGCGTTATTATTCTAGCAACGTAATTATACGAGCCAGTAGGAGCGTGTATCGAGCGACGTTGAAGCAACGCGACGAGAAGGGAGGGATAGAGGATATGGAATCTTCCGCAGGTATAAACACCGTAATGACAATGCGGAAACACCGTCGAACGTACACTCTGATGCTGTCTGACGAAACTATCTATTAATTTGGAGGAAATTTTCCCTGGTGTATCGTGACATAGTTGTTTGCTCGCGATCATCGTCATCGAACCGAAGAATTTTACGACAAGACGTTTCTTTTTTTACAAGCTAGATTAATCTTTATAGCAGATATCGTGTTCGATGGAACGAAAAATCACCCCGATATTCTTATAGTCACCGAACGCGTGAAATATGTAAAGCTGCTGGACAAAATGTATGTCCGGGCTGCGAAATTTGTTATCCGAATGCGTCTTTCAAGGGTGTTTTGGGTCGTTGAAGCCGGAAACGAGGGTCGTTTTTCACAGAAACGAACGGTTTTGAAAATTCCGCCGTACGAACATTTGGCCGCAGAAAGTCTTAATTGTAGAAACCCGCGTAAGACTACGATCATACAGAGCGATAAGCGGTAAAGAAAGCAATGTCACAGTCAATGTTCCATCGCTTGGATCACGATCTAATCGGCACGATCGAGCCTGATCCATTACTCACGATTCGCATACGTCAAATGTATACGGAACAAAGCATACAGTAGGTTAAGAGTATCAAATTGTAAAAAGCGACCCTGATTTTCGACTTTAGCGACCTGAAAAACCTCTAACAAATGTGTGACTCTGGTAAAATATTTTGCAGTCTGGATAGCCAATGCATTTATTTACATTTGTTACGATTACAAGCGCAATGTACTTTCGTAATTGATCCTAAACATCTCCCGTTCTGGGAGATCGTGCAATCAATTATCGCTTAATTACTCCAAACGATAATTTATTTCTAGCTACAAATCGGAAATCTCATTTTGAATACTTTCTATACAACCCAAGTAACTACCAAATGATAGTTTCTGCAAGGAATGTATGTTCTACTAGAGACGAAAGTTTTGCGAAGGAATGCAAGTTCTGTAAGCGCATTTGGCAATTGTAGATTAGCACGGTAACGTTCGTTGCATGTTCTGTGTTTTCGTCTTAAAGAAGAACTACCTGAACGTGGCTAATTCGAACGACATCCGAAAATATCGTAGGTTCTTAAGCTTCTTCGTGATAAACGAAAGGCAAAAGAGTCAAAGACGGGAGGAAAGTAGCGAAAAGTAAAAGAAGAAAAAGTGGAGTTAATGGTTGGTCCGATAGAATGGATAGAGTGGATAGATAGGAAGGAAAGAATATCAAGAGAGGATTCTGGCGATTTTTCCTCTTTCGTTTCTTTTCACGAGCAATAGGTTCATTAGCCTCGACGATAATTATCTCGGTGCGTGACTCGCCTTTGCAAAACATCGTTCGATTCTCGACGTCCGAAAGAGTCTTCCTGCTATTTTCTTGTCCTCGTCAGGTGGAAGTCGTGCAACTCGTAAGAGCGGTAAGTCCTAAGATATACGGATCTGTGTAACGCTAGAAACAATCGCTTGATTTCTTCTTTCTTTTTTCCTCTGTTCGGTCTGCAGGATTTTAGCGGTAGCAACTAGTCGGGGTCCGATAATAGCCAGTGACATTGATCGATCGCCAACCCTGGAGATCGAACCGGATATACCGATGATCCGTGAACAGAGCGTAGCCTAGTAGAAACCAAAAGAATCGCGTGCATATACGTATACGTATGTAGATCGTCATCGATCCGACTGGACACGATGGAATTTAAGTATCTGCCGATCTGTCGCGGTTATAGCGTTACAGTTCCGATTCTTCCAACTTATAGGAAATCCTATGAAATCGAATCGCGAAAATAAGGTCGATAGATATTGTAAACTTTCCCCGTTTCCTTATAACGTTGAGTAGAGCTCTCTCTCTGGAGTTTTTAGTCGTAGAAGATACATATTCCGCGAATGGAATCGTAAAGTACAGAAACAAAGTCGAACGAAAAAATAACTATAATCGGTCGCGAAATGGAAACTGTGGATACGAGTTCGATCGAGATAGTCTGCGTAGTCTTAAGAATATTCGTTGCTTCGTGCTTGGTCGTAAAAAGAAACGGAATAGCAAAGATGTACATACATACATAGCTCTATATTGACGCGGAAGCAGACAACGCCGCTAAGAAGCAGGGAGCGAACGTTGATTTGGAATAACGGGCAGAAACGATGCACGTGGCTCCGTGTATCCTGCAAACTCGGCGTATTTACACGAGGTTCGAAGGTTGAAGCAGAGAGGCGAAGAAAGAAACGGCGGAGAGTCGGATACGTCTTTAGGAAAAGCTCAAAAGGTGTTGGACAAATTGTTCATTCGTGGCAAATCGACGCCAGTTCCCGGTTTCTTTTGCGACGTCTAATAAAGGAACTAGACTAGAACGAATCGAAAAACAATTGCCGAGCTTTCAGCGGCATTCTTGGCACCCGATACCCGTGAAATTGCTGCGACAAATTGAGTCTTTCTGACGACAACAACAACGGCAACATCGACCTTTTCCTCTTGGTACCTGCTCCTTCTAATACTCCTCTCCTCTTTTTCTTTCCCTTTTTCTCTTGCTCGTGCTTGAACCTGGAATGCAAGCCAGTTGCATGGAAAAGAAACGACCCCGTCGCTCGTTTCGTTGTCTCCTTTAAAGCTTCTCTTCTTGACGAAATCGTTTGTTTCGCTGCCGCTTCTCCTCCACTCTGCTCTTGCTCGCTCGAAAACCGCGCAATTTATTTATAATTCTTCGGAAAAATTCTCGTCGACTCAAGCAGCAAATCAAAAGTATATTTTGCGCCGGGAAGTTTCGTGGCCGTTCCATCTCTCCGCAAATTGAATTTGCGCAATCGAGTCAAGACATCATTTGCCACGGCTTTCTCCTCCGTTTCACCGTCGGCTTTTAATTCCGTGAAACGAACTTCGTTTCTGCTAACACCAACAAAAAAGGAAAGGTATTTAAACATTTTTACCTCGGAGCTCCATTACAGAAATAAAGTTAATTCCTTGAATGTTAACTTAAAACACGTCCGTTGTCATACTTCTTGCTATTCGAAAGTAACAGTTTTACGGCCTTTTACCAACGTATTTCCCCGCTGAAATTTTCTTTTAATTATTCGGTTTACCTTGCGCAGGGATCGTTCTTTAATTCTTCGTGAAAAACATTCGGCAAGCACTCCCGGAAAATGTACCGCGCTCTATTCAATACATTCTCTTTTATTAGCCACCCTATTTTCCCTTTTTACGAATTCACCGCAAGAAAAGGATCCGTGATCTGTCGAAACGATCATCGTTTACATTTATAGCCTCTTTACGATCGTCCCTTGTGTTACTTTTATCGCACGCATCGCAATTGCCGCCTCTAAACTACACGGACTTTGCGACAACCGCAGAAAATTATTTGCCGTAAACGCCGCAGGCATTATCGATCTTGACCGTAACGCTGTTTGCCTACGTTAATTATCAGCGTTTTATCAGAGATTCCGCTTCTCACCGTTTCCGAAATCTCGTTGTATCTTCGCGTTTCGTTAATTTTCTCCTACTTCGTTTTTACCATCGTTCGATCATATTAATAAATCGTGGCGATTTATACAGAAAATTGACGAAGGTATCGGAGATAAATTTTGTCTAGAAACGTTGTCTGTTTTTGTCCGATCGAAACAGGGCATTTCTCGTCTTTGAAACGTCCCTGTAATACGTATTTTATTCGTCGTTCCAATTTACCTTGATTCGCTATAAAAATTCCAACGTTCGCCGAGAGAAGAAACAATTTGCACGAATTTGTTCCTCTTTTGATTGCCTATTTCTGTCGTTTAATTAATTAAAGCACAACGCCGAGAAACTTCGGTTGACGCCAAGCTTGACGAAAGAGGATGCGAGAGAAAGAAAGTGCTTTTGATCGTTTTTAATTTAATGAAATATCATTCCACGTTAGGAAGTTGAGAAAGCAACGAAGGATCTTGGCATTTTCGATGCGTACCGGATCGAACGAGAAATCGAATATAGAATATCGATGACGTCGACGACGGCCAATTCGATCGACCGACAATTGCAAATTTTCATGTCACCGCGGAGGCCTTTACCTTTCGATCTTCTCAACGCAACGCAAACCAATTTCCGCTTTTCGTCGTACATCAATTTCCCTACCATCGGCTGTTCGGCCAAGTCGTCCTTCGTTCGTGAAACGAGAAAAGAGAGTCGTGGTAAGGGCTAGTGCCCAACAATTACGACACATTACCATAGAAATCTGGTAATGGCAGAAGCGTAACGATATACTGCTATGTTAGATTTATATATAAATTTCATTACCTAGTCGTTTAGTTAACTCGTTTCTGCCTAATATTTTCTGTAAAACGTAAGCTACGATGCTGCAATCGTTCAACAAATATACCGAAAGTTTAGCCCGTTCGTATTTTCACGGCAGTTACACCGAATATGTAAATGGATCGGATGGATAATTAACAAACGATTACCTCGTCCTCCGTTACGATTTAATCACGATATTCACACCTGGAATATTGCGGTTAAACCACAATAGATAATCATCGAAACGGCGAGCATAGAGACGAGTCTGCGTTTTCCCGTGAATACGCCGAAATCTCCGTCTCCTTTCGCATAAATTAATATCAACGCCTGAAACCGAATAAGACAAACGGGCCAACTGTTTGAAATAACCTGACGTGTGTTCGAGTTGTTAATGTTTTGGAGCGCTCGGTTTGTACCGTGGCAGCCAGCTGTTCGAGTACTCGACTCCATACAGTGAAGATTCTTCGCAAATACAGCTTGAAGAGTCTTGTACAAATCGGCCGACAGGATTATGAATTGAAATACGCGGGCCACTGGTCTCCGATAAAACTAGATCACGATATTCTCCAGAGGCATGGAGAAATTGCACGTTATACGGCGAATGCGAAAACCTTGTACGATTGATCGATCGTGCACGGTAAATGAATGGAAGACGGCAAGATTTAAGTGAATTAGGGTTGGTTCTCGTGGCCTCGACAGAATTAGAAGCAACTCCCGAGATTCTTGGCATCAATCTTATCAACGAATTCGTAAAGACGAAGAAGCGGATAAAAATATTCCTAAGCATATATGTATGTGTGTGTGTTTTTCTACCATCTTAAACGAAATATTACGATTAAATTGGAATTGGGACGAACCGAAATTTGTGTACGTGTCTTTCGTATCTTTCAGGTGTGTACAGCATTTTCTAGGAAAAAGGCGTTATAAGATTCGAAAACTGCAATAAATTATGCATCTTCGAATAGAGCGTAAAACATTTTTGCTTGGAGGAGTAGAAACCTCCGATACTTTCGACTGTACCTCTTCTATCATTTTAACCTGTCTATATTTTCCGGTAGAAAAAAATTTAACGCGGAATAAATATATGACAGGGAATAAAACTAATTGACTCGAATTCTTAAATTTGCAAGTCGGGTTTGTATATTCCACTGTGAGAAACATCGAATGAATAATTAATAACGTGACTTCGTTGATTATAAAATTTAATATTTAATATTTATAGAACATCTTAATTAGGACATATTATACTAACGTCTCTTTGGTATAATTATTCCTACATCGTTGCGAAGTTTTTGCTTCGTACGCGTTGACGTTACGATAAAAACCGGTCTTTTTCACTCGTACGTTCTTCGTAGCGCAATTTCGCTAATTTGGAATAAAAGGTGAAAGACATACGTTATTTTCAAAGAACATTTCGCGCCTACTGCAGCGCAGTGCAACGAGTATTGGTCGCGTGCTAATCGAAGTCGATGGTCAGTGCTTCGTGCCGTTTTCAGTTAGGCGTCACAGTTAAATTCCGGACACTGCATACAACGTCCCTGTGATTTGTTACCTTCCTTGTTCGCGACATCGTTCGCTGGAAGAGAGAAAAATACGGCGTTCGTGTTCGATTGATTCAGGCTCGTTCGTCGAACACTTGCATTTTGGTATCGCGTTGCGCCTGCAGTTGAACGAAACTCTGGTTTATCGAAAGAGGAAGACGCGAAGGTGTCAAGAGCTGCTACAGCGAACGTAACGAGACCTTCTTCGCTTTCGAGGAAACCGACTCTCCGATCGAAGGAACAGCTTTTAAACGCGAAAACGGATTATGGTCGCGCGCGACGATAGAGGAAAGGGATGGCTCGCGTTAGGAATCTGGGGCTTTGATAAAACAGAAGCAAATCGCGACGGATCTCATGCGCAATTTATTGCTAATACGCGCCACGAAGTGCCGTCATCGTGACGGATTAACGAGGCGCCGCGCCGTTGAAAATGCAAAAAGCTTTAATTTCAATGACTATAGGGTTGGTGTGGCGTACGAGCTGAATAATTACATGGTAGGAAGGGGAGGTCGGATCATCGTGATAACAATACTCGAACCTCGGCGTTACAGCGTGCTATTGTAATTACCTCTCGTGCCTCAAGTGCAACGTGCTATTTTCGTGAAAATACCGGGGTCCTGGCACGCTCTATGCACGATACACCGATATATTCCTCCGGCAACGCCCTACCCTCTTTTTTTACCGACCACGCTAACTACGGCCTGCCGAGCATCTTCCATTAGTTGAATAATTGCCCGGGGAAAAGTGCTACAATGTGCGAACCTCTGTACTTTTCGATCGTTACCAAGGACACGAGTATACATTTTGCGTTAATAACGCGCCACTCCGCAAGCTGCGTCCAACTTTTTCCTTGGCTCGCGTATTCACGCATAAAGTACGCTCACGCTTACGTCGTATTTACGTCGTATGAGGGACATTTGGCCGATTGTTTGGTCGAACGAGGGTCCAAGTTGCACGGTCCTTTGATATACGATCGTGCCATATTCGAGCGACGAAATCGGCCAAGCTTCTACAAAACTTTAAAAACTGCACTGCGGTAAAATTTTACCAGCTAACGTATCGTTCGAACGAAAAGAGTTTATCAACGACTGCACGAGCGAGTATTTTCCGTGTATGGATTAAACGCATCGGTAAGACGGAACAGTTGGAAGATTTTCGACTTTGTGGATTAAAGTAATTCTTGACGGCCTATAAATTTCCATGGTGTTCATTTACGAGCTTTGAAAAGGGTCAGTTGGCGTGGTTAAGAGGGACTGCAACTGGAAAAGCTTTTAACGATTGAGGATCAGTCGGGCATATCAGTTACAGTAACGGACTACATCGACGCGGCAGGCACGGCAGTGATACCTACAGAAGCATTGCTTAATCCTGTTTCGATAATCCTCTCACCGGCGCGGCGCTGCTACGTTCCACCAAGTATCCTGCCCCACTAAACCACGAGAAATTTCCACCAATTCGAAAGTACCAAGTTTGAAATCAAAAGCGAAATTTAAGTAAATTATCTCGTGTTTTCTAATGTCTTGTACTTGAACGGTCGTAATCCAGCTTTAACTTTGCGCGGCCAAAATCAATCCTCTTAGACGATGCGTTCATCTTTCAAGCGAATTGATCAAATTCTAAAGTCTGAAAATCTGCGTAGTTAACAAAGAAATTGCACTAACAAAAAAAAAAAAAAGAAAATGTTTATGCTTCGAACTTTGTAAATATTCAAAACGAATGTTTCGTGGAAGATCATAGACTTTGCATCTCGCTCGTGACAAATGGAGCGATAAAAGTTTGACGCGCATAAACCGAACAAGGAAAAATGTTCCGGTTGAAAGATACAGAGAGGAAAGATCAAAACGTTTTGGGAAAGCGAAATCGAAACGACACCGATCGCAAAGAGAGAGAAAGCGAAAGGGAGAGAGGCGCGATCGCGTGAGAGCGATGCGAAAATTGGTTTGAACGAGCACAACTTAAACAGGAGTTGGTTCGAAGGTTCGATTGATCGAATAGAGTGTGCGGAAAGGACGAAATGGCGTTAGGCTGGAAAGGATAAGGGGATGAGGAAAAAGCAGGTTGAAAGGAGACGGTTTGGCGGAGAAGCAGCTCTCCGATTATTGCGACACGTCTAGCGGCCAAGCAATTTCTGCGAAAGCATCGGTTAATCCGGTTTCGATAATCCTCTCATCGGCACCGGTAGATTCTAGTAGCTGTAGTTTCGGCTGCAAGCAACGAAGGAGGAAGATAAAAGAGAACGAGAGGCACGACACGGTTAAAGGCGAGGAGACAGAACGATTCGTGTAAAAGACAGAGAGAGTGAGCAGAGTAACGAGCTGTGCGGAGGATACGGGTGATATAAAGTTTCGTTAGTTCAATACGGTGGCGAATGATTTGGAATGTTGGCCGTACGCCAACCTCTTTCCAGTCGGTTTAACTGAAATAAAGGATGTCATATTGAGAATTTGCCGAAAATAATGTTCCGACCGATAGCGATGGCGCGCTATTGTAAGCAGAGACCGGTTTCTGGGGGATCCTGGCCGCCCCGGCAACGTTATTTTGCGGGATTATCGCGAACGATAAAACTGCTCCGTCATCGCGGTCGGGAATAACGATCGGGGTTGTTAGTCGATCGCGGTCGAAAATAACCGCGAGCTTTTACCGGCCCTTCCATTAGGATTGTACTCGCGGTCGAACGAACGGTGTCTCGTGGAAATTTATCGTTCGGCTGTGATTAATCCGTCGCGAAAACATATTACGACCTGCTCGACCAAACCACCGACAAATGCTCGTCCGACTGCATTCCAGGTAAACGGATATTTTCTATTAATCGATCGATCCACCGGAAATAGCGCGAGTCGCGTAGGAAATTGTTAGGCTCGTTGTCGCGGCAATGCATCCCGTTCTACCTTTTATTTCGTCCACGACCAGACGAGTATTTTACTTTATTTCGCTTTATTTTATTATATACGCATAGAGTATAATTCGACTTCGGTCTAATAAAACCGCGAAGCGATCGTTTCTCTTCTAATTTAACGTTCGCGAATCTTCTGAAACTTTCCGTCGTATCTTGCTGACGCTTTACATCGACTAACCCTTTCATTACGTAAGACACACTGTGTACCAAAGTTGGTTTCACGGTTATGGTGCAAGTTGCGCAGGTAAGAAGACTTCTCGAATTTCGAAACGATAATAAACTCTGTAATGCTCTTATCCAACGTTACGAAGCGTACACGGCAATTTGCGCAACAAATAAAACCAATCGGAATTCTCTAAACCGCACAATAGATTCGAAGCGAGTTGTAGCGAGCGGATCTTATTAGAGTAGGAATATTTCCACGGCTTTTCGAAAAGTTAGCCGAGTACTTGGAGCGGGCATCTTGGCATTATCATGGTCCTTTGTGCGAATGGCTCTTGTTGAACAGTTCCGACCAAGTTCCCTTGTGACCACTGCAGAATCGTTGGCTACGGAGTGCCTCGTAACATAGAACGCGCTGGGCTGTCCAGTTTCATGCTCGAGAACACATTTTGATCGTGCATGCCCATTGAACGTGGCCAACCAGCGCCTTATCTCCCCGTTAATAAGATATCGGCTGCTGAAATATTCGCACCTCGTTCCACTACCACTGAAACAAAAACAATGTATCCGTTTTACACGGCACGGTTCGTTCCTTGATTCTCAAATGCTTCTTAATTCCGGAGCGACGAAAAGTTTTTCCAGGCCGTTGACCACCTACGAAATCAAATTTCCATGGCGCGCGTTCAAACAGCCGTTGGTAAAAAATTTGCTCGCACGTTTTCGCGCCGGAATTCCTATCGAAAGTACACGAACTTGCGATTTTGCTACGTGAAATTTAAGGTAATGGTTTAATTTGTGGAAAGTACGTCGACTCGAGCAGTAGACGGCAAGGGTCGAGATTTATAAATCGTTAGCTTTCGTTTCGGCTTAGCCGAAAATTTCTCGAAACTTTTTCTCAGTTATCCGTAGCCCGCGAGAAGGTAGCAATTTCAGCCAATCTGTAATAAAGCGGTCCGCCTAAACTTTCCTCGAAATGGATTCTCCCGACTCGGCGCGACGAGCCATAATCTTGTCTCGCTTAGTCTTATTAAGAATTTTTTCTGCTTACGCTCTCGAAAATAAATTTTTTTTATCGGGTAGTTAATTTGCATGAGTTTATGACAGTTTATGACATAAACTCTGCGAATCGAGCTGACGACGGAACGCCTTGCGTCAAACGATCAAGCGATCTTCTTGCCACGGGATTTCGAGTTCATCTCGAGGCAATTACCACGAAATCCAGATCGAAGCGTCCCTCCCTCCCCGCTCGAAAAACGGACGGCACGAATTCTCTGTGGACGATGGGATGATCGGAGTTCGGCTCGATTTCCGTGGCCGCAAGCCGTCCTAGGGACGCGCGAAAGCTATCGGTCGGTGCATCCGAACGCAATCAATTTCTATCGGTAATGGCGTGGACGGAAGATTATTATCGGAGAGAGGAGTGTTCGTGTCGGTGATAGAAGGGCAGGGCAGAGTACGTGAGTCGTGTCGTGACACGGAGGATATGGCGCGTAACATATGGGAATCATAGGTTCTGAAACCGTAGGAGCGGCTCGAACGGTTTCGATCGCAATGGTCGCAACGCGATGCAACGCGATGCAACGCGATGCAACGCGACGCGACGAAGCGTCGCTAATAATACATGCGTCGCGTCGATCGCACGCTTATCCTACGTTAAGTCATACTCGATACCGCCCCGCCGGTTCTGTGCACGTCCGTCGGGTCAACGTCCTCGTAGACCAAGTCCGGCTTTATTGTCCTTTCGAACACCGGTCACGACCTTCAACCGCAATGGAAATCGTTTTGCGACGTTGAACCGTCTGGCTTGCGTGGGACGCGGGACGCTAGCCTTCGTTATCGATCGCCAACTCTCTTTTCACGTACCGGAATAATTTATCTACGCCTCTGGCTGATGTTCCAGTCTCCAGTCACGTCGTGACTTTGACACGACGGTCTCTCTGTATTTCCAGATGAAACGAGGCTACGTAGCGAATCGAACGATTTCACGCGCGCTTCGCCTTCAGGAATTTTGGCCTCGCCCTTTCGTAGCAGCTTCGTTGATAAATTACGAGCAAAGTCGTTTTGATGCGTGAAGCGATAACCCCGCGGAATTACGAATATCCAGCTTTCTTCGTTCGTTCAAACTCTCGGACTAACTACTTCGTTGCAACAACGATCTCGATTTCTCGCTTTTTACGGACAATAAATTATCACACTCGAGGAGAGAATTGTCTGTTCGTCGTGGCATTCGTCACTTTCGTCAAAGTTGCTACGCGCGTAAAACTCGTAGCGAAAGTTACGTTTCTAATCTCAACGAATTACGAAGAAACAAAATTAGGAATACGGCATAAAAATCGGCATAAAAATCAGGCGATAGACGAGGCGAAGATATCGTTTCTTAAAAAGCGAATAAAACGCTGGAGTGGGAGATTTTAAAGCCGTGGAATCAAGTTGATTAGATCGTCGGGATTTCGGTGTATCAACGTCGAGGAGAATTCTATTCTTGCCGGAGCGTCGATTTACTATCCACTTCCACTTGTTAGCCTTTTTTGCGAGCCACTGGGAGCACCGGTGATTCAATTGCGGCCGAAGTCGCGGTCGAGTTAGGTATCCAGGGCCTCTTCGATTTATTTCCTGTCGTAGCTCCGAGGCCAAATAAACATCGACCGGAGATCGACGGTTTGGGTAGATATTAATTCGTCGAATTGGACGAACCTCGGAGATTCTGGCCGAACCCAGTTACAGAATTATCGAAACAAACGTTCCCGATATTTAGATTTTGTCGTTTTCAACTTGCCCTGGAAAAATATCTATGTTTCGTCGATGGAAAAACGTCGGAGAAAAAATTTCGAGTTGAAGGCTGTTTAAAAAGAGCAAACGTTCGTCGAAACGGACATCTTCCGCGGTAAGCGACATCGCTGACGAACGAATCGACACGCTGACAGGCAGGCCCGTCGAGCTTTCAGCGTAATCGATCGATTTCTTCGCGTACAAACGTCGATGAATTCCCTACGAGACAGCTACCAAAGAACGGATCGATTATTCCTCAAGGAGCGAATTCTCGAGGTGTCGCTACTGCCACGTAAACTGTCTTCTGTACCGATACTCGCCCCGTTGTTCCTTCGGTCCACTCAAAGTTCCCGGAGGAGAAGCAATATGCCGTTGAAGGGTCACCACGACCCTTAACGCTTAAGGCTTCTTCAGAGGAAGCCAAGCTCTCGCTGCTGTCGAGTTTCGCTCGAACGATCGCCGGTCGTCTCTGTTCGGATAGCGCGCAACTTATCATCGGCCGGTTCGACGGTTCTTCGAAGAACGTCGAAATCTTTGACGCGGCGACGGTAGCTCGCGCTTAGAAATCTTTGTCGATGCGTGTGCCGTTTCTCGAGTCTTTTAATTTAATCCAGGAATGATTTTTACGTCTTCGAGGAGCGAACAAAGCAATTCCCTCGAGCGTAAGCTGACGCTGTACGAAGCAATTTGCGTCTCGGCCGAATAAGAAGCAACTCTGTTTACAGCGAAAACGTATTTGTTCGAGAATGTACGACCCTCTTAAGGCAGCGTCGTTGAAAATTGAACACGGAAGCGAGAACCAGGGGTTGGTCGGCAAATCATGACTGACCAAAGAGAATTCGAGAAACTCGAGGAATCCCTGTAGCCGTCCTCGCTTCTCTTCGTCCGTCGTAGGTGAACCGTCGCGCGAATAAACCTGTTATTCCTTCCTGCAAAATGCCACGGGAATAACAAGACCGCACCCGTGAGGCGATTACCACTGTCGATGTTTGTGCACCGTGTACCGCCCTGTCAACGGTCAACCGTCTTTGTCAACCAACGATATTGCAGTCTCTGCAGCAAAAGTCAACGATCATTTTATCAGCGAAATAGCAAAATCTGAATTCCATTTGCTGCTACGCTCTTCCCAACATGGATATTTTTCCCATCGTTCGACTGACACAATTCTGCCTGTAGCAGGCTACAGCAGGAACATCGTTTTCCTGTGGATTATTTTACCGCGATAAGTTTTATCGTTTTATCGTTATACGTAGCAGGTGCAGCGAGAGTTTTATGGGGCTTTCGTAAATTGTTTGCGAGAACGTTGTATCGCAGATATTGCGACGCATTTAACAGTCGAAGGACATGCTGCCGGAGAGGAAACGAAGGTGCCCGAGTTGGCAGGACGACCCTAAAGTTGGTCAGCAAACCAAGGAAATCCGGAGCTCGAGCTTGTCAGATAATCCAAACTCTGCATCGAACGCTCAAGAAACGTACTCCTCCTGCTAGTGCATCCGTAATCTTAGGTCTCTGTGTGACAATTGTACGATGAATTACGGCAACGGACAAACTCGCTAGAAACCTAATGTCAACTCCAGAAACCAACGCGAAATATTCGCAGGAGTAGCAGCAACGAAATATTCCCTACGGCGTGGAGCGGCAGCGGCGGCGACGCCAGCAAAATCCACCTGTTTATTCATAGCCAAATGCGAAACGTTCGCTGCCGCTGTGAATATTTTACATTGGTCCGGGGGCTCCTTAATTCTATTTCAGCTTTGTTTCGTACTTCGTCCTTCCTCTTTACGCGCTAGAAATCTACGTGTAACGAGTCACACGGAATAGAATACGTTCCGATAATTTCTCTCGATACGGAAGAAGAAGCAAACTGCGGTGTGCGTTATACCGGGTGCTAATCTAATCTATCGTCGTGGAACACGTGCTGCCGTTACGAATATCTCGCGTTGTTTCTGCGACTCGTTTAAGTAAAGAAAGCAAGCAGAGGAGCAAGGAGGATAAAGCAAAACTTATTAACTTAAGATTCAGTAGCGGCTGTCCGAAGGGAAGGTTCGTCCGTTTGATCAAATTTATGTACATCGTAATGCTCGCAGAACACGAGACGTCCCATCAAAACGATTCGATAGACGATACGCTTTTCCGAGCAAGTAGACGCATTCCGAAGTAGGCGGCCTTTCGTTGATTGTACGCGACGCGAATTCTTTCGAAGGGAATTCCGACTTATGTAGAATTGATCCGATCGGTATTCCCTCGGTCGAGTCTTGCTTTCGAGAAACAGTATCGGATATATGGTATCGAGAGATCTTGGTCCGCCGTTATTGGATTTTATTCGACGGACCAATCTTCTCCCTGTGTCTAACAATAAGATTGAATTTGAGCACTCCAGGGCAAAAACAAGCGTTCCCCTTCAACCGTTTCTTTTTGCTATTTAAGAGAAACATCCAGACCACTATTCTTCGTTAACGTCGCTTTACCCGACTTTGATTCTTGTCTCGTGTCTATAAATCTAATAGGATCATCGAGTCATCGAAGAGATTGCCACGCATAATAATCGAAACACCTATTCACTGGTTACGCGGTATAGTTGATGGCGTTACTCGCGACAAGTAAGTTTGAAATTTAGATTCTACGTTATTTTAGACACGGAAGAGTCACGAAACGCTGTAACCGAGCCTCGCGAGCTTCGTCTCGAGTTGCCGTTGTATGTCTAAAAATATCTTTCATAATTTCTAACGTATCGTGGGAAATCGTGGGAAATCGTGGGAAATCGTGGGAAATCGTGGGAGATGGAGCGATTTGCACTAGCCACGATATATTTTAAATATATGGCTAGATATAAAATAAAAAAACGTAAGATCTCTCGCTAAGATTGATCGTATCTTTCGCGTCAATTAATTTTCCTCAGAATTTTTTTCTAATTTCCCTCGCTCGTATATCCTCGTTCATCTTCTCCACCCAACTCTTCTTCATCTTCTTCGTCAAAACTAAACAGATGCCTTACGGTTTATATGCACGTGCCCGTCGGTTTAACCAGCAAAACCAATAAAGAGTTCGTTCTGATCGCAGAGCCGGTCACTGAGATCGCCGGAGCTCCAGATCTGTTCATCAACAAGTACAGCACGATAAACCTCACATGCCTGGTCAAATATTCTCCCGAGCCACCGTCCACGATCGTTTGGAGTCACGATCACGAAGTAAGTATTCGCAACGTTATCCTCTTATGCCCTTATGGCAAAAGCAAAAGACACCGGAAGGTTTTCAAGTTTTCACGCGCTAACAGAGAACAGCTATTCTCGCGATAAGCTGATACATCTTTCGCAACTAACGTCGCTCTTTGTAACATTAAAGAGGATCGCAGGAATACGCGTACATTGTACGCGCGGTTCATTGTTATCCTACGATATCGATTATTGCTGCAGTCAATAGCGTTCCTACGAGCCCCGTTATTTACAAAGCCCGCTAACAAGCTCGCGATTGTTCCTGGACAACGATGCGTAGAGGGGCAGAGTGTAAATAAAGACGATTCGAACGTAAATTATTCGCGCGACTGAGATAAAGCTGCTGTTGATCGAGAATCGAGGCTCATCGTTCGCAACTAGGAATTTATTAGGAAAAAGGCTGTCGTATTTCTCCTCTGCTCTTCGGTCAGCGTGTTATAAACGACCGAAAGAACGATAGTCGATCAAAAAAGGAGTAGACAAACGCGACGAGAATGGATCGAAACTCGCGTTCTATTTTCGTTTTCAGTTACTTTGCCTAAATCGTTCTTCTGTTTCGTTCGTCGACTTCGTTGAAAATACGAAGAAGAGAGGAGGAAGAGAAACGAAGAAAATATGGAAGCGAAAAGTAGGCTGGAGGAGCCGTTTCGTAGGTAGTCGGCATCTCGGCGTAGGCTGGAAACGTGTTTTAAAGGGATTTATTCCGCAATGCATTTCGCCGCTCGAAAGAGACACTTCCTGTCACCACTCGTTCCCTCGTCTGCAGCGCCAAGTAGCTTTATTCGGTGGTAGTCACGTTACGAGGTGGATAATGCGACGCGCTGTCCGTCTTCTTTGTTTCGCAGGCGATTACCTTCGACACGCCGAGGGGTGGTATCAGCTTGGTAACGGAGAGAGGACCCGTGACTTCCAGCCGTTTGCTCATTCAGAGAGCGATCGAGGCAGACGCAGGCCTGTACACCTGTTCGCCGAGTAACACCCATTCCAGCACCGTGCACGTTCACATCGTCAATGGTAAACGAAAACATTGATCTTTGTTTTAATCCTACCACTAATTCGATTAACTGCAACTGTACAAACACTCGTACAGACAGTACCAACGTTCGGTCGCGCTATATAAAACAATATTTCGTGTCGTTTCTCACAGTCCTCTTACCGAAAAGTTGTCGTCTTTCCCATTCAGCGGCCATATCCTTCCAGAATCCTTATTATTTTCAACTTTCGACAAAGTCGTTTCGATACGCGTCCAAAACGAAGCGAATAAGAAGCTGCGAGAGGCATTGAGCTTGGTAAAAAAAAGAAAAAGACGGACAATCGTTGATCGGTCCCGAGGCAGCCTCGTGGATTAGTTTCGCGTCGTCTCTACGTAACTTTAGAATGTAACGCAATGGGCCTGGAATATCGCCACTCGAAGTCGTTGCCAAACCTAAACCCCGTTGACACGTTTATGGTTCTGGCTATTGGCGATACGATATTCTTTGATATTCGTTCACCTCGACACGAGCATCTCCTCTGTAAAAAACAAGTTGTCGCTAACAGCGTATAACCGTTTGGTACGTAATACTTTTATAAAGGACGCGAATGTTTCCAGTTTCGTTGTACGCTGTTTGTTTGAAAGATATTAAGGGCGAAAGTAGTCGGTCGAGGTAATTACTTGAACCGTTTGTCGTAACACCACATTACGGAGCTATAGGATATTTTTTCCAATTTTTCCTGCTGTTAGTCGCCGAAATCACTTTGCATAGCATTAACCCAAATAGCACAGCGACGCCCTAAATTAAATATCTCTGTGTTTTAGTTTTAGAGATGCAGGCCGACGTTGTTACGATAACCCATTATCTTGATTCGTTTTGTTCTCGATGGCGGAGGCGTGCGTGCAAAACTGGGTACAAACGAGTTTCGTAAACCGCGTAATCAAAATGAAATCTTCGGTCGCGTACATGCCGGGGCTCTCTCGCGCGACATCGGAGGGAAGGAACCGGGAAACTTGCCCGGAAGAGTTTGTTGCGAACGAGCGCAACGCGTTACAACCAGTTTCAGAAGTTCCCAAAATTTCATTTACGCATCACTCAGACATATTAGAAGACGCTGTTCGCGTACAATTACGTTTAATTGCATAAAGCGAGTGGAGATGTTCGTTTAGCTGAGCGTGGCGCGGCACCGAGTCGCGTCGAGTCGCGTCGAGTCGAGTCAATCGATCGAAAAGTCGTCTTTTTCTTGAAAACGCGACAGTTTCGCCGTGAATGTTGTTTCCAATGTAATTCATTACGGTTGGCAAAATGGAAACTACCTTTTTACATCGCACCGTAAATTTCGGTTTGTTGCAGAGCATCCAGCAGCAATGCATCACGGCAGCGGCGGCGGAGTGGCTGCGACCTTACTTACCCTCGTTCTACTTCTTTTCATGATCATTTAGCCGGTGCTTGGTTTTCATGGAAGGTTTTAACTGCGGCGCAAATTGCGCGTTAGCGACCCGTGGCGATCGAGTTCGTCTTCGTTCAAACGACAAAGCAACGTCGATTTCGTCTAACTCGTCTAAGCGTCGTCGTCTGCGTATCGATCGTAAGAACGTATTTCCGAATAAGTTACTTTCTTCCTTTGTCCCTCGCGAGAACGCCTTCGTGAAAATACTCCATCTTCTAGTTGTGTTTCTCGTTTCCTAGTTCAACGTTATACCCTAATGTCTAGCAACGTAATTTAACTGATTTTTAAACGATTTCTTTCTGTCATTGCGACAAGTACTAGCGAATTTTTCTAACTCTCCCTTCTATTCTCTCGCTGTCTTTCTTACTATTTCGCCCGGCAATCGCCCTTAACGCCACACCGGTACGGATTCGGCACATGAGTTTCCATTATATCGAGTCTCCTGTCTCTAGTCTGTCTCCTTTAGTCTTTCCATCAAGTAGATACGTCCTACTCGCGGCAGCAAATCTTTCCTGCTTTCTTCGGCGTTAGTTTGAAACGCGTTCGCTCGAATCGGTTGCGCGCGTGTGTTAAAGAACGTATGGTACGATAATACGTTTCTACGAGTTAAATTATTCGTAGTATTATAGAAAATCGTCTCGTTGTCAGTCGTTATCGAGTCGTTAAAAACATTTTGCGAATCGATTAAATCTCTTTAACGAGCCTTCGCGATGATTTTCTGCGTAATTTTACGATCGAATGGGTAATCGAGTTACGGTAGCGCAACTGCTACCGAGACTGGATATAATTAAACAAAAACTCGTTCGAAATGTTGCCACGGTAGCCATTTAACGTTGCCAGGTAAACTCGCTTCGGTCTCGTGTCGTGGGAACTTTCGCCTTGTTTTCGTCTATACGTTTCTATACGTTTACCTCGAAAAGGATATTACTATCCTGGCAAACTTGTTACATACTATTCCTGTCATCGGGAAATACAATGTCTGTCGCGAACAATCGACTTACGAGCGTGAACGAAAATTCATTTAGAAACGGAAACTACTATAAGCATGTTGCATATCAGAGAGAACGTTTTACGAAAGTTTCGAACGAGACGTTTTATAGATCATCGAAGAATTTACGTAGACCTGATAGAAACGAGAGTCTCTAAGGGAATGTAAGAAAGAAGATAGAGATGAAAGGACATTGGAACGTAAGTACATACATATATGCGTAAATACGTACGGCGCAAGTGCAGCGACGTTTTCGAGATTTTCCGTGTCACGACAGTCGTGTCGCGTGAATGTTTTAAACGGTCTTGATTTAGAAACGATGTGATTCGACGTTGTTTTCATTGCCAGATCGTAAATCGGTCCAAGAGCGCGCAAACGCTTTGTCACGCAACTTTTTTCCTTTATTCGCGCGATAAAAGTTTGTTTTCGTGGAATCGCATCGTAGAAATCTACAAATACGTTGCAACGATGCGCGCGCCAGTTTCTTTCGAAGGTATTACGAATATAAAGGCCAGTCATTCCGTCGCAACTCAGTGCACGAACAATTGTGCCAGAAATTTGAATACGAGTTTTATTTCGCGAATAAAAGACTGGATCAGCGGTAGAGGTCGAGTGCGCCGATGCGCAGCACCGGTTAAAGAAAGAGAGTGTTGCCAGGAATTAAGAAAAGAAACGCTGAAACAGTTTACCCAAAAGCTCTGCGGGGCTATTCGTACCGACTACTTAATTTTATTCTTTTATAGGGAGAAACCTTTAAACCATTCTCGTTAAAGCTTATTTCCGGGCTAAAGTTATTACGTACCATTTTCGTGGATATTTTTGCACGGATGCTCGAATAAAAGCATGCATACGAAGCGAATAAATCGCGTTATGGCGGATTAAATTTAAAATTTGTTACATGTTTCTGTTGCCTACCGTACATATACGTTTGTTCGCGGCAATATAAATATCCGTTGTATCGATCAGTGTAACTAGCATCGCGTTCGCACAATGTATAATAATCTTTGTTGCTTTTGTTATGTTCTTTTGTGTTATGCCTAAGGGACCACGAGAGTTAAGTAAATATAGATGGTCCAATTATTCTCATCAAGTTAGTGTTTGAAAACGAAAGGCCGGGTGTTTGCGTGAGCAAAAACATCTTCTGGATTACATAGATTATGTACGTACCAAAGAAAACGCGTTTGTTGCCAAGAAATCGTACCAGCGATTCGTCGAGTTCTGTGTAAGCCTACTTCTCTGTCTTATACTTATTATCCCACAGTGATATCTTTCCTCCTCGAAGTAGGCTTTCGGCGACAAAGATACCGTGTAAGATTTATGGCTATCGTTTATACAAAATATCCACGAGAACGAGTTAAAATCTTTCTTCTCCTTATCAATCTTTCGATAGCGAAATCTCAGAATCCATAGGAGAAAAGCTCACCTTAGTTAGTATGTATTTGCCCCATGGATATAATCTGTGGAGAAGTTCTCGTTCGAGGAGAAGCGATATACGATCGGAAATCTGGGATAATAGGGCTATCTAGTAGAAAAATTGAAATCGCAAAAATCAACAAGACTCTGTTGCTATCGTATGCAGATGTCGTTACGAGCGTTAAATCGTTGTAAGACAAAAAGCGCGGCCGTAGTAACGCGTTGAAAGGAGGATCGTAGAAAATGACCAATTTTTGTATAGCTCTGGCACTAAAAATATTTATTAGTAAGAGCGCAATTTTTTCCCCGGCAACACGATGGAAAAGCTGCAAAGAAAAGGAAGTTGCGGTATGAAACGAACAGGCCGAAAAATTGATAACCGTTAACTTGAAATGACGATAACTTTGTATAGAATGATATCCTATAAAGGAAGAAGCGAAAAATCTCCATTTGTATCAGTTGGTAGGACTTGTTGGCAACAGACGCGTAAAACGGAATGTAAACTTTCGCGTAAAGCGTAAAGGTTTTCGGCCGAATCACAGCGGACACATAAACTTCGTCGTATATTTCACGTTATATGTATATTTACTCGTAACGCAGTACCGTTAGTTGTAAGCGTTTTTACGAAGCCGGAAGAGCGACAAGAGTATCTATCTAAACGTATTGTTAGCCGTTAAAACGGATGTTGATCCGATATTTAACGTGGTTAGTCGACGGTTATAATAACTAGCCATTACGTCTTCTCCGTTTAAGAGATTTTTTACAAATGTACATAGTTAAGGACTTTGAACTTTATAGCGACGATTCTTATTCTCTCGTTGTAGCGATTTATTAAATTAAAAAGGAAATCTGACCCATTCGATGTTATTTCTGAAAGCTATTACAACGAATAACAACGTACATGCCATATCCAATTCCACGTTTAAAGTCTATCACGGGATAGTGTTTCCTAGTAATTCCGTTAATTCCTAATCGAGCATCAAATTTTTATTCTTATAACGCTGAGATTCTTTAAAAATGCATGACATTGCTAACAGCGATGCATTTAGATTGACAACGATACTTCCTCTTCCTTCCATCTTACGATGAATCGAAAATAAGATAAAGTATCTTTACGAAGAAATTTTCATCGGTCTGAATACGTTCGTAATAAATTCAGCATTTGTGTCTTTTGAAAATATTCGCGCGTTTAAATAAACGTACATGAAATCTATTGAAAAGTTGTTCGAAAAATTCGTAGTGTTTTTTTGTGGTAGATACATCTCGTTATCATTGTTATGCAATGGTCGAGGTTGCAAGAATATTATGAATTTTCGGCACGCTAAATTCAAAGAGACGTTGCTCTGTTTTCGCATGGACGTTGAGTGTACCGATTAAAGAGAAACGTTGCAAATTGATAAATAAAAAACGTGTCTTTGGACGAAACAACGACGTATCTTGTGCATCGACGAAGGATAGTCAAATAGTTCGGAATGGCAACAAATTTTCGGATACCTGATTATATCCCTATTTAGAAAGTATAACTAAACGTTTGAAATTTGGACGAATTACGGTCGATGTATTTACATAAAAACTCGTGAAAAGATCCTTAAATTCCTTTCCCTAGATCGATGGTTGCGACGCGTTGAAAACGAAGCGCTAACGAATTAAACAAAGTTAAATTAAAGCACGGCTGAAGCGAGGCAAAAGGCGAATTACAAAGAGCTAAATTATCGAGAGTTGGCCGGTTTTTACCACAAAACCGTTCAATTATATTTGGTGGAAGAGCCGGTGCGACGTGGAACGGCCGCGAAACAGCCCTTTCATTCCTGAACCCCTTTCTTTTCTCGTTTTAAGTAACCGTCGACGTCACATTTTCAAGGAGTCGTTTTAATTAATCCACCAACGGACCAACGCTAATTACCCCTCTTTGCAGCGAGACTTTTTCGCGCGTTCTTCGCTTTGTAACATCAACCGGTCACCCTCTTCAATCTTCCGTTAGATTTCACCTGCCGTAGGCGTGCCGTACGACGCCCCCTTTCTTCCTTTTCTCGCGCCATTTTTCTGTTTCCGCTCTGTCCCCTTCCTCCTACTAGGTATACACTTTTTGTTCACGGTTTAATGACGCGAGAAAATACGCTGAGACCGACTCGCTGAAATTCGACGGCTCCTTGATATTCCGCGATCCCTCTTCAATCAAGTAGTTCTTAGCCAGAAAAGATCTGCCCGAAACTAGAACGATATCCATGCGAAACGAAAGCCTTGCACTCTCATTTCTTTAAAAGCAACCAGAAAAATTTTGATAATTTACGATTTAAGCAGTAAAACAGTCTACTTTCGCTATCATTTCGCTGCTATTCTACGAAAAACATGTGGAAGGTTTTAATCGACTCGGTCAAAAAGTTTTGATATCTTCTTCCGAAAAAAGAATTTATTATCGACGTTAGAACGCCGTAGATCGCAGTATCGCGTCTCAGTTAGACAATACGAGTTGAGGATAAACGAACGAACGAACGAACGACATTACCATCTAGTCTACTTAATTATCCTTTCAAGCCGGGATATCAGCTTCGTCGTCGGCGTGAAAACGACCGCGAGGAGGATATAATTTTTAATTACTTCTCTCGGGTAAACGCAGGCAGATTTTGGAAAATTAATCGCGACTCTCGTTCAATTGCTCGGCTGTCGGCGGTTGCATTTTAATAAACGTTTCAAATATTTGCATTACCTTACGTTTTTATCAAGTCGCAGACTCGAGGTTTCCATTTTTCAGCTGTACGTTCGCCGTAGATCGAAGATGAATAAAATTTAATTAAAATGTTAAAGGAACTTTGCTGCAACAAATAGAGCTACGATGAAAAGAAGTTCTAATTGGAGGAAGAATAGATTGTGTCCGACGCAATTATTTTCCGGCATTCTCTTATTTCCGTCAGTCGGAGAAGAGGCCGTGTTTCCTTGTTTGGCCATGAATTAATTGCTATTTAATGGCCTCGATGGGCGGCTGGTTTTGTTCGCAGCGAACCGCCAGCAATAAACCGTTCTATGGTTGTTCCGAGAAACAGCGTTAATTGCGTAAACGAAAGGAAAACGCGAGAAAGAAGATTAGTCGATTGTTATTTAAATAAGGTTTTCGAGTTTTCCTTCGGCTCGAGCGCGTGCTGTCGGAATTAAAGTCTAGCTGCTAGTTTTACCAGAGCGTCGCTCGTTTCGATCGATATGAAAACCGTCGCTTATCGGCGTACTCGTCGAGTCCGGTGATAAACGGCAGATCGAACATCGGTCGGCCATCGATCGATCCAGCCAGTTACTCTGGGGTTGATACAATGGGTCAATCAGTAGACGTATACATACGTAGATGTATACAGACGTCTACGGCTATTTGTATGTCCGCATGCGGCCTAACGTTCGCGTTCAATGGACACGTCGCGTCGTATCCGCGTTCCACTCCGCCGCGGCTTTGTGGCAGAAGTATCCCTCGCGAGTGGACACGTCCGATCATTACTTACCAATCGTGACCCCGGTTGAAATTCTATCGCTCCAATTAGCGAGCGACGCGCATCCAGTCTCCCCTGCCACTGAACCGTCGCGTCGTTCAGGATCGATGCCAACTCACAGGACGATTCTGCCCAATAGGGGGGCACCGATTTCTGTTTGATCGTCGAATTTAATGTCTCGCTGCATGCCCACCAGCGATCTCGTACGCTTCCCACAGAGGTTCTGAGATTTTTAATTTTCACGCGCGTTAAGAAGAAGAATATTCTGATTATTTGGAGCATTATTTTAAATATTAATTTTCAATTTTAAGCGCCACGTAGAAATTACGATCGAAAGCGTTATTTGGATATTGCGTTGGTATTTCGAGGTAACGATGTACGGATTTAAAATATTATTTTCTGCGGTAAACGGCGCAAAGAAATTACGAAACAACGCGACTATCCACGGAGGAGTGTGAATAGCCTACGGAAGACGATCGTGTCGATCGAATAGAACGCAACGAGATAAAGAAAATCCGATACGAACGTTGACAAATTCGCATCTTAATAAAACTGGATCGAGCGAATAAGCTTTCGTCCCTTGGAATCGTTAACGAGCTACACGGAGAACTGCGCAGGCAGAATTCAAACACGAAATTAGCCTTAACAATCTTTCATGTATCTCAAAAGGACGGAGCGGGTTAGAAACAAAGGGGTTGGACAGAATTTCGTTTAACCACGAAATTAGGCACGACCAATCGGATTACAGTTGGGCCGACAAACGCGGCTCGTTATCGAACCGAGTTCCTCGACCTTTCCCTAACTCGCGATTACGGTATTTGACGCTGGTGGGACGATAAATTAAGCCGAAGATTGGATTACAGCGTTGAGCGACTCCTTATTCGCCGGTTCTTTTTTGGCGACACGCGGTCGCTGCGTTTACCGCGATTCCGATTGTCAAGGTTCCGATCGTTAATGGTAGATAGCGTGCCAAAGAATTATCTTTTTCACACGTTTGATACTGCCTGGCATTTCGAGCCCTTAGAGAAACACTAAACGCGAATAATAAGAGAGAAAGGAAAAATTACGCCGTCGTATTGTTTAGAAAATAAGAAAATTACTCGTGCGAAACGTTGAAGCGTTTGATACAAACGAGGTGGCATACGTGAAACATTTCATCTTTTTCACGGTGAAACGAAATATCGTACGAAGCGCGTACGTTTAAGCTATGAATTTAATTTGCCTACGGAAACGCTAAACACGGTTAAAATTCACACGCAAAAGTACCGTTAACCGTACTATGCGCCTAACCAAAGTACCATTACATTTTTTCTTCGTAAAAACGTATGTACGTTCTGTCCAACGCGATGATCTTAGGTTATTTCGTACGCGTAAGTTGCAAATTATTTTAAATATTTTGTGCTCGTAAATGGACGATGAGGTGCAAAATTAAAACGTCAAACGCAACGAGAAGAGATCGCTATACTAGCCGTGTCACTACTTTAGTCAATTGCTCGACTTTACTAATCCGTGACAGCCGGTACTCGACTGGTCTATCTTCGCTGAAACGGCAAGGATGGATAAAGCGAACGTTCGACGTAGCCCGTGGTACTGCAAATCCATAATCTAAATGATCGAACGCGTCTTCGGGTGTCCGGGAGCAGAGTGAAAACGAACACGGTGCGCCAGGGATAAATTCCATCGAACCTGGTTAGCGTCCCAGTTAGCGGAGCTCTCGACAAACTCGAAAAGAGACAGAATCGTCTCTGGTTGCTCGTGGTTAACTTTCCTGACTAACTTTTACCAGCCGGCTACAATGGATTTGTAAAGTTCAATTTAATTCAACGAGCAGATTTATGTAGACCGATGCGTTCCCGTTACGCTCGAACTGCTGCTGGCTTCTTAATTACGTCTCCGGATACGGTGGTGCCGCTTTACGATTCGCATTTATCACGGGACCTTGTAAGATTCTCGCTGAAAATGTACTGCCGAGAAACAAGAGAATGCGCACCGTCGTTCGTTAAGACATCTAATTTTATACGCCTCTTAGTTTGCCGTATCGCGCCGTTATTTATTTTCTTCGAGCTGGTCAGAGCGGAATAAAAGAAAAAACTGGGCCGGTCGCAAAATATTCGCGCAATTAATAGGTGATCGTTTCCCATTCTCGTTTTTCTAACCTGCCATTTTTCCTCGCGCTTTTTCGTCACGCTGCTCGCATCGTTCGATCCCGTTCTCGCAAAAACTCGCCGGTTTTTCAGTCGCTATTCTTCAACGGTCAAACGAACAGCGTGCCTCGACGTAGTTTCACCTGTCCCTTCCTGGTTCTCCCTTTTTTCGCAAGATTTATTTTCTCCGAGGAAGAAGCAGGTTCGCGCGAAGCCAGTTCGTCTAACGGAAAGACAGGAGAAACCGTGTAGAAAACCCGGTGTTAGATTTTCGCCGTGGAACGAAATAATTGCGAGGCGCGAATGGCTTGGCGTTTAACTTTAATTTACGTTGGATCGTCAACACGGTGCTATCCGTTTCGTTTTAACGAACGTCGGCAGCTTTGCTCGCTGTTCGTTATAATTACAGCCATGATCGCCGTGCTTTTTCCAGCTCCTCGATCTCCCTCTGGGACTTATCAAGAAAAACGCGATTCGCGAAAAATAGAGGACAATAGCGTGAGATGGAGGCGGTGCAGGTCAGCGTTTAATTACCACACCGTCAGCAGACTGTTTGCGAGCCAAGGATAACCGTAATCGTCGATTTCAACGAATAAAAGTAACAACCTGGACCATTCGGGGTTAGAAGTACGCCCAGGGGCGTAATCCTGCCTTGTTCCTCGCTCTTTCGGAAACACGTCATTACGTTTTTGCGTCAGAGAACGGGCTGACTCGTTTGGGAAGACGGGGCTAGTTGCTGCGGCAGCCGACCGATTTCCACTCGACGGCCCGCAAAAATCATTCCACCTAATAATTATCGACCGCGCGATAATAAGCTCTTTTCTTTCGACAATTTGCGCTCGATCGATTCCGACCATCTCCTGGTTCGCGAACTCGTGACACGCAGCACAAAATCCAAAAATAACAAGTTTTTCCGATTTAACGTTTCGGTTAGCGACGTTTCAATTGATTTCGATTTAAAACAAATATTTTGCAATTGCGCGAGAATCAATCATCGTGAAATGGGACGTTTACGGAGAATGAGTTCCGCGAAAATGATATATATATATATATATATATATATATATATATATATATATATATATATATATATATTTACAGTGAAACACATCATTTTCAAAGAAATAGTTTTTGATTTTTCCATTTAATTCCTTGTTAACGAATCGGTACAAAACTCGACCGAATAAAATTGACGTATGAGAACTAATGGTTATTTCTTCGACGATGGAAAGTGTGAATAACTCTGCCACGAAATACATGTTCGATATTGCTTCGAACGAATGACAAGCTCGTATCAGGTGGAACGCAAACGTCACGTCCAATTAAGAATTCCGCAGAATATTTCGAACGATAAATAACCCGTTCAATTTGCCTTTGATCAAAGGCGGAAATTTAATACGAATTTTCTCTTCCTATTTATAAGATATATCGACGAGAAAATGTCTCGGGCGAGCCACAATTCTCCGGTACAGATAACGGATTCGTGAAAGAGGTTCCTGGTCCTCGTCCGCGATCGATGCAGACTATTCGCTTCTCGTTTCGTCCTTCGCGTCGCACGTTTCGCTAATTTGTTTATTTTATTCGGCCGAAAACTGGGTCGCTTTCCCCACGAAAAGACGAGAAAGTGTCGGTAAAAAATTTTAATCGAGGTGACGCAAGCGGTTAGCCGGTTGAATAAAAAATGCAGCGGTTAATTAAAAATGTAAAAAGATGGGACACGCGCTTTAATATCGTCTATAACGAAATCCGAGGCTCGCGCAGCCTGCCAAAAAAGAAGCAAATTAAGAAAAAAAATTAGATTCGAATATTCATTAGCGTTACGTTAGCTCCGCTCTGCGCGTTATTTCGAAAGGATTATCAACGGCACGTCACGCGCCGCATAAAAATACCGTTCTAACCCAACGTTCTGCTAATTTTGCGATTGTCGCTTATCATTCAACGTCTCTTTTTTTCATTGCGCTGCGCTCCACCGTACGAATCGCGAAGGACGACTATTTTGAAAAATCCCACCCTTTCATCCGACTTTCAATATTGGCTTTTCAGTCGGAACGCGTTTCAAAATTTGCATAACTTTCGGCTGTTTTACTTGGAACAATCGCAGCGTTATTTCTGAGAATAAATCTGTAAAAGCGATTAAACTTCCGAAACGCGAAACATTCCACGTACTCGATATCGTTTGCCGAGCTTTGTTTCAAACGGTTCTAAAATAACAGAATTATTTCGGAAGCAAGTGGGAAAGAACGCGATAGATGGAAATATACACCGCGGTAACGGCATCGATCTGCGCTTTACAGACGTTAGCTTTTCCGGGACGACGATTACCTAATATTTTTCAGCTGATGTCGCAAACGATATTAAATATCGGGGATAATAGCAATGAACGTTAATATTTCCGAGTGGAAATTCCCGAATAGAATATCGATCGAAGAAAGCTGGACAAATTTACGAATTAAGCTCGCGGTTGTAACGTCCAATCGTCGCATTATACCGTCATCGTTCCGAGGATGAAACAAGCGTAAGGGTGGCCGACTTATCGCCGCAACATGTAGTTTTTTTTTCTTTAGCGAACGGTCAGTCCCGGTTTCTCAGACTCGGTAGGGCAAAGTTCACCCTCGACCCGTGTCATCCCTCGAAATCGGCACGGTTTTCGGTTACGCGTCCCTTCGACTAAGCGAAATCGTTTCTCGTTCGATACATCATCCCGGGACCCGCTCCGCGCAGTAACCGCGGCGATATCGCTTCCTGGGAAACGAATTCGACCCTCCGTTCGTACACGAAATATACCTAAGTATCAGTGAGATCGAGCGAGATAACTTTTCATCGAAGCTTCGTTCCATCCTTCCCAGGAAGGTTAATCGCATTTACCGCGGAGACCGGACGGCCTCTTCATTCCCCGAATACCAGAGAAATTTGGCCCCTTTACCGGCGCGATAGTTTCCCAATTTCTTTCGGATGGCTCGACTAGATTCGAATCGACAACCTCGAATTTTTTTCTCCTGAAACTTTCCTCGGCCGTAAGTAATCGTCCCTCTCGCGGTTCCATTTTTTTCCTCCGGCACGGTCGTTTCGTCCCGTTTGGCGCGGCCCGTGCTTTCAAATTTATCGCGAATGTAGCTGACGCGTATATGTCGCGGGCAAAAGGCAGGCCGCTTTCTGAACGTCGCCACGTGAAAATGGCGCGCGGTAAGCGGTGTAAATGGGAGTGCGCGCGATATGAAATTTCTGCCGTGTTCCGTGGATTACACAAACTCGGTTTTCGTTAATGTGTCACTCACGACACTCAGATGCGCGGTAATGTCTTTTGGAAACGAGCGTTTCCTGTCGCTTTAAAAAGATTCTCCGCGTTCCGCCGCAAAGATTAACGCATAATCCTCGGCCATCGATTTCGCGAAATGCGTCACTTTTCGTTATGTTCTTGTACGTCAAATGGGATCGGACAATTTCAATTAATCTATACCTACGCGAAACAAAATCTCGATAACGCCAGCAGCGGAAAGACGTAATTCGAACGAACAAATTGTTCAATTTACCTATTTCGTCCGCGACCGTTCGTTTTTAACATCTCATATTATGTCTTCTGGATTTGATGTGAACGCGTTGCAGCATTCCAACGTTAGAAAGGTAATAGAAGCCAGGGAAAATCAGCCGAAAGAGGTTTCATCGAGAACGACGACGAGCCCTATTAATTTATACATTTTCCATAAATTACGTTACGCGCACTAATACGTTACACAACGAACGTACTTACATACGCTTTGTTGTCGGCCTGATTCGTACAAGTTACCTCGTATTCTTAAAACGCGAGCGAGATTTCTCCATGAAACGTTCGATCGTTCGCAATTACTTGCGACGCGTTTCACCGGGTGTCTCGATCGTATCGCTCTTTGTCGTATCTTTTTATGCGTCGCGTCGCGTCGTAAAGTTCGTCGATCGTTCGATACAGCTTCTCCGTCACCGTATTACCTACTTGGAGATTTCAGCGTAACTAGACATCTAGCATTATCGACGATGTTTGTTCGGGCGACATATAGGTGTTCTTGTAATAGCCGCTTAACCGAACGAGAAATTCTTTCGACTACTTATCACCGTCTCGGCAGTTGGTCCTCGTAACATTTATGGCCTCCTTAATCCGTGGTTCCATTAACGGCATACAGGGCGACAAAGCGTAGCGCATTAGTGCGAAGTCAACCATAAAACTTCGCGGGGACACTTAACGGCCATCGTTTTAAGTTAGGTTACTCCGGTGCGCGTCGCAGGGTGAACGCTGGCCTTCTCGCTTTCAGTTTCTCGTCTACTCTACTGATTAAAATCGTCATTAGAAGCCATTATGAGCTTCTACGGAATTTTCTTTCCGCGCGCAGCGTATTACGCCGGAACAAAGGGCGAAATTTCATTAACAGGCCTTGTAATTTCAACGCGGCGGCCCGCTTCCGACTTTCGCAGCTGCTTTGCTAGAATCGCGTCTCCGTCGCCATCAGCCGTTCGTAGAAAATATTTTCCGCTTGATCTCCTAACGCTACGCATCATTTCTAAAGGAGCACTCTGTCATTTTTTCGAGCGATATTCCTGCAATTTTCTTATCGAAATAACGAGGAAAGACCACCGAAGATTTCATAATTTTTTTCCTATTTTTTTGCCGATTCCGCTTCTGGAAAGCATATCGTCAATATTCTCGATATGCAATTGGTTTACGCGACTTTTGCGCGGTGTATCGAGCCGAATACTGCCGCAGACGTTCACGGGAATTCGGTTGACGAAGGATGCCACGGAGGTCGAGGTCGAAGCTATCGAATCGTAAGTGGAGTTTCGAACGCGAGTCGAGCTAGCTATTTCACAACGCAGCAAATACCAAAGTATTTGTTTTACCGAGGTAAAGAACTTTCGTCAATAAACGTGAAATACGTTTGATCGAACTATCTTCCTAGTTTCGTATATTCTATCGCAAATATTTTCACATTTCACAGCGCGGCTCGCGTCCTACGTTTATTCACTACGCTGTTTATCGCAAACTAATTACTCGATGCCGCCGAATAAACGACGTTTACATTTTTATGCTCGTATGTGTACTCGTAAATCAGTTATTATCTACGTTCAGAATTATCGCAAATTTGCAGAGTGCAAAGTAATATCGCCTAAGGCGATCGATGCAGAAAGTTTCGAATCTATGTACTGTAACTATTCGATATAAATACGACTGAAATTTTTTCCAACGTCATATGCTGCGGATGAGCAAGTTTCGACGATCTTCCGACAATTTTCACCTCCATCTGTTCACAGCTGCTGTCGAGAGGACTCGCGGTTAAGCCTCGTCTATACCGGAAGACAATTGTCCTCAGACACGTATCGCCGACAATCCACGTCTGTTTTTTCATGGAGAATCCGCGGACAACGGCAGATAGAATTCAAGCGCGGAAATAGTCCGCGAATAAAAATCTGCTGCCAATCTGTTTGCGTTGTCCGGGAAGAATTCGGGAAGATAACGGGAAGTGCAGTACAAGTCCGCGGACAAATATTTCATTTTCCATTTGGAATAGAAAACGAGGAACAACGACTGTGCGCAAATTTAACGTTCTTATAAATTTATTTACAACCAGTCTACTGGTAATCTTTGCCTAAAGATTCGCGTCTTCGCGCCAGTTTAATACCTTTCCGTTTCTTCTTCCGCAAATTAAGAAATACACGATATGTCTGATAAACCACGATAGTAAGCCCGCTCAAGCACGTGGCTGGGAACACGGAAATTAGACGTAGACAGTAGGAGTGTGTAAGTGGCAATGAGTACGGGCTCGGGTGGGCGTGGGAAAAGTGGGTAATTATAGATATCTGGCACACTCTTATATTAGTGAACAGACGACGCTGTTTGTGGACTGCTACGTACGTTGGACGCCGACAATCGTCGAACGTTGTTTACGGGCAATGTCTGTCAGCATCGACGAGACTTTCTGCGCTCATCGTCACGAAGGATAAGAAAAACCAGGGAGAAGAGGGAAGAATTGCGAATGAAAGTTGCGCGGCTCGTCAGCGGAGCGTATTTACACGTTTCACGCGTCGGCCGATGGTGCGATTATATCAGCCGATGCGGTGGTGTGTTCGAGTTCGCTCTTTACGAGCACAAGTTTCGAAACTACTCGACTGCCGACGTGCAAACATTTCTACGCGCGCTCTGCCCGTTCACCGCTGGTGACGTGAGAACGGACTTGGCTACTCTTCAACGCGGCCGACGAGTTTCTCACCGCGGACGACGAGTTTCTCACCGCACAATATTCTCCAGTTATTTTACATTTATTACGCCGTTGACTAATATCTCATCGCGTTCGCCGAAAGTTTGGTTGCAAATTAGACGACTTTGGATTTCAGGCGTGGCCCGTATAATTTCAAAATTACGAAACGCTACTCGCCGCCAGCCAGCTCGACACATAGGAATACGCGCGTAATTAGAAAAGTCCTTGAATTCTGCAGGCAGAGACCGGTGATTGACCGTGTGGCTGGCTTAAATGAAGCGACTGACCGGCCGGTGGCTCGTAATTATCGAGAGACTCGGTTAATTGGCTTGACCGCCGCACTCGTGCCATTCTCAATGCGTTTCGCTGTAATTTAAAGTAATGCAATCCGGTTTCTAATTAGCGTTCTCTATTAAAATGTCCAGAAAACCGTCGAATCCGAAGTTCCGTGCATTATGCACGGTGGCCTTCTCGCAATTTTTCACGTGTTCCCTTAATTAGCTGTATTAAGGAATCCGCGCAATTTTTCCACCATTCCCACGTCCGATCGGAGAAATCGAAGGATCCGAAGGATTCCGTTTGGCGAGCGTGATACAATTCGATACAGGATTTTTAGATTCCCTTGACATTTATTCCGCGTTATAACGAGCGAGTATTTCCAGCGAACAAAAATATCTCTCTCTGTGGCGAAAATATTTGTTTAGTCGAGAACGATCTTCACACTTGTCAAAAACTAATAAGTGCATTTGCGACAGAGCGTCGCGTCGCTAGGATAACCGTCGTTGCAAGTGACACGAAACTACTTTTAGTCGGACGAGCCTCTCGATTCCAAGCGCTGCATGCGTCGACTAAACTATATTTTGTTTTGTCACGAAACGTGCTATAATACTAAGTTACAGCGTTAAATAAGAATATTCTCGAGTAAAACTGTATAGCAAAGTAAATGAAAGGAGAAAGATCGTGAATTTATCTAATCATGCGCGTAACTTAACGAAGGTATGACGGAAAGTGAAAAATAAAGCAGCGAGATTGTAACGGGATACAAACAAACCAGGGTCGTAAGCGTATGCTCGTCTTATCATTTCTTTGAAAGGAATAATTGTACGAATATTTTTCGCACGTAATATCTCCGAGTTCGCTTTTGACCGTATTATCAAAAAGGAGGGTAGGATGCCTCGCAGGGAATGAAAATATATTTCGTATGCCTCGCAGATATTTCACTTTGCTGAAAAGGCGGACGTGCGCTGCCTTTTGGCTACCTTTGATCCATCGGAGCTCAAAGACCGCAGTGTCCGTATAATTTACATTAACTTTTGCTAGATGAAATCCATGTATCATGAATGTACCGTCCAATTAAGTAGAACGTATGTTACATTTCTTCGATTCTGTCGTTGATCGTTGCCCTGTAAGACTTGTCGCTTACTAGCGTTAATAATTCTTGCTGGAAAAATTTCAATTACAGAGATTTCGTGTCACGGCATTCTCTAAAAATAAACAGCAGGGAGCATGGTTGAAATTTTCAACGCGAGATCGTAGTTTCACAGTCGGTAAAATTTTTCAATAAAACGTGCGGAAAACCGTAGCGCAGAACTCATTTTTAACAGTCACCGTTACATCTTAACCGCTCATTCCGGAATATAATTTCTTTCTCGCGGCGATTCTTCTTGTCGGCCTATCCTGTCAGCTGTGGGCACACGCGCGCATGCATACGCTTCAGATAAGAACGATTATAGGCTGGCTCATTACCATTTTCCCTCGCGCCGAGTTGACCATTTACGACGTAGGAATAATGGTGCAATCAAAGTCAACGACAGCCGCCTCTTATCGGCTCGGGAGGAATATTTAAACGTACACCGTTGCTTCCGTGCAATATCGTAAGCATCGTCTGCGTACAAGTCGCCTCGATCTCTCCAATTAATCGAATAGACGCCAGATGACAGAATAATGCGTATACTTTCTTCGTACTACGAATAAACGGGTATTGTAAGATTCGAGAAAATTTAATCGAATCTCGTATTTATGCCATTTTTTTTTTTTTGTTAATAAATTCCACGTACGTTCCTATCCGAAATTGCCGTCCAAAAGAAATTGTATAAATAACGGCAAAAATTTAACGCGCGGACAATACTTCCGTTAAAAGTTCGTAGAGCATGTTGCAAACATCGTGCAAAGAGATGGAGATTGCGCCATGAATATGTATTTGCTTAGAAAGACACGCAAAATAAGTCAATTTCTCTTGCCATCGACGCAGGGATATGTTACTTTTTCCTCGAAAATGGAAACAATAAAACACATCTCAAAAATAATAACTGTAACACGTAACTATACGAAACGCGTAGAAAAGATAGATAGACGTAAAGACAGAATAGACTGTAGAGCATTGAATTCGTATTCTATCGAATATTTTTGTATTTTACGTTATTTACAACGTTAGATCAAACGCGTCTCCTTTACGACAAATGTTTCAATTTAAGAAAACGAGAACTGACGCCGAGTGCACTCGATATAAAGACAGATTCGGTATGACCGTTAATACCTGTTTCTCGCGCCAACGTACCACGTATTGCTTTCCATGCATCGAAGGGTGAATTTTTCCGCTTGTTCTATCGCGATCGATCGGAACAGAGCGTGAACAGAGAAAATTCGAAAAAACATTGAAAATGTTATACGCGGACCGTGGTTCGCCGTGCACGGAGTAGTATAAACGAAACGAGAAAAACAAAAACAGGATTCACCGGAAACGGCCAGTTTGCTCGGCCGTGATTTGTTTCGTGCTAGCGCAACTTATTCCGGCCGCGCGCAAAACTACGCGAATTCGTTTCTGTCGTTCGCTTTGATTTATCCACCACCGCACCACACCGTTCTCGTTGTGTCTAGTCGCTTCGTTTCACTTCGCATCGCACAGAGTCAAACGCCACGCGCGAAATATTCAGATCTCGTCAACCACCTTGGGATTAACGCGACGCTGCATTACCGATTGGAAAGATACATATACAGCGGATACAGTATTGGAACGAAATACGTAGCATGAATTTTCACGCGCGAAATAACTACGTTTATCTTCGTGGAAAGCTCGTCCGCGATAAAGCAAAGGAAACACCTATCGCTGGGACGATGGCAAAATACTGTATAAACTGGTGCGAGCGATGCAACTAGACACGCGGTAGTTGCAACACTATTGCCGTTTAATCAAAGCGGAAACTGTCTGGGGAAATATAGACAGTGGATGATGGGGCGACTAACATAAAAAAAATAACCTTGTCGGAAACACAAAGGGAAAATTATAGCGAAAACGGGTTTAACCTGTGTGGTTAGTTTAATTGCGCATACGTCTGCGGCAACGATAAACTCGTTAAAATATGCTCGTGTTGGTAGCGTTCTCCAATTTATATCTAACTTTCCTTTTCTACTCTTTCGAATATGCTAACACGGATTCTTTTCACAGAGTTTGTTAATTAGCCAACACCCTTTAATCTTCCATCGATCTTTCCTCTACGTCTCTTTCCATATTCCAGCCTGGCGCCTGTACATCTACTTCGTTTTATTCGTTTTTATTTATTTTATCTTCTCTTCTACCTATTTTATCTTTGTTCCGCTTCTCTTCCTCCCTCTTATTCTTCTATGTTCTTTTCTCTTGCGATTCTCAGTCTGGAACAACCACTGATATTACTCGCTTGTAAATTGATCGGATTAATAAATTAGATTGAATTAACACGCGAAGTATATATAATATCATCGTATATGAAAGTAGAAGAGAAAGTTGCAACGCCATGTCAAAGAAATGCTCGAACGCAGGCAATCGAGCGATCTTGCGCTCTTTTCAAGCTCCTAAGACCGCAGCGACCATCGAAGATTAATTAAAACGAAGAGTAGGAGAAAAGGAACGCGTGAAACGATAAAAACAAGACCGATCGACTCTCGATAGAGAGATAAGTTTGGCGATAGCGATAAATATTCGAATCGAACGAAAGTAGCAGCGGTATGTTGGAAGAAGAGAAAAGCGCGATTACTCGGGGAAAAAGTGGTGAAATGAGAGTAAATAGGAGGAATGAAGAGGACAGTTAGGGGAGAATTAGTTAGAGAAAATCGAACTAGTAGAAAGCGAGATGGAAAGGAGTATTACGCCGTGGTATGAGACGAAGCCAGCAAGTAGCAAGGAAAATGGAGTATATCGAAAATGAACGGAGTAAACGGAAACAGGAGTCGGCAGGTCGAAGGGAGAGTCTCGCGAGAAAAACGAAAAACACACATGCGCAAAAAATAAACTAGAAAAATAAGGAACGAAATTACTCCCTTTTTCGCCATGGAAAGGGTGTCGCGTTCGCGCAAGAGAAAGGAACGCGCTGCAGCGGTTAGAAAATAAGAAATACATTCCGAGCGAAAAATTAGTTGCGGTCGCGAAGAGACAAAGTGTAAGAAGAGACGAGTGAACACGGGAAATGGGACGAAGACGAGGAGAAAATGAGAAACCGATACGTATAAACTGACAGACGATTGATCAAAGAGAGGATACGTTTGGAATCGAGTGATTTCAGAACAGGTGCATCGCGATAAATGCCGTTCGTTAAACAAGCTTACTGGGCCCCGGCTTAATTGCTTAAGTGTATAAATCGTTTTATACAGCCGACTATCTAGAAAGCCCACATCCGATGCACGACGCGTGAAAGACGACAGATAGATAAATTGCACGGAATGATCGAACACGATCCGTCTACGTCGATAGATTACTCTGTACGGTGTACTTCACCGAGTTTCTTGTAACGCGTTTAACACGTTCTACGCGGCAAACTATGATTACGTTTGCTCGCTACGCGTTTCAAGACAACACAAAGGGCGTTCGCCTGTCATGCGTCGAAACAATTTCACGCGATGCTAATCAGAGTCAAAAATTCCTTTCGAGAGACTTTGATCCGCGATTCCTTTCAATTTGCATCGAATATGCGTATACGTGGAAGTTGAAGTCGAAGACACGCCACGCTGTTCGCGAATAAAGTTTCAAAGATAATCTACGCGCCTTTATTTTAGCCGACGATAAATTCGATAACTTTTTCCACGATGCTTCAAAGGTATTAGCCAGTCATCGAATGTTCTCTTAAGCGCATCTAATCGAACTCTAGGCTCCTAACGAATAAAAGCCATTGGTGGAAAATACTTCTTTTACTTTCGGAAAGCGGTACGTATCTCCTGAACTCCGGGCTTATATTTAAGCGAAGGCCGATTTTAACACGGTTGCATATCAGTTGAAGTCGAGAGACCGTTATCTTACCGGCGTGTACGCTCGCCCAGTAGATAAGGGCTGCTCCATCTCTAAACCTATTACATATGCGCGCGAGCACACGGACGCGTCTAGCCACCCCGGCCAAATGTTAGCAACCCCTATTTCAATTTTACGCCGACTTGCCTGAGACCCTATCAGCTATGACGTTGATGGAACATAATTGTGGCGCGGCTTTATCCGACCCCTTCTGTCTCTTTTTCTCCAGAGAATTGCATTCGATGCGATCATCCTCTAAACTTTAAATCGTTCTTATCGTGCGTTTTGAAAAGGGCCAACCGTCTTTTTTCGTCACGACGAATGCCAACTCTTTGGTGGATTTCAGAAAATAATGTTTGCTTCGATCGTTTCGAGGCAAATCCTGCGACGTATCGCGCATATCGAGTAAGAAGGGGAGTGTCGCCACCCCTTTGCATGGGCTCGTCAAAAGACGAAACAGATATCTCGAGTAACGAACGTCCCTCGAATATGAAACGCAGAGACTGATTATAGCCCTAACCTTCAGCAACCTGTATCGAGGAGGCAATCATTTATGGATTACCGTTGGTTCTTTCTTGTTGATCGTGCGTCTTCGTTAAAGCACAAGCTGAAAAACATCAGCGATTGATAGAAAAGCCATTTGCGTCGTATAAACGTTCCTTTTTAAACGCTGTTCCTGCATAACGACGATTCCGCGATATTTCAATTTTCATTCGATAATCGCTCATCGATTTGCCTGCAGATTAGCTTTGTGGCTGAAATATCTGTATGTATTCTATCACCATGCTTCACAAGATCCATTAATTTTTCTCAATCATACGTGCAAACCAATCGCATCGCAAGGTTCGATGCGGACGAGAGCGATATCTTTCCGTACGACAGAGAAATAAAGTTCTCCTATTTGGCAAAAGAAAAGTACATACGTATGTATTTCCTCGTCCTTCTACACGCGCTGCAGCTGCGGCGATTTGCAAGGATCGACCGCGTCGGCTCGTATTCGTCAAACTGCCGCAGCAGTTTCAAGGTTGTCGCGATAAAACGAATTCGGCCGGTCACAAAATCGAAACACCTACGATTACGATCGACGAAAGCATATCCATAAGCTGAATGACGGTGAATGCGATCCCCGACGGATGAAACGCGCGTAATTGAATGCTCGAGTCTCGAAGGAGAGGGCTGAGGTAATTTAAATGCATTAGAGTTTAGAAAGTTTCTTATTAACCGAAGTGCTCGTGATCGGATTCGACGTGGCATTTGTATCTTGAATATTTCATGACACGGCTGCCAAACAGCCGGGATGACGCGGATCCCCTACACTTAGGCGTATTCGCGCGCGCATGTAAGTGTGTCAATCGATGCACGCGTAGAGTGTATCGACTTCAAACGACCACCGCTACTACGTATGTATATGTATACTTCGTCGTTATACCTTTCAGTCCCTACTTCCTGAAGAGAAAGTTAAATTCGACAAAATTTTACCCACATGGAATAAACCACGGATAAATACATATTTAAAAAATGACGTAAGGTTCGTTTTTCCCCATGAGAAATAAGCGTATAATACGACGTGGTATAGCGTTATACGCGCGTAGATTCTTTCGTATACTTTCAAAGTATAAATCGAAATGGAAGAGGCATGAAATGCCCGTTATTGTCGTTCTTGTCTTTATTTATTTCAAAGAAGATTTCGCTAGTCTCCTGTAACGACGATACTACTCCGTGTAACGAATGCCGGTAATTAAGGATTACGAGAGAAGTTTCATTTACTTTTAGCTTATATTGGTTTACAGCGTCACGTCGGCCAAGATACACAGGTAAAGTTTTCAAGCTGTTCTTTACTTCCGCTAGCAACGACCAACTCGAGCTCTTTATAAATAATGTTGTAGCAAATAGTATAATTAAGCGTGTTAATTTCGACATAAACGGTTTTATTATTTACTTTCGTACCAACAATTTCGTTTCGTTCGGCCATGATACGGTCATAAGCGAGTGCGATAAGACATCGTCGCGGTAAAGAAAGTAAACGACAAAGTTTACCGTTCGCTCCTCGAGCGATAACTGAATTTTCTTTTTCTTTGCAGATCCTTTTCTTTGCCAGCCGTTCTTGCTCTTTCCGTTCGGGCTTTTTTTTTAATAAATGGGAAGATGTCACGACCGACGGAAATTTTGACAGTTCTTGCATTTGTCATTTTCGACAATCGCGTAATTCGACGGTTGCTCGACGAACCAAACGATCGTCAGTTGTACCGAACGTAATTCCAACCGTACCTTCGAATATCGCTTATTTATTCAAACAAGAACAGTCGTTGTTGCGTCGTTCAATAACGGTGACCTCTTTCTTAAATCTCGAAAAATCGACCAAAGTATCGACGAATTATATTTCCAAGAAGTAATATTTTCGTTAACAATGAAAATTGGGACGGATATAGAAAATATAGTGAGCGAAAATAGTCGTAAAGTTAATCTACTAAGATTAATTTCATCCACTTTAAAACTATTTTTTCTCCTAAGATCTTTCATCTTGTCGACTACACCGCTTATTATATGATGAGATATCCAAAGGGAGCACGGTGCACCTCCTTCCGGCGTTATTCAATTTCCTTCGTCCGTCTTCCTTCATCCGATCCGCTATCGTCTAGCGCACGATAGATGAAACGTTCGTTGAATTTGTGTAAAGCAGACAGCGATAGTCACGGTAGCGAAGCAGAAGACCCACGAGCCATGGAAACCGAGCGGACTTCTTTGCCGAATTCGCAATTTTTACCGGAACGAAGAGATAACCTATCGGCGTTTAATGTTGCGTTACGCGACCTGACGTTTTCACCGATACGCGGCTATCGATTTTCAGTCACGATATCTTACCATCTGCGGAAACACGTCGGTCGCACGATTCACTCCGTAAATTTCAGGACAGCGAGTCCCCGAAGTGTCAAGACTCTTAAACCGCGATGAATCTATATGCTATGCCTATCCACCTACCGGTACGCGTATGATAGACACCGATCCTTCTATCTATGCCGAAATATCTGCATATTTGCAGCGATAGGATATGCATATTGACGGTGCATAAATATCAGATGTTAGTTTATAATTGCACATCACGAACTATTATACTTGGTACAACGAGACGTGCAAATTTCAGCCTTTTATAAAAATCGTTGCGCTTCCACGACGGGTAAAAATGAACAAATGGAACTCGATCCATCGTAATTATATGTATATCATTCGGTATAAATTTCGATAACTAAGATAATCCGGACAGGAAAAACCCCGAAGCTAATTAAAAACGATATACAATTTGTATAATATTTTTCCAGTTCTGTGGTTATCGATCGAAATTTTTTATTCTTTTTTTTTTATTTTTATCTTCATCGAATGTCACGAACGTTTTAAAAGTGCGAAATACGCGAGGGTCGCTGTTTCGGATAACGACGTCGATGTCAGTTTCAAAGACGAGTATTTCATCTTAGTTTCGCAACCGCGTTGCAGTTCTTTTCAACGAAATCGCCGCATCGGGGGCGTGGAGCGAGTGATTTCATGTTCGCGCGATCCATTTTAACTCGAAGAGACCCGAAGAGAGAAACTTACCAACTGATCCGCGAACGAGCTCTTTCAAGCTCGAAGAAACGAAAAGCGGCCACGTCGATTCGTGAGTCGGTCGATTCGAGCTGTCCATCGCGTCAAAATTTCCTAACTTCGATCCGAAAGAATGCAATTTTTCTGGGCTATTCCATCGACGATGCACGCCAACGTGAAAAGGTCGAAAGTCGACGTCGTTTATCTTGGGGTCATCGATATATAATCGCCCTTGCGTCACTAACGCGTTGCCTCGTAATCCCAGCTTCGTCGAACGTCACGGAATCGGCTCGTTTATAATGTATTCCAACGATAGTTAACGAAAGGCTATTTCCTGATAAATTCCGACTTTAGGATGACATTTCGTTGGGAAAAGCGCGCATCCGTCGATTATCTTGCGTATTATTGCACAATAGTCGGTGTATCTCGGAAAGCAGCGTGCACGAAAACGGAAGAGTAAAAGTATCAGCCAACTTCTTCTAGCGCTCTTGTAAAACTTAGCGGGAAGCTTATTCCAAAGGACAGTCGCTGTTAGAGAAGGCCATCCATATAAACGAATCGACAGTTAAACGCGAGAGTTACGAGCGACTGGAATTTCGCGAAAGCGGTAGGAACTTTGCAGAAACTGTCGCCATAAACCTTATCGAACGTTTTATATATTACAGGCAATAGAATTTTCTTTCAAGGAGACCTATTCCTTTTTTAATGGAGCATCCGCGACCCGTGAGCCGTACGTTCGACGCGCGGCATTCTCTGCTTTCGATATCGGGGATCGTCTGCGCGACCAACGTAATAATTTCACTGGATCGGGAATGAAGCGCGGGGTTCAAGGACGAGCAGAATTCCGAACTCTGAATTCTGAATTGCTAGATCTCCGTAACAGGAAGAGGTCGTGAAACGATCGATGAATCAACCGACCACCAGGCGACAAGTATTTATCATGCGTTTAAGCTGTATCCTTCCCGCTCGTTTCGAATAGGTTGTTATCCTAGGGGGTATCGTGGGACAGGTTGAACGCTATTCGACTCGGTTCGAGGGCGAGCCTGCTGAATCTGAAATTCCGTCGCCACATCGAGTACGCGTCGTCGTCGCTGATTTCATCCAGCTCACGTACTTGGTCCTACTGTAAACTCGCCCCGACATAACGACGTATTCCTGGTCGATATACAAAGGCGCATCTAAATCCTCGCAGCTTCTGTCCGATAGACGCTTTGGTCTGTCTACGTAATGGAACACGAAACTCGGTTGAAGGAGCGGCTTGTTGGTGTCGGCACGTCACCTACCTTAGCATCTGATCTCTCCTCTCTCTCTATCTATCTTTCCGTATCTCTTCTTCGTCGTTCTCCTCTATGTAGATAGATGGTAATTTCGACAAACATACTGTTACTTGCATTTTAGATTTCCGACGAAATTGCCGGGTTGGAACGTCGCGAGAAGTCGTCTGCCAGTCAACCACCGCGATCGACTGCTTCCTTGCTTTATCCGCCTTCCTGTCTTTCCCACGCGTCCTCCTCTTTCTCTCTTTTCTCTCTTCTTCGCTTACTTTCGTCGATCTTTCAACGTGTTCGTTAATCGGACTGTAACACGTAGAATATCGCATCGTACCGAAGGGTTTCCTTATCGTCATACTCTCGAATCAAGTATTATCTTTAATTAATAATAATTACTCGTCCTACGAAAAATACTTGGACAGATTCGACGTTTAAAATTGCAAGATTTGATAAAAATGAGAAACGGGTGGCAGAGACGAATAAAAAATGATCTTTACTATCGCGAAGGAAGATAGATGGTAAGTAGGTGAGGGGATAAGAAGAATTTCGCAGAGATAAGATTGCGGGGTATACCGTATACGGTACAGAGTAAGTAAGTACGTATCTCAGTTCTTAACACAACGAAACGTTGCTCGCTTCGAGGCAAGTCATGGATCGTAATAATTTTGTTTGAAAGTACCTTCAATCACGATCGATCCGCTGTTTTATCGACGTTGTTTTACGCCCGCTATGATTTTTTTACGACGCCATCCCTTTTCACGGCGAGAATCGTAAGGAAAACATCGCGCATTCGTTTGCACGCATTAGAATTTACACCGCAATAAATCGATATTGATAAAACCTCTCCTGCGAATACCGGTCAATATTTCAAAAGCGCAACAATACAATTTGGACGTCGCGATCCTCGTCGATAATATCCGACATTGCGATAGAACGATATCGAACGAAGGAACGTTTGTAAAATTATAGGCAATCGTGGCTATCGCGTGACGAATAAAATGATGGTGGTCGATCGCCCTCGAAATCAAAGATATCGCAGAGAAGTAAAGAAAATAACGCGATATCGGTCCGTTTTACCGCAAAAACCGCGCATATCGCTGTAAGAAGGAACGCTCAAAAGCAGGTGGTATGCGGCAAGTGCAAGAGTTTTATGACGATCGATGGTACGAGCGAAAGGTAAAAACCAATCGCGGGGAGGAAAGCGAGGAAAATCGTAACGCGGTACGCTGAAATCGACCATAGGACGGAAAAAGTACCGCGTTTATACGTAGCCGCTGTTCACGGTGTTTACGGCGGCAATTCCCATGTCCACGGGAAAATAAAAAAGCTGATTTAAACGGAAAATCGGAATCGGTTGGAACCGTGTTTCGCGCGTTAGTCAAATTTTCGTATTACACTCGATGCGGTCTCGATCAGTGACGAACGAACGAACGAACGAATCTTGAAGAAGGAAACAACCGGTTGCAGGAAGTAAGAGTCTCCGAGGTTATCGATAGGCGGAGATTTTATTCCGCCGCGACATACAACCGTATCGCGAGTTTGCGCTCGCGATCTGGCGGCAAATTAAATCCAATCTATAGCGAGTTTCTTGTATTTACGCAGCCAGGTGTGAAATGCTTTGGTGCACGCATCCTCGCGTGCCTCGCAACTCTCGCGAGCAGCCATTAATTCTTAAATCTCGGATCGTTCCTTACCGCCGGAACGCCTACCCCGCGGGAACCCTCCTATTGTTACGTTATATCGCGCCACAGTTAGATAACCGAACAAGTTTCGTTTAATGTTATCGACTCGTGGCTTTCCGTGGCAGCTATCGCATGCCAAGAATTAGAACAACAATGTTTAGCATCGATGAAAGCACGGTGAACGCGATACAATTTCACGAAATTCGAAAAGGTCGGTAAATTGAATTTCTTAATCGATCGACCGATTACGGATACGTATTTCCGCGTCCCATCGATCCCGCTTATTCGTATTCCTGGTTACGCGATGGTAACGCGATTGTCAAATTTTGGTTGGAAAATCATGGAGCACAGCGCTACAGCGTACGGTTAATCCTTGGTACCTCGTCGCCATACTGTTCGAAACGTCCTCGTTATTTCATATTAACAAGGTACCGTTCGGATTGATCCGAGCAAATGCATGTTTCGATTCATTCAATTAACGCGTTCACTCGACCATTGAAACGCGTGATTAATACGACTGGGACGTGTTTATAAGCGATCGCATCTGGAAACGGCTTGTTAGAGGCGAACGTCCGTTCTCGCGATCGAATCGAAACAACAACCACCCTCCGATGCCTCTATTGCTGGCTTCTAGCTTATTTGTTTATTTACACGATCGACTGCCACGCGTTCCGACGATTATTAACGTTACTCGACTTGGACCGAGATCGATATTACGCTTTCGGGGACAAATTGAAAGTCACTTTGGCATTGACTGATGCGCGCCCATCCAGTTATCGAACGCACGCGTTTATAACCACGCACATACCCGTCGGTTGTATGAAATTCAAAGAAGAAGAGAATACGTATTCGTGCGAATATTTAGGTACTCGATTTCGTCTTTTGCGTCCGAGCTAACTCGTTCCTTCTCATTTACGTTATAATTAGAGCAATTCTCGAGGAAATTTTTCGGGATACCTTTCCGGTTAAACGGAACGATTTTAACGAGCAACGCGTTATCCGTCGAAACATGAGCGGACAGATGAGATTCTTTGCTTTTTTCTTCCTCTATTCATAAAATCGTACAAAGAGAATCTGCACAAAGTAAACCGAATAGAATTTCGTTTCATCTGGTCCGCCGGTTGAATCGTCGGGTATCTTGGTTTCCGAACTCGTTGTTTGACCGACGATTAGCGAGCTCAAAGCGCGATAAAAATATCGCAAAGAGAAAACCCGGCCTCGGTTTTGTGTTAAAAAAAAAACAATTTTCCTCCACGTTATCGTTCGTTTCGGTCGCTGGAGACGAATATCTAAAAACTCGAGGTCCTCTAACGAAGCGTTAATCCGAGTCGAACGCAAACCGAGTTAATTCCATGCGAGGGGCGTTGACACGTAATCATCGAGAGAAGCACTCGAGCGTACGTGATGTCGGGGAATTAGTGAAGCGTCTCGAGTTCCGCAAAAGGACTCGTCGGAGCGTCGCGACGCCCGGCCAAGGTCTACGTGACCGGATATACAGAGACATACGGTTGGGGTGTCGGGTGGAGAGAACAAAGTTTTTAGTCTTGGTACAGGGGACAAGGAGACGAACGAATGGACCGGGGAAAGAGACGGACGGTTTACTCGGCCATCTTCTTTGATACGACACGGCGTGTATGTATCACTGCGCGGCGCGATCATTACGCGGCAAACGGATAAGGTAAACGAAATACAGACTGTTGGACGACAATGTGTCCGCAAACAGGCAGCCGTATACAAGCCTAGCCGAATGGAAAGGCTGGGCAGATGGACGAAAAGCACGCGGAGCAAAAGATCAAGTAGCGAGAAACTGTAGCGTGGCTGATATTTGTACTCTTATCTGGTGCTCGACTCGTGCCACGGAAAGCCCTCGACATCGATCACTTCGGTCCGTGATACGGAACTCGTTGACCGAAATATAGACAGCAGCCAGGCGAATTCTCGGCTCTCTACGCCACTGAAAGAAGAAGTTGCACGCCGCGGAATCGGACTATTCGAGACGGCGCGTGGTGACGATGACGCGCACGCACGAAACGCCAAGAGTTGCCTGCGTTCCGGAGGGACCGAGTTTCTTTTTTCGAGAAGCGACTCGATGGAATCGTCGAGTACTTGCACTCGCGTCGAGTACGACGACGCGTCTCATCGTCGCTCTAACAAAGAGGGGTTCGCGAGTACGGCTAAACGCACGTACGTCGTACGTAAATCCACTCGGCAAACGAAAACAGGGTTTCGCTAGTCGTTGTCTGGGATCGCACGATCGTGAGACAGAACGATCGTTCGTTCGAATTTCTAAGCCGTATACTGGAAACTCGTAAGAGTAGCGAATAATTGCCGGTCGTCGCGTATTTACCTCTAGTTTCGATCGACCGAACGATCCCCGAATCGCGATCGTTATTTATACGAAGCGTTGAAAATCAATATTTCACGGCCGTGCGAAAAATCTAGCAGCGCGAAAATGAATTTTTTCGCCAAAGTGGCGGTGGCGCGGCGAGAACGAATTGGCTTCCATTTGTAAACTCAATTAGCACGGAAAACTATTAATTTGCTGGCAAGTAGAATTAATCGAGTACCATCGCGACGACAAAGAGGGGTGTTAAATGCAGCCGAACGAGCGCACGCGCTACGGGCTTGCTGAAACCGAAATTCCAGCTTTTTACCACGGCGGCGCGCGCGCATTCGTAGTTTCGTTGCTACAAATCTTTGATTTTACGCGACGAATCGCGTGGCACTGGTGATTCCGAGGTGCGCGCGTGCAACGTTACGACATATAGAAAATCGAAGATGCGCGATTTCGTGTAAACGACTCATTCGTTGGCGGAAACTGTATCGATGGTGAATTAAATTATGACGAGGAATCCCGTTGTTCGAGCATAAAGAGAAATCGTAGCACCGCGTGTTTCGCAATCGTTCTGCCGTTAATGAATTTCGTTTCTGGCGATCGATCGAGCGACGCTTTTCAACGGCGACGAGGGGAATCGAAATGCGCCGGGGCGCAATGTTTTTTTACGAAATTCGGAAAACTATAATCCGCCGTTCCGTGGCAAACGAAAACGCGATTTTCTCTAACAAGGTAACACTAAATTGCAAAGTAAATTCTTTTTCGAAAGGACGCATCGAAGCAGACTCGCGACACGACTCTATCGATGGGTAATACCTAATCCGGACATGATCGGATTTACTTCTCAAATTGGCCTTGTTACGAAGTTGCTAACTCTATGGAAACCGTTTACGTTTCTCTACGAATCTATGCTGCAGACGTAAATATGAAGGCTTTTAGAGAATTTACGGCGAGGTTCTAATTCCGTTTGAATTAAACGGATATGATTTCGCGCGACACGAACGAAAGTTCAGCGAGCAGCTAAAATCTAAATTCGAGTCCGATAAACCGAATCTTACGATTTTCGACCGAGCTTCCGATATGTAGGTAGTACTCGGCCATCAAAGCTGAAATTGGTCGAACGGAGGACCGATGTAATGGAGTCGTCGGATCGATTTTCGGACAACTGCGAATGAATAGAAAAAACAGCGAAATTGCTGTTGGAACTTCTCCGTTCGATGAGAACGAGAACTTTAATGGAGGTACAAATCTCAGTGAAATGGATCCACGAATCATTTCCCACGAATCACGTTGTCTCTTCGTTCGCTTTGCCCGTTTCTGCCTTCACGTCCACGCCTCCGTTCTGCTGTTTCGTGGCTCGCGTACACGTACAAAATCATGATCTATCATAAAAAAAAGGAAACGCTCGCGTAAATCGTCGCTCGGCTACCTTAACGGACGATGTCATTTGGCGAAAAAGACGCTCAAAATTAGACATACTCTTCCAATGATACTCGTCAGCTTCACGGAACCAAATACATTTTTATGGAACAGCTACGTTGCGAAACTAAAGGCACGTTGAAACGAAAAATAATTGCTATTAAACGAATGTTTACAGTAGGTTAAAATGCGAGTATAACGTTATAATTTGTTGCATTTGCTTTTTTTATTCCCTTTTAAGCGTCGTTCTAGCAACAGCCCTAATAGTACTCGATGATATTGCGACAATTTTAAAACGCGTCAAATGCACGCAAAATGTGTCATGAGTAGCCGGTTGCGTGCGATCGGACGTGAAAATCGGACGACAATGACAGCCGATGCAATAATTGAGTTGTAGCTAATAAAATTCCTCAATTACGTGACAGTTAGAACGCTTCGTTCGTACTCTCTGTCTGCTACGATATTTATACCGAATATGACACTTAATCGCAAATTGTTTCAAATTGTTTGAACGCGAACCGTGATATCCTGCTTAAATTAATTGGACCTCGTTCGAAATAGCGTTCACGTTAAAAAAAAAAAAACGAAGAAAACAGAATTGTTTTCGGTAAAACAATTAAGCGAGCCGCTGTCGATGCGAGCTTCAACCTGAGGAATAATCGGTTAATTAAGGTGTCGCCGTGTGAAACGTAGCAACCGAACGATAAAGCTTCATTAAGCGTTTACCGATATCGTGATCGAACGACAAGTTACGTATTTCCCTGGAAACTATTCACGACGCGGCGTAGTAAAATTAAATTTGTAAATTAATTTTTAGATCGTTCCGGACATCGTTCGAACGAACGAAGATCCGTTTCGGGATCGATTTATAAGCAGAAATAAAACTAAAATACTAAATTTGAAAAAAGAGATAGCTTCTTGTTCGATATTTGGTATGCGAACTAAAAAAGGAGGTTCCTGTTTATCAGACTTCTATGAAAAATGTTTCTGCAAATAAAAGTTCGTTCTACACAGTTTACATCGAAACCGTGTTCAGAGAGAACAAGTTTGTGGACATAACTCTACAACTTATGGAAATTTCTGTTATGAAAAAATTGTTCTGCTAGCGACGGCGGTACTCGGATCGTTTCGATGAATTCCGACCGTGTTTAGCGTTTCAATTCCGATTATATTATATCACACACAGCGGTATTTCCAGTATCTAATTCGTGTTTTGGTCAAGGTCCTGACAAATGAAGCGCAAGTGCTGAGCAGTTTCGTTCGAGCATCGCGGTAGACAGTGCGTTAGAAAAAATTTTAATCACTTGGCAATGGCAATTCGCCTGATATATTTCAGATTCGCGAGACTAGATCGTCGCGCTCCTGGAACAATAACGATGATTCGTTAAAAATTGGAACCTTGTTAGCAGCTTGTAAAAAATGCACTGTAACGCGTTTTAATGCTGCTCGACCGCAATAAATTTTCCAAAATTCTGTCCATCATAAACGAAATTTCATTCGTCGAAATTTTTCCATTGTCTCCGTTCTATATCGCGTAATCAAAATGTATTGGATATTTTAAAAAAAGGAGGAATCGGAATGTGTGTAATTGTATTTGCAGTTAAGTGATCGTTACGTATTAAATAATCGAAAAAAAATTACAAAAATTCGAAACTTAACAACTCGTCCTTATGCATTATTGTTGCGCGTATTATCCACCAATATGTATTATCCTTCTAACGATTCATTCGTATTCGTACTCGTATGCAAAAAGAACTCGTAGAATATACTTACGTTTTTTAATTACGATAATTATTTTGTAAAAATAATTCAAACGATTATACGAAGACTGTGCTCGTTAAAAGTTGCAAAAATGTTAATGATTCAAAAATTTTGCCACCCGGAGACCTTTTCAACCAAATTACAACATAAAATGACGAACAAGTCGAAGCGAATGCCCTTTTGAATTACGCAGTCCACGTAGAAAATAAAACATTAACTGGTACTGCTGCCAAACTCGTTCAGGAAGTTGACCGTCGTTCTTGACATCGCATCGGGCAGCCGCATTTGGTAGATGTGAACGCTAACCCTCTCGTGACAGTAAATCAGCCAGATGCATCCTAAGTTATGGCTGAAAAAGAGCGCGCTCGGTAATTTCGGTCTTAATCTGGAATTAAACCGGAGGAAGTTTCTTCAAAGTTTTTCAATTCACCTTACTTTCCCGGTGATATCCGTTCGTGCGGTAGAATGGGGCATACTATACTCGACTCGCCATTTTGGGCTGTTGCATATTTTCGTTGTTTTCGATGTTCGCGAAAACTCCAATTAGCAACTTGGAATCCCTTAATCTCCGTGGAACTTTTGAGAAATTCGATGATCCGAGATATTTCCAAAAGTTTATAAACGCCACTACTAAACTAAAATAATATGGGACGCTTCGATTAGTTTTAAAACGATTATTTCTAGAATTAATAGTTAATTTCTCTTAATACGTACGTACCGTTGGTACAATCGCACGGGTCATTAATCTTCCCTGATGGCCTGGGTACCGATCTTTTCTCCGTTTTTATGGATCGCCGTCTTTCGCGCAAAGTGTGAAATGAATTTTGAGCAGCGGCTACAAACGACAAAACAGTGGCAAAAGTTTGATGAAACAACTACACGGGCGACGATCGATCGACCGCACGACATCGTTGTAATGGGACGACCAAGTTCACCTCGATATCGGAACTATCCCTGATACCGAACATGGCAGATGGTGTCGAAATTTACATTTCTCGCATATATCGGATGTTTATCCGTCTTCTGGATCGGTCGTCGAACTATCAAACGCGACGCGATCTTCCGACCTGATTGGTCGAGTCTCCGCGATCGCCTTTTGAATCGCTCGCGACAGCTGCGCTTGTAATTAAAAACGCTGCTGGGAAAACGCGATTCCCATTTATGGCTCGCTCTGTATGCGCATTGTTTTCCGAATTCTCGATCTGCCGGTTCGATCGGCAAATTGCACGGCAAAAACGACGACGATGAAAACGGGGAACGCGCATCGAAACTAGGAAACCGTCAAATGTTTTCGTTCGAACAGAACTTTTAACCAGTAGCTGATTCGTTGTTCAAAATCCGACCCGGTGCATCGATGTTGATTTTTGAGCAGGCCTCTGCTTGAAGTCGAAACATCTTGGCCCAGCTCCTTTGTACTTTTATCTTGTCCGGTAAATTATTTAATCGTGTTGTGAAACGTAGAATATGGTATTCTCGTACTTCGATTTATGTCGTTGATATAAATTCGTATTTATTTCGAGAAAATGAAACGAACCGAAGGAAAAATGAAAGAAAAAAAAAAGAATCACTGGCGAGAATCGAAAATCGATGGACGCCTCTCGCTGAAACGCCTTCGTCGCTAAATCCTACGACCTTATCGAACGGTTTCGTTTAACCTAACGCCATGAAACTACCGAGATAACGACCAAGAGAGGGTGGCGAATGTCGAGAATCGTCGAGTCGCAGGGAAGGCTAACGCCGATTTACGAGACCACAATTTTGAATACGCTCCGTGGAACGAAACGGAGTGCTCCATAAAACGATGTTTCCGTTTATTCCTCGCCGTTAGCGCTGGCACTGATTCAATTATCAATTATCAATTGTCAATTATCACTTTGTATGAGATATGAAACTCCGTGAGGAAATTTGAAGTCCGATTATTCGTTTATTCGAAGTCTGCACATGAAACAAAATATATTTCAGCAGAAAATAAACACTTTGTATAGAACTATTGAGAATACGCAGGTATTTGCGAGGGCGTCCATCGTTCCTACCGCTATTCCACATCTTTCGTTTTTCTCCTTTCGTCCAGGTATTCTTTCTTTCTCTTGATAGTATTTCCTCGAGGAAGTTACGATTTAATTCGATCTTTGTAAATTCGCCGGGCCGAATCCACAGTTTATGATACTAGCTACCTCATCGACGACCCGCCATTGGCGAACGACTGACAGTGCAGAATCTTCGTACCTTTATTATCTCGCGAGAAACTTGTTCGTTCGTCGACGGATGGACGTCTCGATCCGAAGGTATCGACATTTTTTCGTAAAAATCGTACGACGCGTCGTCTAACTGTAATCTCACAAATGGGCGAACTTGTAGCATTTGCCGTATATCTGTCGTGCGAACTATTTGTTTCTTTATTACGACGATGTTTCGAAGAAAACGATGGTCTGGAATAAACGACGAATAAAAATCGATTTAAAGCCTGCGTTGAATATTTAGCGTTTTAAAGAGGCAACGCGTCGAAAAGAACGCTTTTGAAATAATAGTGCGAATACGACGTTCGTATCGTATGTAATTTTTTAGCAATAACGTTGGCTGGTTAGATTCTACATGGATTTTCGACGTAAATCGGTTTTTTCTGCGAAATGTTTGATTATTTATTTTATCCGTGCAACTCGGTAGAAAGACGAACAAACAGAGACACGCTGAACAGCCAACTAGACGAAACTATAGCGTGGAGTGGAAATATGTAACCACGTTGCACTGAAAGCGCGCGAATAACGTTTGGGAAACGTAATACGGGACGAGGCGCGGTTCGCCACTCGATGCGGAAGGGAATTCGAATTTTAACCGAAGGTTCCTGGAAGTACATACTTAGAGGTACGGCGAGGAGTTGCGGTCGGTTGGACTCATCGGAAAAGCGGCACTCGTCTGCGGAAGGAGGAATAAAGGAAGGAAATGGAGTGGTCGCGTAGTTTCTCGAAACACGTCTGTTTCTCAGCGGTGTCTCTTCTCTTTCGGTGCTTCTTTCCGCGACATCCTGTCCCCGTTCCTTCCGGAACAGTCTGTCTGAGATATCTTTTAAATGTAAAGCGTCGCTGAAACGCGGAGATGGATGCTAGACTCGCCGAGGCTCGACCTAATTTTTTTCAGTTCCTTTCTTTTCGATGAAGAAGAACGTTGTTGCCGCAACTTCCTAGGAAAGTTATTCGACTTAAAAATTTCGTGGTCGCGGGTTTAATACATGGAATATTCGAGCAATTTCTTTATAGGATATTAAAAGACGTTTTTATAGCGTTCTTCCTCCTTCTACAACGTAGTTGGATAAACGCGAAAAAACTTTAATTGAAATTTCGTATTAGCCAGACTCGTAATTTCCTTATAAACGACGTCTGCCGATATTCGTAAGGCCGTATATACGACGCTGTAAGGTAAATCAAGCTTATTCGCGTTGTTGAATGCTATCGCGCGATTCTAAAGTAATTCGAAATCATGGCGAAAAATATAAGTTACGACGGATCTAAAAGGTAAAAAGGCTAGGCGAATACAAAAGCTTGGCGAAAGGTTGCCGGGAGCGACGCGTCGGTTTCGTGTTACTAGATACGAGAGCTTTCTCTCGTACAGAGGTCACGGTGTTTATCGAACATCCTGTTTAAATCCGCGGTCGGATTCTAGCTTTCCTTCCGCGGCACGAAAAGTCCGTCGAGTTACCCTCTTTACTCGCTGGAAGAAAACAACCAGCCCAAACGATAGTTTGAATTGCTAAAAGTTCGGTCGGTGTGCCGGAGAATGCAACCGCTGCACCGCCTTATTATTATTCCGAATATAATAAGTCACTGGTTGATATGGCTGGTGATTCTAGTTGACTGTCAGCGCCGCGCGACGCGACGTTCGGTTCGTTTCCGTTCCGCTCCATCCTGCCTTTTTTTTCGGATTTGCATACGAACCGTCTAGACTCCGTCGTTCCAGCCACCTACTTTTCCTGCCTGGTTGATTCCATTTGAAAAAATGAACCACCCTCCCGGTTCTTCTTGGTTCTCGCAGCACCATGCCGCGCGGATTCATTTTACGAATGCTTTTCGTCTTAAGACGCTTGTCATACGCTTAAACCCCGGAAGCACGGCCGGAAAAAACCTGAGAGGAAGGAAGCACTTTGATGGAAATACGAATCCGCAAATTTCTGCCGTGCTTGCGTGACTTATACCTTGGGAATGATTGATATGAGAGCGCAGCTTTCGTTGGAATAGCTCGCTAACAAATTAACTCAGACTCTTCCGATTTATAACGGGAAGACGAACGATGTCGGAATAAGCGCGAGTACGTTGATCTGATAGGAAAAATGAAACATGGTTAAACGTAATTCCTCTTTTAGAATTATTGATAATATACGAACGACGCGCAAACAACCTTCGGACGTAAATTTAGGTGAGAAATATATTTCGATACATAGTGGTGCGTTTTGTAGACATTCGTAGAAGGGCAAATATGTTAATGTCGTACGATGTATCGATGCGAGTAGATTATTCAAATAAATACCACCGTCGATGTTTAATTAACGTGGAACGTTTAGCAGTACAGGGTTTCCACGCTTAATCACTGGTCTTTCAACAGAGAAAATCCTTTAGCATATTCATACGTTTGCGAATCCATATATTTGCCGAAAAATATACTCATCGATTAATTAAATTTTCTCTTTAGCGCGTACCGTCGTGTTGATTGATCGAAAAATCGGGGATTTTTTAACCGAAAAGATGATTAATCGCATTTTCTTTTTAAGAAAAATGATCGCGATGATTGACATATTTACAGCTATATCACCGCGAAAACCAACAGTACAAAGATTAATCGATCTAAGGTCAAAAACTCAATAATTCCTATAGGAGATGCAATTTTCTTAAAGCCGTGAATTCTATCTAAAATATTTTGTACAACGTGTCCCAAACGAAAGTTAAAGCTCGAAACATGTGGAAAAAATTGTCCATACTAACGATTGCGATTCATTCTTCCCTTAGATGTCAGGTTTCTTCTTCTACGGTTAGAAAAACGAAACAGTATCGTAATAAGAAAAGTACTCTATCTTTCTAGATATTTCTTCCGAAGATCTACGAGTTATCCTTTTTCCTTGACTTCGTATTCTCATACGTACGTCCTGCTTCTACATATATCTTTGCTCGTTTAACTGCCATATTTTATCGCGCGTATAAAATTCAATACTTATATACATCTAATCTACTGTCTTACACCAACGTATTGCTATATATTTTCTTTCGCGTCAAAGTCGAAAAGATTAATAGCCTAGCGATTTCTGCTCCGATCGATCATTTATCCATTCAATTAATATAAAGTTGGACACAAGTATTGGAATCTTGTGCGTATTTCGTTTAGCACGATTAATTAATCTTAATATTTGCATAATTACGTTCAGTTTTAATTCCAACCATCGACCAACCAATTTTACCTTGGCGATGGAGTCTCTGCGCAACCAAGCTCCGACTGCAATGACTCGTGAAGAAATATTTTTAGAGACGGCAAGCCCGATTTTAATTAAAACACGGCAACGCGTTCGACAAGGGTCTCGCCCGACGACTTCTACCGGAACTCGAATTTTCGGTGAAACGATCGGACGTATCGAGTGTTTCGCGGCCATAAGAACAATGCCAACGATCTCTCAAAACAATCAACTTTCACCCTCTCGCAGTTCAAATTGTTTTTTCCCTTGTTCGAAGCATCGGAAACACGGTGCTCGTCCTCTGCGAGGCGGCAGTTTTATTTTTACACAACACTTTCGGATATACAAGCCGTCCGCGGGCGAACAAAGCACTTTAAACTTCTCTATCGACAGTTTCCCGTTGCTGTTTCGCATGTTCCTGTCTTTTTAGATATATTAAAATTTCGTCTACTTGCGGGAAATAGCGACGCGATAAAGCGGAAGACTATTCGTTATTTAAAAATAGACAAAGGGGAACAGAGAAAGAAAGGAAACGAAAGATCGTCGAAACGAAATGGCGAATGAATACGCGCACAGGCATTTCTAGATCGATGAGACAGAACAACGAAGAAAACATTGCGAAAACGTAATTCTTTGGGTATTGTTGCGCGCTACCTGGAAAGTCTTATCATCGCCCGTCTTTCGCGCGAAATTTCATTAATTAGCGATGCCGAGAGCCTTGGTTCGAGAACGGGACGGAAATAAAAGCAACGTGGTCTGACGAGTTTGGCTTGGTAAATGTGAAAAACTAGATCCCGGGAACGGCGAAACAGCGTCCACGAAACCGCAATAACGATACACCAACCACTGATTCTGGTTTCGCTATTAATCGTCCGTATCGTACGTAATTACGTCTCTTCCAAGGGGAATGAAGGGAAATGCTTGAAAATATAGTGGTGGCAGTTTTGAAACAAAGAAGCCCGTTCAAACACAGGAGAAAAAGATAAACGTAAAGAAGCGACGCAAGGCGAGGGAAAGAGAGAGGAAGAAGCAACGAGAGTCGCTCGGTGGGAAAGAGTTGCTGCGAGCAACTGAAGTTTCTGGTCGGGAGTATAAAACTTTTTACCGCTTTAATCTGAACTTTACGATAAGGAGATTGCATCACACGGCTATTGTAAGTCACCTAGAAGGCTGACTGTGAAGTGCCTTTTACCGTAGTCGCTCGACGAACCAACTTTTTTCTTCCACGTGTACAATCGTACTTTGAAAATGGAATTAAATATCGGCCGACAAAAAGAGGAGCTCCGTATCCACCGCGTTTCACTCGCGTATTTTTTCTGTTTTTTATACCCTCCAACTAATCGTCAACTTACTTAGATTTCTTTCTTAACGATCTACGTCTCCGCGCCGAGCTTTTAACCATCGAAATAGACTATTTACGGATTATACAACGAATCGCCTAACGATCGGAAACTCGGCCCCGATTAACGCGTTTAACGAAATTTGTTTCCTTTGAAGTTGCATCGACGTTCAATTCGACGCATCGAAACGTTTTGTTCTCAAATCGATACGCGGTGCGCTTTTCATCAAAGATTTGTCTCCTCTTTTTCTCTCTCCCTCTCTCTCCCTCTCCCGCTGTCTCTATTTTTCCAGTCTCATCCGTGGAATTATCCGCTTTAGCGGCGAAAGGCTGTCACGACGAAATTGTCCCTGAGAAATCAGAATGGTTAAACGTTCCTCGATTCTCCGAATGGTTTATTTCCTTCTGTTCATTACGTTCCTCTGCGGAGAATTCGCCGCTGTGTACACGGGTAACGTATTTTTCCACCATCGGAAAGCGAAATTTCATAAATCCGATCAATGGTGCTTTGGTTATGTCGCCGTGATCGATGCTTCGATAGTTTTAATTTGAACTCCGACTCGTCAAAGCGAAACGTTCCATGTAAACGACGAACGGTTTTCAATGAAACGATCGATGAAACATGCCGCGTGTACGCGACCAGCCTTGCATACGCAACGAATACGATATCCCTCAGTCGCTGGCAAAAAATAATTTAACAATCCGACTGCTCATTAGCGTTTCTGCCAAGCGTGTCACCGAATTCCGATATACGGCGCCGCGATACAAGTTTCAAGAGATCGGCTAGCTCGTTACGTTGATTTCTCCAATCGCGTTTTGAAATTAATTTTTCTTCTATAATTACGTACTTTGTCACGTCGTGCCGAGTCGCGTCCACTCGGTGCGTCTGGTAATTTAAATCGACGTGGCAAAACGTAATTCCTTTTATCTGTGAAATTTATTAAAAGATCATCGTCGATAAGAATAAAGTACAAATGACGAATATTCGTAAGCAAATATCGAGAATCGCGAGAGGCAACTAATTTGTCGAAACTCCAAACGAAAGTAAACTTGAAAAGATTGAAACGTAAATGATCGAAGAGAAATTTAAATATGTTATCTTCCTATTTCTGTTTTTTTCTTTTTCATTTGTAATTTTCTTTCTTAATATCGAGTAGATAGAACGCTATCAAAGTATAATTATAGACGTGTATAGCTAGACTTCCTAATCATTGATTATACTACTGCGAACGGATGTAAACGTAAATCATGAAACGACGTTGGCTTTTCGTCTAATTATTTTGGCGTGCTTTCGGGTGTTTGTTGGAATTTGGGATACACGCAATTCGGAAAGACAACATTGTAAATTTCTCGTATTCTGAAATTCCAGGACAGCATTCAGCATCGTCGCTCGATTTCCACGCGTTTTCTCTCTAACTGGTAGAGTGGAACTTCCTTTTTGCTGAAATGCACAGTCGCCGGGTGTAACCAAACGTATCTCCCAACGTGATTTCAAATTAATTAAAATTAATTAAGGTTACAAATATTCCGGATTAAATATTTCTACGAGAGAAAACATTTCACATTCTTTGCATTACATGCGCGTTGTTGTCTGAGGTTACAACGAATATTTCACGGTCCCTGTTCCGAAATTATTCTCCATTTATCTACTGTTATAACGTTAATGTAAAATTAATATTGTTACGTACGATACCGATACCTTTCTTATTCGTTCCATGAAGGATTGCGTCGCGGAATAAATCTTTTCGAATAACGATTTATCTTTATCCATAGCAAAACGATATTCTTTCTTCTTAATTATTTTCTGCAACTGCGCCATCGATAGAACTTTGTTGTCACACGCCATAAAGCGGTCCTACCACCCGCGATATAGTTTTCGTCGTGAGCGTTCGTTGAGAAACGACGAAGAACAGACATTTCTTGCAAACCTTGAAAAATCTTTTTCCGCGATATTTTTCCGCTGGACGAGGAGTCGTTATTGCGATCGCCTTCGCGGCCGGAATCCAGTCTTTTCCGTCAGAATCGTATATCTTGGGTGTTCGCGAAATGCCGAGAAAAAGTAATACCGCGAGATCTGGTGATTCAACGTTGAATCGCTCTGTAGCTTCTTCTCCGTCGACTCGTTCCGGTCAGACAAAGTGTCTGGTATCTATCAGAGAAGAGTTTTTTCGAGTCTCGCAAGAACGTGGCAACTATTTTTCGTGGTTTCGCGGCCATGGTAAAAATGGAAACCCGATGGTTCCTCCAACCAGAGCTCATTCCGCTTCGCGTTTCTCCGCGTTGCCGCCGTTATCTGATAAAAAATCGTTAGAGAGTTCTTGTCTTTCTTGTCCGTACAACGATAATCCCTATAATCTAATCGTTTCTGACGAGTTGCGTAACGTTTTCAGGCAAATTGTCGCTGTCGCGATACCGCGCGTAGTTGAATCTTAAAATCGAACGAGATGCGATTCGATCTACTTCGTAAATTTATACTCGCCAGCGTATAATAATGATTAATTTAATAATTCTCTGTTATACGTACACACGCGCGTCCTCTATACGAAATTTTTTCACGAGGTGTATAATCCGCAGCGAGTTATGCGTTAGTCGTTTGGCCCACGCTCGCGCTACATACACACATAGCACAGCAATTAAAACGTACCTCTTGCCTGGCATATTTCCGTTTTATTTTTATCGCGACACGTTGGTTAGTTTTACGCGGACGGACAAAAGCGTTGCAACAACGCGGCTACGTGTCCGAAAAATCGGCTACACGATGCTGTCGGCACCGTTGTCCCAAATGATAACGAAATCAAAATTCTACATCGAAACGGAGATACGTTTGCCACGCTTTTCAGCCATTGGCGTAGAGTTACCGAGAGAGAAACGAGGTTTTCAAATATTTCTGTGATCGCGCAAAGTACGCGTCGATGGTTGAACGATGATGCGGTCGCTCGTTCGGTTCGTTCCATGTTCGTGCTCCATCGATTTTCTCCTCTCGAAGCTACTTGAAAGTTCTTGGAAGAGGCGGCTCGTCTCTACTCCAACTCTCCGAGTTAGTCCACCGAGCAACCGCTTCTTGGCCGCGATCCGAATACATTTTTCGACGGTTTCGACGCAAGAGAACGTGCCGGTGAATCGTTCGCTTCGATAACGGCTCGAGTACGCCAAACGTATGTTTTCGCTCCTCCGATCGATCGATACGTTATTAAACTCTTGACCGAGTGGAAAATAGGGATTCCAGGCATATGTACTTATGTTCGTAACTTCCAAATGCTCGCGAATGCGAGAAACTTTCGTCGGTTAATACACCGATGATAAATTACATATTCCATATATGCACGTTCAAACGTTAGTACAGTGCGCATTGTACGCGCTAATTTTGACTTGTCCTGTTGCTCGACGAATCGTTCCTTGTTTTTGCAAGGGATAACAACTTTTTCTATTACCACGATAAAAAGAAAAAAAAAGATAGGACAGCGTTTGAATAAAAAGGCTGTCATTGCTATTCGAAGCTGATGAGATAATAAGTCGTTCAAAGGTGCCACCAATCTCGCCGAATTCCACGTTCGACAACTCGAAACTAATGCGATACCCTGTGCCGATACGTCGAACGTATAGAATGAAAGTAGGTACGTAGTCGGCGTAAAGAAGGTAGATTGCACGTATATCTCGCTAATTGATTTTGAGTCGTTGCATGCGGCGAGAAACGCGCTACGCGATTAAAGGAAATCGTTATTTAAATATCACGCGGCAAAGCGGTTTTTCCTCTTTTCTCGGTTTCTTAACAAAGAGAAAAAGAGATCAAAGGTATCGAAGCGCGGTTGACGAAATTTTCTCGGCGATCGGCGGCCAGGAAATTGAACCCTGAAGGGCACTTTTCGCGATAAAGCGGATTCATTAGCGAACACGTTCTCTCGCGTACAAGATTTTTCGTTGCTCCGCCGTCTACTCCAGAAGTAGGTCGCCGGCCTTTCGCAAAACATGCCGGCATATAGGTATCGAACGAACACGGAACAACCGACGCGTAAATTGTAATCGTGAAGCGTGGCATGCGCCAACAGAGTTATACCCTTGGAAGAAATATCTTCAAGAAGCGCGAAACAGCGCCGCATTTCTATGCGCTCTGCCGAGGTCGATTCAACGAGGAAACTCGATCTGCTTGGCCAAATTACTGAATATCGGAAATGTCGAACCCGACCGTTGCGGAATTGTGAAACGCTGGAAAATTTGTAGGCCGCGCTCTAATTTCCTTCGTTACGAGAATTAAGCATTTACCCTCTGTGTAGATATTATTCGACAATGCTGGATAAACGAAAAATTTATCTCGTAGCTCGCGCTTTATAGAAACGCTGCTAGTCGCGAATCTTGTTTGATCATCGATTTGGCTCGATCAACGTTCGAATATCAAAGTTAAAGCTAATTATCTAACTTAATTCGACGGCGGTATAATGTAAGCGTTTTATGTAAACGTGGATGTTACGTTGTTAATTATGCATTCACTTTACCGGCGCTACTACCTTCGTATTAATTTGATACGATTATTAGCGCTGAACCTCGAGCAATGATATATGATTATGATAACGCTGATTATGGTAATGAAGGAATTCAGAAGGTCCTAGAATCAAGGCAGACACGTATTCCGAAGGGAAGCAAAGGGAAACGTCGAGGTTCCTTGATTCCGCCGCCTCCGGCAAGGAGTTTCACTCGAAAATTGGTATTCTCCGTGGAATAATTGATTGAATTCGAGTCGGATGGAAGATGTTCCCGACGAGATGAGACGCGATCGAAGGTAGGCGACAGCCTGATAACGACCATTCATTTTTCAAGGGCGTAGCACGCGCGGCGGATACGAGATCGTGGTCCCGAGGAAAGTCAGGTCGGATGGAAAGTTCGTGTCGCATCGAATACCTCATCACTTCAAGCGTTCCTTCTACACGGATCGAACAGCCGCGGATAGGATTCCCGACGACGCTGTTCACTACCGTTTGCAAATCGACGACGAGGAACATCATCTCGAGCTTCGGCCGAATTCCCGTCTCGTTGCTCCAGGCGAGTTGAAAATCTCCTCGATACCCGGTGTCTATGCTAATTTCACCGAGCAACCTTGAAAAAGGAACGCGCTAACGTTTGCTTGTACGAGCTGTAGCTCGTCGGGAACGTTGCAAGTGCCGTTTCATCGCGATAAATTTGCCATAGTAGATTAGTTTTCCCGATGCAACGCAACGTTTCGATTTTAGATTATGTAATAGCGTGCCAGAGCTTTCTCTCTGTAAAGAGATGAATAAATCTATAAAGTTAGACATGTACAGTCCGAATACGATACGGAAACCTTTTTATTCAGGCGCTATCGTAGAAGAGCACAAGGTATCGAGAATCTCTAAAGCTGGAAACAACGATGATTTCTTAAAGAATGTAAAATTGCGAGGAATACGCGACAGCCAGTGCCACTATCAGGGTCGCGTTCTCGGTCAATCGGGCAACAGCGCCTTGTCCACTTGTTACGGCCTCGTTAGTATCGCCTTTTATTTTCCTTTGGCGATTAGTCGTTTGAAAACCTGAATAATATATCGGATTTGGCCTATTTAAGATGTAAAGTTTCCAGCGTAAGCTGGAGACGCGACGTTAATTCGCGGTCTGTTTGAAACAAACGGATAAGGCTTTTAAATTACGAGAGGCAGCCTTCCGGATATATAGCTTTCAAACGGCTCGAACAAATATGGTGGGCCGAGAGTTCCGGCGTAAGATAAATCTGACTAGAAGGAATCTCGGTGTTCTCATCTCCAGGCCGGATATATTAGAACGAAACGATCGTGGTACACGATTCAGCCGGTGGCAGGTCACGACTTTACCAAAGAAACGGAGCACCCGCATGTCGTCTACAAAAAGAGTCCGGACGAATTCGGAAGGAACGCCGAGATTCTCTGTAATGTCACCGGCAATATGGCCAAAACCATTGCCAAGCGCGCTTTCAGTTCGCAGAAAAGCCACCCACCTAAGAAGCAGACTAAATCCTACACGATAGAACTGCTGCTGGTACTCGACAAGACCGTTCTCGATTATCGCCAGGATTTCGACGTCGAGAATTACGCGCTGACGCTGCTCAACATGGTACTAACTTTGCCCTACTTTACTCCTAATTGCCTTCCATTAAGAGTTAAAAATAGGCAAAAGGCCTTTGCACGTTCCAACACATAACACGGATGTACCTGCGTTATTTTCTGCTAATAACAGGATCGCTAAAAGTTATTAATTTTAAGCGTGTTTCAGGCCGCAGGATTGTTACACGACGATAGTCTAGGCATTCCAATGGAATTAACCGTTGTTAGAATCATAAGAACGCGTGCCCAAGAAAACGAGGTACTTTTCTTTACCTTACGATACGATTATACCTCTAGCCGTGCTTCTTTAGTATCACTTACGTACGTTAAATCACGAATACAGATGACTGTAGCGATAACCAAAGATCCAAACAGTAGCCTAAAATACTTCCAGGAGTGGCAAGAAACGATCAATCCTGGTGACGATTCACACCCGAATCACCACGACTGCGCTATTCTCATTACAAAGTACCTTGCGATCGAATTAACGTTGCGCGTATCCAACTTAACCTCGAACGAGCTTCAACGTTCATTCGTTTGACCAGGAGTAACGTCTGTGATTTGCCCAACTTGTGCGGTTTCACCGGTATCTCCACGATCGCTGGAACTTGTGACCCTTTGAAAGGCGCTGTCGTTATAAATGATATTGGCCTACACACAGGATACCACATCGCTCATCACATCGGACATACGTACGAGTTTCATTCTTCTTCTTCTTCTTCTTCTTCCTCCTCCTCCTCCTCCTCTTCTTCTTCTTTTTATTTCTTACGCTAAAGAACACTACAGTTGGAAATGTGAAGGTTCAGAAGGAGTTCCAAAGAATGTAACGCGATAACAAGCATCGTAAGATACCACTTTCATTAACTTGTAACTTCTAAATGATATTACGTACGGTTGACATTAAGATGGATAATACTATAGATGACCTTTAAATGACTTTCACGTAACCTTCATCGAAACAACGTACTCGTGAAACTAATAAGCGTATAATACAATATGTTTAGAATTTTAACCTTTATCGACGAAGGATCTTCGTTCACGATACACGTCATTCTTTGCCTTTTTTTTTTTTTTTGCTTTTTCTCATAAAGCTAAAACGTTTTCACCGTTGGATTTGTTATTTATTCGTTTCGAGCTTGAGACGAACTTTTAACATAGATTAGGCATGTCGCACGACGTCCAAGAGGAAAATGGTTGCTCGGGCATTATTCGTCATGGAAAAGGATACGTGGAGACGACGGTCATGCATCCCGGCAACATGTACGTCACGAAAAGATGGTCCGAGTGTTCGAGGAATTCGCTGAAATCGTATATCGAGTAAGAAACTGCATCGTACAGTGCCGGGACTTTATCAGATCGATTCGAGATTGCTTTTGCTTTCATTCATTTTAAAGCAGCGAAGAACCTTGTTGACCGAAAAACGCTTTAAAATTCTACGATAAAATTGGATTTCTTCCAGAACTCTAAAACGGAAGAACAGTGTATTTCTGTTCTTCTTGTTGCTAAAATTCTTACGATTTTATCAAACTCCTCTATTTGCTTAATGCCTTTGTGGATGTCCAAAAAAGAGATGGGAGGGGGGTTAGAGGGAAGGCTATCGCTAATGAAAGCAAAATATTTTAACGCATCTTTAGGTCGCTGATAGTTAGCAAACGCTAAAGAAGATTATCCGTGCGATTATTCTTGCAGAACAGGTTTGGGATTTTGTTTGGAAGACGAGCAGCAAAATCACGAATTTCCCAGCACGGAGCTTCTTCCAGGTGTAGTGTACGACGCGGATGACCAATGTCGGATACAGTACAGTTCTGATGCACGGCAATGCGACCTGGGCACGGTAAGAAAGCAAATTTAATTGCCTCTGTATTATTTTTTTAATGCGTACTTGTGTTTCTTCGTAGCCGGCTCCTATTCTCAACGGGATATTACGTTACGTGGCTCTTCCGCAACCGTATTTTCCACGTAATATTATGCGCCGGCGCGGCGTGCAGCTCCATATCTTTTATATTTCCGTCATATTTCGTCGGGGCCAAGAAAGAATATGTAGCCTCGCTGGATTCTGTAAACTGGATCCGCGACGAAAATCGAAACGTTCGCCGGAATAACGTTTTCGTTGTTTCGATCAACGCGAATGCGATCGATCGTTTTATCTTCGCATCTTTAAAAAGGCGAAGATCAATATTTTCGTAAGCTTGAACGTTCGCGCCGTAGCTCGATCGATTTAACGAGTGGGAGGCCGTAAACCGAGCGGCTGTCGCGTCGAACCTCGGTCAAACAGCCTCGTTATTTCGTCATTTGAAATCGTTAATGATGGGCCAACACGGGGCCGTTGTAATTTTATAATTAAATACGAAAACATAGAGACGCGCGTTGCAGGATGGCGCGAACGTTAATGAACTTAACGAAAATTCAGAGGGCGCACCGTTTATTTATCGAGCGACATTGTTTTCCAGGAACTGTAATAAACGCGTTAATACGCGTTGTCGTTTGATATTTGCATACGCAGCGGCGAAACAAAGATTCAGTTTCTTTTTTCTTCTCCTTCCTGTTACGGCAGAAAAGAAAGTTCACCGGTAACTGCGTGAACCGGTGCGGTTTCATTAATGTGTTCCACTTGTTCATTAAGTTATTCGTATTTGTAACAGTCGGGGTCGGTGTAAAGCGGCAGCTGCAAACACTTTTAGCTTTGTTCAACGACTTTGCCGCGTTAATTAAGCCGTCCGCGCATACAAAATTAGTTAAATTTGTCTAGCTGTTTGCCTTGACGAACAAAAAATTACTTCCACGAGCATATGTTGACGTTTTTATAGCACGTGACCGGTGAAATTGTCCGAAAACCGCGGAAAACCCGATTATTTTTCATCTATTGCAACGTATATGAATCGAATGCCGTTCTTTTCGCTTTTCGCGCTTGTTTCTACGTATTCGTGTCTCGTGTCCGAGAAAAAAAATTGCAACTTTCCTCGATGCCCGAGGCGTATCGTTTCAATTACGTATTAGCGCCGTTTAAATTGCTCTCTTTTCACCATGCAACCTTCTAATCAAGGGGCCGGATGGAACAAACCTTTGCTTTTAAGTGGCTATACTTTAGACGAAGTTAATTTCTTTAATTTTCCTATCTCGGAGAATTTAATTAGAGTACCGAGTACAGATATATTAACGTGACTGAATTCAAAGGTGCCTCGACTACTAAGGGAATTTCATATAATTTATATAATCCAATTTATCATTCTCTTTGCGTCGCTTAAACCTAATAAACTACAGAGAATAACTACGTTTACGTTGTCGGACAACATGGTTTCTCGATTATTTTAGACATCGTAAATTGCTTTTCGTACCAAGGCCGGTCGGTTCGCGAACTCTTCTAAACTTTCCTTTTATTAACGATCGAAATTTCTTATTCAACAGGATCGATTTTTCTCGTCGAGTTTGTTCAACGGAAAAGATTAAATTGAAACATTCAAAATTTCAACTCTTCGTTCGTCCGAACGCAAAGCTGCCGAATTCTTTGCCTCAAAATTTGTCATGCGTGGAAATAAGTAGAGGAACGGTTCTGATAAAGTTACGTTCTAGTAACTGGTCGAGCTTCGAAGAAACCAGCTTTGGGTTAATTTTATCGCGAAAGACTCGATCATTTATCCGGACAAAGTTCGGTACTTCAAAGTTTAAATTTGAACATTTGCCACTACTCGGATCGCACGATTTCGATTTAGGCCGGGAAATAAGAAGCGATATTTCTTACGTAGTGACAGCGTACGTGTTCGAGGATTGGGTCGTATTTCCTTGGCGATTGGAGGCGTGCACGGGTCGCCAACTCGTCAGTCGTCGTCAGGAATTGCGATACCGATGCGATAAACGGCGATAGACGCGGACCGCCCGTGAACAGGCACCATCTGCCGTTCGCCGCAGCAAGCTTCTACCTTACGCGCGGTCTACCTTATCCTTTTAGGAAAATACGTTCTGCCGTGCATCGTTCGGTTTAGACAAGCGACGTTCGAAGTAGGCCTGTCGTTTCGCGATATCACATTCGCCGCGATTCGTACGTCCAGGTTCGACCCCGCCAATACGATCGCGTTTCATTTTCAGAACTGCGAAACCCTGAGGTGTGCCATTCCGGGAAGGGGTTGCGTGTCCGCGAGGAAACCAGCGGCGGAGGGCACGCGTTGCGGACAGAACAGAGTAAATTATTGCCTGGAAATATGCAAAGACAAATTAACCACTACCTACCTATCCCCGATCTCGGCGTTGATCTCTCCGCGTTACTTAATTTTACTCGGCTAATGAAAATGCCGGACGATCGAGGCGAACGGATCGCCGCAAACGATTTGCGCAAGATTCGTGCGAATCTTCCATTACCCAGGACGCTTCGTTTCAGAGATATTTCAGTATCGTAGATGCGACAACGATAAGTCTATTTTTATGTATCCAAGGCCGTATTTGATTCCAAACAGGTTAAAATTCTTAAAGAAGGATGCGACGGGACTTGCTTTCGAAATTGATCACTCGCATAAAGTAGAGGCGTTTTTATGAAACTCGGTAGATTATCGCTCCCTCTCCTTAAAGAAATTTATAATCCCTGAAAGAGGAATAAACGCTCTAATAAATAAGCCAGTAATTACACAGAAAAAGTATCGCGCTTCATCTTCAAGCTCGTATTCTATCGTACGATCTATATTACGGCCAGCGAACGCTCGCATTTACATATCTGAATTACTGGAAGGTTTCTCGAGTAACGGATAGTGTAAGAGGGTTAACGATCCACGACATCGGGGGGGTCGATTGCGAGCTTTTGTCGGGCGTGCGACGCGACATCGCGCGTCCCGACGCGGTCGATCGCGAAAGAATTACGTGTACGTTTCTGCGTTGCAATGATACGTATTGTTTAGATATGCGATAATTCTCTATAAATACGCGAGCAGCCGTTTTACAGCGGCACTTTTGCAAGAAACTGGTCTAGTAGGGGCCGACGGTAAAACCGACTCGGATAAAAATCTCCTTCTCGGTCGTTTGAATTTCAATGCAACTCTGATTAAGACATCGCGCCTGCCACATGCGGAGCAACTGTTTTTTCACCTAGCTTTCACCTCACGCGCTTTGCCAACCACGCCAACCGTGCTTCATCGAACATGCTATGCTTATTCAGCTTGCATCGATCAAAGTGGTTGGAGCTCCGGTGGAGCTGCAAAATGACCTATATATTTTGGGAAACGAGTCGGCCATCGGACAAGAGACAAATTTTCTTCGCGTTCCACGCTCTCGTCGACTCGACGATAAACTTGTTTCGACTAACCTGCTCGCCGTCGGCTTTTAGGCCGTATCGTCCATAGCCGAGGCACCGATATATCAATTTCACCTAATTAATTCGTAACGGTAATTTAAATCGCTTAAAATACGAATATCGCGTTTATGGTAAACATCGAAACGATTAATATACAGCGAATGCAAAATTTAGTAACCGATATTTAACGTTCGAAACGAATGGACGACCCGATAGCTGTTTCCATCGGTGTATAACGTCGGTGTATATATATTTAGAGGTAACTGTCAGTTTGTCTTTCGAGAGCCGGCGAAAGACTAGATTCAATAAGTATGCAAATTTCCCGCTATATTTGACTCCAGATGATACATGATGTCAAAGTGGTGGGAAAGTTCGCGTCGCAGAGGGAGGCCGCGTTTGGCTTCATAACGCGTTTAACGCTCGTCTTAGCCACCGAGCAAACTCCTCGTTCAACCGTAATACAAAGCTGTCTCCGAAATGAATAGCAGATAAAAGAAAAAATAAGCCTGCTTATCGCGGAGGATAAATTTAATCAACTCGCAAAGTAACGTCTTCGCAGTTGCTTCTCGAGAAAATCGAGGTACGAAACGAAGATAAACGTCGCGATGACAGAATGCCACGATAGACGCCTGCAACATGGTAAACGCACTAACGGTAACTCGATTCACAGATGCTTCAATTAATTTTCAGATAAAAAGAATAATAAAATTCTTACAAGGTGAACGCATTAGCGAGTTTAAAACTTCTAATTGACTTACAATCGATAAAAACGAGAAAAGTTGTAACGCGCCATTGAATTCGAACTAGAAGCTTTCGCGCTGATGAATCCCAAAGACAATTTACCTTAAAAACGACCCGTTACTATAAGAACAGCACTCTGAAAATTCATCTTATCGTTCTGTAACGGATCGACTGTGCTATTTGCCAAGATCTTATTTCGGTCCTCTCCCTCTCGCGTTTTCTCGACTAGTTCGTCAAGCTCGAGTTTGTTTAACGCGAAACAAAACCGCAACAATGGTGCCATCGGAACGAAAGTCTTAAAACGCGTCACGATCGAATCAAAGGGCCGAGTCGAGTCCAACGAATTCCGAGCCGCGTTATTACTTTCGCTTTCGTGTTGCTTTTCAGCGTTACTGGATAACGAGTTTAATTATTCGCAAAGAACGAACCGACGAACGAATACCATCTTCCTTCTCATCCGCGATCGTTTTATCACGTTTCTGCGGGTTTTCCAGCATTCTCAAGTCATTCATTATCGAGAAATATTTTTGGTCTCCTCCCGTCACGTAGCGAAGCGTGATCGTACAACCACAGCCTGTATTCCGGTTGATAAATCGATTTTTCCGTTCAAGTAAAAATCACAGTGTGACGCGATTCTCTTCGCGTGATCGTCGAATCTCGAATCTTCCTGAAACCTCGTGGAAAGGAGCGACGGGAGCACGGCTGATTTATTATTCTGACTATGCGACAAAGGTACTTTCGAGTTTCTCCAGTATCCTTATGGAGTTCTGATTCCTATGGTCACCCGTGTATAAGAATCAACTTGCGAGATCGTAACAGCGGATAAGTATCGTCGTGTAATTCGATGATCCACGTTGCTCCAACGTACGCGTCTTTTTCGCCACTCGCGATTAAGACTGATCGAGTAGCTTCGCAAAAATATCCGGAAACGATAGACGACAAACGACAGATAGTAACGTCACGATGCAGCTTGCTTCTTTTCCCTTTCAATTTCGACAGCTGAGAAAAATTTGCGCGGCGAATCGAAAGATGTTTTTGCTTTTTCTATTCAACTTGAAGACACCAGACCGTAAAAAATATCGGAAATCGAAAAATTCGATTTTTCCTTCGATTTTCAACGTTATCCTTTGATTTGAACTTTCAACGGTTCATTTCGATGGTAATTTATTTCATTTCTACATCTATCTTTGACGAATTTCTTCCCTCGACGAGTTTATTTAGAGTTCGGCTATGTCGGAAAAAAGAAACATCCCCATTTTCGTTGAAATTTCCATAACGCAACGATAAGAGGAACGGAGAGGCGTAACGATCGTTAGACGGCTCGTGACGCGATTAATTTAAAAACGGTGGAAGGTTGGTCGGATTGATCGATAATTAACTTTGCAGTGGTGTTACGGAATGAAATGTCTGTTGGTCGGCGAACGACCAGGAGTCGTAGACGGTGGTTGGGGTAGCTGGTCAGCTTGGAGTCGATGCTCCCGAAGCTGCGGTTCCGGTGTGGCTTTCTCAGTCAGACGATGTATCAATCCTTCGCCATCCAACGGCGGGGCTTACTGTCGCGGTGACAGAAAACGTCATAAAATATGCGCCACCAAGGTTAGTAACACCGGAAAAGTCAAGCAGAAATGTATCGGTCAGAAATATATTCTACGGTAAAATCGAAGCTTGTCAAAGCTTCGTTTATCGCAACGCGTAACTTGTCGTCTATACTCCAATTCGAAAGGTGGAGAGCATTTTCACTAAGCTTACAGGATCTAAATCGCTATAGTTTCGAAAAAAAAAGAAAGCGCTTTACTCTGAAAACATTCGCTAAAAATGCGTTTCGTTTATCGAATGCGAGAGAACCGTAGCGAGTCAGGCAGGCTGACGATACGGATAAGAAAACAGCCGGAGAAACGCGTGCACGGTTAACGAGAAAAGTTACTAAATTGTACGTTTATCAACGAGATCTTTTCTTTAATTTGGTTTTCATACGACGTTACGATGTACAGATTTATTCGCCGTCGACGTAGAATGTTCAGTCGGTATCTACGTAACCATTTACCTATGTTATTCCAAGCGAATCTCAAGTTGGGTCACCTTACACGACCACCACGTTCGTCGTTAAAACTTTTACTGAATTGCAGCCGTGCGACGTTGACGCGCCGTCCTTCCGCGACGTCCAGTGCAGCGAGTTCGATAACTGGATCTTTCCAGAAGACGGGAAACTTCACCGATGGACCGCTTACAAGCTACCCGAAGGTAACTAGCTCGTCGATATATCGAATTCTTCGTCGATACATCGTCTCCGGCTATATAAGTTACTTAGACGAGTCGATCGGCAGATCTGCAAGCTTCGGAAAATCCGTGCGGCCTTTACTGTTTAAGCGAAACGAACGTGGTGGCCTCGCTTCGGCCGAGAGTCATCGACGGCACCACCTGCTACAGGAGTATTCGGGACATCTGCATCGGAGGTGTCTGTCGAGAGATTCCCTGCGACCTGATTATGGAGTCGAACGCCGTGGAAGATGCGTGTGGCGTCTGTAAGGGTAATGGCACTTCGTGTAGCCTGAAGGAGGCCGTGATAACGATCGGTCCGGCGTCTCGTGAGTGTAATTACCCGATTCTTCCTCTAGATGATTTCTTCCCTTTTCGAAATATCGTCGCGCGTTTTATCCTATTAGCCGGCCTTTAGTCTTTATAACTTGTTTTACAGTTATTCCGACGTTTTACTACCGACTGAGATGGGTCGTTCAGCATTCTTTCGGGCAGCGCACTATCCTCCGAGAACTTGCACATTTTTCAAACGTACCTACGCGTTATTTTAATTACGTCCGCTTTTATTTCGTTTTGTAGATATTTCGATAACGATATACCAGTACCGTTAAAATCGTTTTCCTTTCCAACATTATTAAGAATCACCGAAAGTCCAGAGCTACGAGTAATCGTCGATCTGGCCGCTTAAAAAATATCGTACGTTTTTATTTTAGGTTCGATCGCTTTACCTCGTCGTTAACATACAACTTTATCGATCGAAAAGTTTTTTCCACATCGTACGACGAGGCAGTTTTCGTGGAAAATTAATTTAAATTTGTAGAAACTCGTCGGTTTCAATCGTAAAGGCAAAGAGAGGGGAACGCGGTATGGGAAGAATAGTTTATACCCCGATCAAAAAATGTCGAGAGTTTGATTTAATATAAAAGCCGGCGAAAGTTTTTAGACACGGAAGAATCTCTAATCGCGATAAATAAAACGCCGGCTAGGGAAGTTGAAATTCCTCACGGATAAAGGCACTAGATCCGTGAAAAGTGCGAGAACTTTCCGAGGTATTTCCCAAAGAATCTCATCCGTTCCCTCGGCTTTCCAACCAGACCGATATAACCTATCAGCGAATAAATCTCGTATTCGCGATCCCTCGAATCGATACTGCACGTCCCACTCGGTATAAAACTTCTAATAATCGAGAGGGGAAAACTTTCAATGGCAGAGCCGAGGAAAGTAGTGGACGTCCCGGTCGGTGCGACCAACGTCCGGCTAGAGGAGATCGAGCCCTCTAAATCCAGGATAGTGGTGAGGACCAGAGACGGAAAACCGTTAATTGATGGGTAAATCGACTTCCGCTAAAGAACTCGAACACCTTCACTCTCGAAAGCGTAAAATATTTCCTCTCTTCGTCGTATTCTTTTTAAGGGAATCGTAGATTTTATATCACCGTAGCGTAAAAACCGATAGAACGTTGTTTTATTTTTTGTTTTTCATGCTTAACGTCGATCGGTTCTTCGAGAATGGCGTTGTTTAGAGAAACGCGGAGGAGAGAAAAGAAATGTATCGGTTAATCGTGAAAATGTCCGATTAAAGAACACGAGTCTCTCCAAACGTACTTCGTGCTCCTACTCGTGCAATATATACTTTGCGTATTCAGCGTACGTTTGATTTAAGCGCGTTTAATCGTTGGTTTTTTTTTTTTTTTAATTATGTGCGATCATTTCAGGGATCGTTTAGGAATGTTCGATGTGGAGGGCACGAGGGCGTGGCTAGGAACGATAAGAGCGAGTCAAGAAGTTCTTAGCATACCTGGACCAGTCACGAAGGATTTGCTTATATTGGTAAACATAACGAACGCGGTCCTCTAATTAGCCAGCCTGACAGATTGATAAGGTATCTCGAACACGGTGTCCAAATTTGGACACTTCTTATCGAGTCGTGCTACGCGTTGATATCTTGAGTAGCGAAACGAAGAAAGTTCTGTTCAACGCCACCTAACTAATTCCTAATTACTATTACGCGATATTTGTGCCAGCTTCTATCGCTACCACTCGCACCTACGCGACGCTATTCGTAAAATCTTCCAAGCGGTCGTTAGAAGGGACGTTACGTTCCGACGCGATATCTTTGCTTAAATGCAACAAGATTCCTTCGTTTTCCAACCGAATCGTTCGAGTACGAAACGCAATTCTTCTTTTATCGTTAGAAATCACGGGACTTTGGAACCGAGTTTCGAAAACTAAAAGTCAACTTTATTTACCCGATTAGTAAATTCGTATTTGGCGCTCGCGCCCGTATCCCTTTCAACAGAGATTCTCGCAAAATTATAATAATTCTGATTATCGTAACGTACTTATCGTTATAATATTTTTTACGCACACAACTGTGTTTACGCTGGTCTGGAATATTTCCCTTCAACTATGGAAAAGTGGTTTCGTTGCTACGTACTCGGCATAATTTCGTTGCCCGAGTAAGTTGTTTCATCGAATAGATTCTGCCGAAAGAAAACGTGACGGTGAGGTATTCGTTCGGTGTGAAAGAAAAGAGCCCTCGTAAGCCGGAGTTTTCATGGGATTTTGTCGACTGGGAGAAGTGCAGCGCGAATTGCGGACCCGGTGAACAGATTTCCAAGCCTCGTTGCTTGGAGAAACTCGCTGGCATCGTGGATGAGACGTTCTGTAAGAGCATCCCGAGACCGGAGGAAAAAGTGAGACCCTGTTATCGAGCACCCTGCCTGCCGAGGTTAGAGCGACACGTTCGTTAGATACTTTTAATTAAAAAATTCCAAAAGTCTAGCGAATACCGCCGAATTGCTTAAAATTTCAATCACGATGTCCTCGTTAATATACAACGTTGTAAGTTTCGAATTTCAAAGTCGAGAAACCTAAGTCAAAAGGCAAGCAATGTTTGTCCGTGTGATCGCCGAATGTCGAGAAAAAGATCGAAAGATCTTTCGCGCGACGACGAGAGGTTTCGTCCAAGGAGAATGCGATCAATCTAATTATTCTAATTCGTCGAAACTTACGTTGCTACTCGTAACGATGTTGATCGCAGATGGATGATCGGTGACTGGCAAGGTTGCACATCCTGCGTCGTTGGTTGCGAGAAGAGACGAGCCGTCAAGTGCGTACGTCCTGTCGGCCACTTCGAGCTGGATGTAGATATTATCGCTGACAGCTACTGTCAAGGACCGAAGCCGAAAGAACGAGAGTTGTGCACTAGCCGAGAGAAACGAGACAACGTTCTCGCGAAACACGAGCAAAAGAACAAAAGTACCGGCTCTCAGCCTCGCTTTTCCTCTGTCGCGAGTAATCTAACGATCAATCGCGTCGTTAAATCAATCACCGAAGGTGAACACGAGTACCAAGCGTTCGAGCCCGCTAAAATGATTCAATCGACCTCGCTCGACTAGTTTTTTTTCCGTGTTTCTATATTTCCTTGGAAATTCCACCGTTGCGATCTTTCGTCCAATTTCATTCCTTAATTTGTAGTTATTTCTACCGCACGCGTTTTCATTTATTTATCGATGCGTAACGTTATGCATGAAAAAAGAACAGGAAAGTGAAAGCGATTATCTGTCGTATGATTTAGATGACGAACGTTTCTCTGAACGGAAATTGGGAACACGGATGAAGCAAGATATGGAAGTAAAGAAACACGACAACGTAAAGAAAGGCGAGGTCGTGATCGACACGGAAAATATTACAAATTTAACGCTCACCATCGTCTTGGAACGCGACGAAGCGAACGACGCCCTCAACTTTCCTAAGAATTTCGAGCCCCAACCGCCAGGCAATGGCACGGAATTTACTTTGGTTGGTATGGATGCGGTCAGATATATACAGAAAATCCAAGAGGACGCCGAAGCTGCTTCGAAACGACGTCCACCAATAAATAAATGACAAAAGTTACTTTGTACTCGATAAGAGTGCAGCGATATGAAAATCCTATCCTTCTCGAATATAGCGATTGAGTCGGTATCATTCACGGAATCACGCATCGTATCTTTAAATCTGCAACACCGATCGAAGCGGTGTAAAGCAACTTTATTGTAAAATGGAACGTCACGATATTAAAATACTAATTGCGTCGATTCAGAGCACGATGATCAAAATCGACAAATTTTGTGCATACGCGCAGAAGGATAGGAAGAATAGGTTGTCGTTTCAATCGAGTTTTCGTTTCGATTCTCACCATTCAATTTGCCGAGATTGTACGATGTTGAGGAAATCGAATTACCGTCGACGTGAGTCGATTTTTCCCCAACCATCAACAGCGCCAATTAAATTAATATATAGAAGGCGAAACGTACCGATATTTGACTCTTATTTAACGAAAGATCGTAACCTAAGAGTTTAGCTATATTTATCAATGTTTCTTAATACATACTTTTATCAGACGATATTTTAACACTTTTCAACGTTATATCAAAGAAATATCGATTAGTAAATAGTGTCAAATAATTATAATTATCGATCATAAATATCGACGATGCCAGAGTTTCAAGTGCTTTGTCTCGTATGCAAATGGAGGATTGTTCACGGTTCTCATTTTCGCTGTTCCGCCAAATCTACGATTCTTGACAACGCATCGTAATTATAATTTTCGTTCTTGTTAGGCACCGCGCTAATGTTACGACCTTCCAGCTTCTCAATCTTCTCGACAGCCTTCGTACCGTTATAAATCTTCACTCTGGAAGTATCGATACTACCGCCGACGAGGTCGCCAACTTCCTGATACGCTCTATCCGACAAATTCGATAGGAGGCCCTCCTCTAGTATAGGCGCCTCCAACAACACCACGTTCTCCACTGGCACCGAGTCTTTGATGATCGATCCGGGCTTTGGAGTAGACGCGTTTCGATCGCAGGCGCCACGTTTCCTCTTTTCCTCGTCGGCGAGGGACCATTCGCGAAGAAGCTGCCGGAAGTCCGCCGTGTCGACCGTCATTCCCATATCATCGGCTTCGCGAGGGATACCGTACGCTTTCTCCAGATATCCGGCCAAACTCAAGTCCACCAACTTGTCGACCATTTTGGCCCGTTTCTCGTGAGGTAGCGGCTGCTTCTTCTTCTCTTTCCAAGCAACGAGTTGCCTGTTTGCGTTTCGGACCTTTTTCGGGCAGGTCTTCTTGCACGGTCTTTCGCCTGCAAGGGAAAACCGAAAGTTCGACGGTTCGATCAGTCGATACGCTAGCCAGGATCTCCTTCAGACTTCGATTTACGGCTTCAACGCTAAATATGCATGGTTGTCGAAATAAAAGTCACGTCCTAAGAAGAGAACGACAAAGGGAAAATACAATTCTAATATTATACGGTAAATGTTTTTTCGTTCGACTCCCTCCCCCCTCCCCATGTACACGCTCCCTCCCTTCTCGCGCCACTGCGTCAATATTTTATTTCCATTATATCGTAAATCTTTTACTGCGACATCCGTGCCATGCATCTACGTACATTTACCAACTACGAAAACACCGTTCACCACATATATAGAAACATAATATGTACACTGTGAGTCTCTAGGGAATACCGAAGGAGAATTACATCGAAATGTTTATACGCTTTGAAAGGACACGATCAACGTCGACGAAACAATTGTAAACACGATACATATTGCGATATACCATTTTTATACAAATTCAAACGATTGTAATATGCTGCAAAAATGGTATTGCCCGGAATGAAAAGAATATATATCGAGAACGTGATTTTCGGTAATCACTGGAGCGAAACAATAAATAGCCAGCGAACGAAACGGTTTCTACGTGTACGAATAACTACATGGATCCGAATGACACGTCATATAAATTACCAATGATCGATGAACGAAGAAAGTATTTAGCGAAAGATTGATCGTTCAGCTTAAGAATGTTGAAGTGCCGTTAAAATATCATAAGGTTGGGAAAAAGTTATTCGTGGGATGGAAATCGACAACAAGCACGCACGACACCGACATCCTTACCTACACATTCTTCCTCTTGTTTCGGCGCGCGACCTTTGCACGCGTCCAGATTTGCCTGAACGTCATCCTCACCGGCACGAGCTGCGGGTCGCACGCATTGCACTTTACGATGCCTCGTTCCTTTCTTTCCGTCGCAGGCGTTACACTTGCTCCATTGGCTCACACGCCACCTTAAGCAATTCCAATCGTCATACAGCGATCGTAAATATTCGCCGATAAACGAGTAATGGAAATAGAAAGGATTGTCGCTTATTCGGCCATTAAAATTGAATTGCGTCAAAGAAAAGATAGCGCGATGGTACTAAACGTATGCTGTTCGCAGTTTCGAGAGGAAAATGTAAGCAGGTAGAGAAACGTAAAATTGTAAACAGCACGAAATGGTAGACTCGACGGTTGTGTGGTTGCATGTACTTTGCGGGACAGGCTTCCGAGTTGCAAACCCTAGTTTTTGGATCTGGTCGTAACATGCCATCGCAAAATTCAAGACTCACTTTCCCACCTTTTTCTTCGATACACGCTGCCTCCGATATCTACACCGAGCGAAACAATAATATAGTAAGGTCGAAGTTGTTTTCGCGGCGTGACTCGTGTATCGTGAATCGAGTGCCGTATTCACGATAACGCTTCTCCAAATTATCATTAAGTCGACTTCGATATTCAAATTACCATCGTACCGCCTCCGCATTTAACGCTGCAGTCGCTCCATTCCATGAAATCCCACAGGTATTTCGGTTTGTATGACGGGTCGGTTGACATCACGTAATATACATAACGAATCCCAGGATTCTGTCTCGGGTGGAAGAATATGTACTAGAATCATCATCATGGAATGAATCGTTAATCTGGGTATTTAGGAACGATCGTCGATCATCGACAAAAATATTCCGCGTAATTGCCAGCTCCGTGCCGATACCAATCTCTTACGTTCGACGACGAAGCTACGCGACGCACGAAACTACTTTCCTTCGATTTCTTTACTTTCCTTACTCACGATGGAAAGACGTTAAAACGATGTAGGCAGCGTTTATCAAAATTCGTATTTACGATCTGGACTATTTTACGCACGGAATTAATACATACTTCTATTCGAATAGCTGTCTTTATGGGTCCCTTTATTTCGATCTCCTCTTTGTCTGGCTCAGGATGCAGGTATACGAGAATGGAGCCTGCACAATCGTAATCACCGCTTCTATATATCACCCTACGATCGTTAGAAAATCGTTCGGTATACGATGAACTTAGTTTGTTCGTTAACACGAGGGTGAATCTTTAACTTCTTACAGTTAAACATTCAGCTTGGAACGTATTATTTTCACTCTGTACATAGTACGTGTAATATTATATTTTTAAGAGACCATCGTTTATTTTGTAATAACGATATAAGCAATTACTTGTCTTCGTTCAAACAGTGTGTTTCGCTATCCTCGAGTCTCACCGATAGCGCGTTTTTGTTCGGCTGCATTTCCGCTACATATATGCTTCGAGCACCCTGAGGAATAGTAACAATCTTCACGTGCACTAGGAATTTGAAAATTTTCCAATTATCAACAGATTACTTTTCGTTGTCGTCGTAAGTATTTCGAATCTACTAAACGCAATTTCTTAGCCATTTACACTCGACGGTAGTCGTCTCGCTGTACTTCAACACACATACGTATACATTCGTAAAAACAATGATTATAAAAGCGTTTCCATTGTCCTTATTTCCACACTTACCTGTAACGTTAAAGCTTTAACTTGCAAATACTTGCAAATAATGGAAGAAACGGACATAGGAAAATTTTGAATCGAAAACTTTGATGACAGAAAAGAAAATAATTTACTGTTGCGAACTCCCGTTTCATTGAAGAAACCTTCTATCGCCTTGCACTTCGTACCGTCACCTTTGCACGTTCCACACCTGTCGTCGATGGCATTCGAATCCAACACCCAATCGCAACCGACTTTCTAGAAAATATCATACCTTTCTCGTTTCTAAAGGTTCTGTTTCCTTTTAATTGCAATTTACTAAGCAAGAAATAGATTCTCTTATTTCTAAGACGAAAACGGTATAGTACCTATCGTACTATATGTATGTACCTGCAACTTGTAATCGCTCATTCATCAATTGATCAAGTTCAATCGGTTATGATGCTGCCTTTAACGGCACGCGTTATAGCAAATGGAAAAATATCACGGTATGATCGCAAAAAATAAATCGGAAATTAGTTTGTAACTAACGAATGTGTGAATTCTCGTTTGCGCTGATTACGCTAAGAAACTGACAATCTCAATTAGATAGGTAACTAAATTTTTGTCCTACGAGCTTTAGGATGCTTTTAGGCCATGAAACGTAGTTAGTAGAAAGGTAATGAAAGGTGTGCGGGAGATTAGTGACGAAACTTATCGCACGAACCGTACGATGGGAATAATTTCGAACCCAAGGCATCTTCTCTTTCGTTTCTATAACGAAAACATCGTAGAACTAGAACGCTACGCTCTTTCGTTGCAGATCACGCGAATACGTCTTCCTGTTTTCTGATTAAATTTACATTGTTAAAGTACTTCCGAGCTTCCGGCATTTTACTCAGCAAATTTCCTCTGTTTTAATCTACATACGATATGATACATCTACGATATTGGAATTGCACATCTGTGAGAAAAATTCGCAACGGCAAATATCCTTTATCCGTGCAAATAACTTTTTGCGTCTCTGTTCTTTCATTTCTTATAATCGCTACCGATGCAACGCGATATAAGATACGACGATCGATCAGCTATAAATTTTCAACAAATACGTAATAGAAAACTATGGGAGAAAAGATATCAGATTGTAAAATATTACTGAAATGCAACCTAAGAATCTCGAATTATACACGTGTCGCTTAATTTTGAGAAAGAAATCGCAAAGAAATAACGAAGCAAATGGTACAAAAAATTAATAGCGAGGATAGTAAACTTGTTCTTTGAATTAAATTAACGTCATTCGTCGTTGTTACACAATACGTTGAATTTTCCTTCCGCAATTCCTTCCAAGGAAATTAAATCGCAAAACAGCAATCGCAACGAACGAAGAAAAATACAAGATGCAATCGTGATATTTGCTTACCCTGCATGTACCACCGATGCACATGTTGTTAGTACCACCCTTGCAGGGAGTAGAATCGTTTGCCACTTGGAACTTGGTGAATACGTTCTTTTCATTGATACAGTACAAGTTGCACGGATCGAACGTTGGATCGTGAATAGTGTACGCAGTCCAGTTATGCTTGCCGTCGGTCAAGATTTTTCGCTCGTTGTACCAACTGCACTGCAACTGGCGATACGATGGTTTCCTATGGTCGCAGGGCTGCACAATGCAGGGTCGTCGTTTTTCACAAAAGGGATATATCGCTGCCGCAGAGGTTAGCGATCACGCGGCAAAAAGGGTGATATATTAGCAAAAAGCGTTAAGAGCTGGGTGTGCAGCCGAAAATGATTAATGGCGTGAGACAGAAATAGCACCGGAGTAGAGTAATTCGTTGACGATCGTTTAAGCCGTAGCAGGTCGCCGGTTGCCTCTCCGCAGGTACGAAAACGATCTACCCTAACGTTTCGTTTGTTCTTTCTTTTCATTGAACTAGGTAACAATAAAATTAATCGACTATCGTAACGTTAAACGAAGATTATCATACAAGATACAAAATAAATATTATATATCAGATTACTAAAAATAGGCTGTTATAGTTATAAGAAAGTAAGGATGCTATCGCGGTTTGCATCAAGTACGCGCACATGTACACACGAGCGCACGCGATCTTCTACGTTTAACTAGATCTCCGTGAAACTAGGCTGCAGAGTTTAGGGCTGAACGAAACTTTAAATTAAAATTTCTCCTATAGAGAACGCAATTAAAATACTCCTTTCTTAGCTAAGCCTAAATCGGCAGTGGCTTAAGTATACGAAAGTTAGCCAAAACACAAGCAGTTTACGATCTTTAACCTAAAATCAAACGTTGGACAAAAATAAGTTTGAAAGAACAAGCAAGCTACACGTGGGCTGGCAAATATAGTATTCAGGTAAAAAAAAAAAAAAACATTTTGTAGCTACTTTTCAACGAAAATTTTGTTTTACGCTGTAATCAAATATCTTTTCTCGCCCGAGACAGGGAAAAATATACAAAAAGTAACGAATCGAGGAGATGAGAAACAGTACACAATTGGAAATAGAAGAGAGCAAAGAAGAGTAGAAGAAAGAGAAGGATCGAGTAGAAAGGGGAAGGGGAAGGGGAAGGAAAAGGGTTAGGAAGAAATGAAGTCGAAACGGCACCACACACGGTCGATTCGCATAGAAAGACAGTGGAATTTACCATGGTGTTGCAAATGGCTAACTTCTTTCTCTCTCCGATGCAGTATCTGCCTTTGTTGGCGGGCGGCGGATTGTCACATTCTCTCTCGGCGAATTTCAAGCCACCGCCGCAGCTTCTGCTGCAACTGCTCATGGGACCCCATTTGCCCCAGCCACCGTGCACCGCCGTCGGTCGGGTGCCCATAGCCACGCATTTCTTGTGAATGCACCACTGAATACAGGTTAGTTCTTTATTCTTCGCTCGTTTCGTCGCGAAATGCTTTGCTTTGTATCGTTTTTGGCAGGAAATTTTAGAGAAAATTTTGCGAAAAATTTTACGAAAAATTTCGCGAAATGGAACATACTGATATTAACACGTTGCACGTCGTGTGTAATCAGACTTTGGTAGAAGTAAATTTTGCAATAGATGAATAAAGGCTACATACTTTCGCTGCATCTTCCTAAAAGGCAAACGTAACAGAGGTTCCGCGTCTTACATTTTTTACGACAGATCGAGACTTTACAAAGGCTGTTATTCGTACGAACATTTCTGCTTAGACTCGCCGCTCGCATTGTTACAGCGAGCTTTGTGCGTTTTTCGCGTGAGTTACGACGCGTCACAGAAATTTTAAATTATTCTCTTTCGACTGCGCTCTCTGCTCTCGTATTTTACGGTATAATCCTTTGTCAACGGGACAACTAGGAGCAACGATTGCAAAATAGCTACATGAAAAGTACGCGAGTAATTTTATCTTAAAAGAAAAAGGACGAAAAATTAAAGGAACGACTGGAATGATAACGCGATCAAAGGCACAACTGGAGAGACGTTTAAGGCGCGATAATTTCCATGGAGAAATGCCTAAATTGTTACTATTACAGAGTGCGCTTTTATTCTCGGTAAATCCAATTCAACCAACCAAATTCTCGCCGCATTTCGATCCTTCGGCCATGGGTGATCCCCGGGAGAAACAGCTTCCATTCTTGCCTTCGCACCATAGCACCTCGCACATTACATCTCGCTGAAACATACGGAAGGTTCGTTCGCCATAGGAACAAGGATAATCAAATTATCCTTCGGGGTTTAACGAAGTATATAAAGCGCGAAGTAGTAACTTTTGCTATGAACAAGTTAAACCCCATCCATCGACCTGTTCCCCGTGAGAATAATCGAGTCGTTGCTAAACCGACCGTATGCGATACGATACGATTGCCGAGCAACGGTTCCATCTCAGCTTCTAAATAAATTCGCGCATAGAAGCAAGTGGCGTTCTGTTAAAATTATTCTCCAATTATTTGCAATTCTACAAAAACTGATAAACCTGTCTCGAAGATTTGCGAAGCAATCTTTTAAAGGCATAGGTAGTATCTGTTAGGTAAGTGCGATAAAGTTTCGATAAAACTGACCGTCTACACTGTGCGTTTACTAGAAATACTAATTTTCGATTCATCCTGTGTCCTACAAATAAACGACGTTCTACAAATAGCAAGAGAAAATGCGGAAATATACCCCGGTATCGCCAGGGCAAATCTTCGATCCGGGAAAGTTCATGTCGCATTGAAAATTGCCGTCGTACATCGCACCGGGTAACATGTCCGGATACTTGAATTTCTCCGGCGGATTTCTTGGATCGTCGATCAAGCACTCGCCCAAGCCGCTCCTAATCGATCGACACGAGGCTTTCGACTCGCGATGGAACAAAGTAAAACAAAGCATACATATATCGAAAGATTTACTCGAGCAAGGTAGTGATGTATTTCCTGCTGCAAGTCGACCATCTGAACGAATAGATGTTGACAATGGGTGACATGAGGAAATAACTGTTATCCTTATCTTTGGGTGGACAGCCACTGATAGCGACATCGTCGTGCGAACAGCCCATCCTGGAAAATCACATCTTGCAAAATTACTTCCCTTTTGTAACCACCTATCGTCGCGAAAAATTCCGAATGGAATATTTCCGAAAAGAAAGTCCTCTGTTCCACTCGACTTCTGTCTCTTAATCCCTTCGCAGCTAAAAAATCAGGCGAAAACAGTCCCGCTTATTCGTCGCGATTCCACGTTCCGAAGCGAGTTTTCGTTAAAGCGTGTCGGAGAAACGAATTCCGGTTTTCTATGGATTTTGAAACATCGATAGAAGCGAAGGGATTAAGGTTGGTAAAGAAACGTGCATGGACAGTACACGTGACCAACTTCGTGGCTAATTACGATTCCAAGCAATAGGCCACTATCTTCGGTGATGCAAGCTGCTTTTTCGGGATCGCAGGCAGTTCCCACATACGCCAGGCCCATCAGATTGCAATGCGGTACGCCTTCCGCGCAAATATCGTACCTGAAACACACGTTACGATGTTTCGTTACGATCGTTCTCTACTCTCGATGAACTAAAATTTCACCTGGTTACAAGAACCGCTATGTCGTAATGGTTGGGGTGAGTGTGATCCGTAGGGTTCATCTTTTGGGCCCATTTGGCAAAGCTCGCTAACGTTGCCTCGGCTGCGGGACTAATAAGCAGATCTATCTACGGGAAAACCGTCTTGATAAAATATCTCAAATATCTCACTCTTGACATTTACAATATTCTTCATCCCGTGTGGATCAATTGCTAAAATGGATCCTCGTATTTTTAGTCCTCTAACTAGTTACGCGTTACCTCTTCCTTTTCCTTCTCCAAATATATAATGCGGACGACGACCATGTCTATTTGATTGCCGACAGATCTGTCGTGATAAAAGTCCGACACCATGTTCATGATAGTCAACAGATACTGTTCGTAGTTGCTGTTGTTGTAAAAGTCGAGAAACCTTCTGTCCGCGACCAATCCAATCTCTACGAAACGATGAATACTGTGCGTCAAGGAAGTGCCCTTACCAACTTCGGGATTCTCTTCCATTAGTCGTTTCTGTCGTTTGGCCAACTGTTCCGCCCACGCCGCCTCCCAGTCATCTGCAAACGGAAAAATCTATCCTCCATGCAGATGGTTTATTTAAAATGTACTTTTCGTAAAAGAAATCTTGTCAAATTCACGGACAAACAATTTTTCGAGAGATACATAGAAGCGTAGACTCGTATAAATCGACGACTACTAACCGGAAGTTCCGCAGTAATTCTTGGAAGAATCGTCCCGACTCTCCTTCTTTTCGTGCGAGTCATCCCGCTTGTAAGCTATGTGAACGTGCTGTCCATCCTGCTGCGGTTCTGCTTCGTTCACCGGCTCGATGAAGTACCGGCCGTGATTAGTTTGCACGTAACCAACCTGCAAGAGATCCACAGCCACTTATCGACTTTTCGTTAATCAACGTTATTGTAAATAAGATATCGAACTCGGTTCCGTCGGCAGGAGACGCCTGCAAAGAGATGCAATTACGCGAACCTCCCAATCGGGTTAACACCGAGAACGACGTCGATACCGAACTAACTTGTAATTGCAGTTTCTCTCTCGCGAATGATACGTGTGTGCACGCGTGCCGTGCCGTGCCGTGCCGTGCCGGCGTGGCGTGGCTACGTGACCGCGTTTCTTGCCCGTTTAAACCCACCGAATCCGTACCGAATTTCCATTCGCGGATCACGAAATTACGCGGCCACGCTTTGGAAATTACAATCCAACGATCCTAATTACGGGGATCGGCTGTTACGCGCAACATTTATCGTAGCTAGAACTAACGGTATAATTCAAAATTCGGGCTTCGCGTCTCCCAATGGCGCAAACAAGCAGGCCCCCGGTAATTTGCGGGAAATTGTGGTCTACTGGACAGAGAAGACCGCGTACCGTGCGCCGCGATATTCGCGAAAATTTACAGATTCAATAACGCTCTATGTGGCCGATTCGATTCACCGGTAGTTACAATACCTGGCTCGAGTAACTTCACCGCCTCGAACGAGTAACGACGCGCCTGGGAACGCTAACCAGAAGATGTCTTTTAAATTACGACCGCCTCCTCGCCTTTAGACGTCCCTATCCTCCGAGCTTTACCCTCCGAAATACCGCGCTCCAAAGACCAGCGAGATAGATACGGTTCCTTTTTCTCGAGAGTAACGATCGAACACGTAAAATTGAACGGAAGGAAACGCGATGACTACATTATACTCGACGAATTGTATAAGCGTCGTCCAAGAATAGCTACTTGCCGATATATAATGGACATTACCCACGTTGCTGCAACCATATTTCAACTTTTTTATTCGTTTCACTCGTTACGTCATTTATTTAACTTATTTTCTCCTTGAGAACCGAAGAAGTCGACAACGACTCGACGGCCAAGCCTGCGTTATCTCATGCTGTTGTTCCGTTTCTAAATCTCGGCCCTTTCGGAAGTTCGATTAAAAAGGAATAATTTACTTAAAAAAAGCTATTACGTGGAGATAATTCGGAGTTCGTTTTTCCGAATCATCATCTATTTCCGATTACTGAATTATCGTCGCTATCTTAGTTCGTATCAGGCTGTGATCGCCCTTCCGGCGTGCAAGCAGAATCGGATCATTGTCACTGAGAGGAGGAGATTATGCAGATCGCGCCTCGCTATGCAACGCAGCGCGGCAATTGCATCAAGTTGAAAGCACGAGCCACTCTGTCTGCATGTTTCGCAGTTGAATTCTCGAAATTCTCCTGGGAATCGACCGAGACTCCGAACCATTAAACGCGACCGAACGGTCGTGCGTGCTAGCTTTGATCCCAAAACAATCGATCGTCGCGTCGAAATCGGCAACACGGTCCCGGTACGCGTCCATCTAAATGCAAATACCTCATATTAATTTGCATCCGCTCAAGTGCATAATAAGAGACTTGATTAGCCTCGAAGAGACGCACGCCACCGTGTTCTCATCGTGGATTATATCGTTAGAGAGCGTCTAGTCTAGTAAATTCAACTGTATGAAATCTTTCCGGTGTTGTTGGATCATCGGCAAGAATTAACCACGAAGTCTAGACTCGATACGTTGTTGGCTTCGATCGTATCGATACGTATCTTCGATACGTATGGCTACAAATGTGCAAGAACCAAGAAGCGTGCCAGCGAGGGGGCATAGGGACCTTTCACGACAACGCAAACTTTGATAATACCATTTTATGCCTTTGAGTTTTTCAAGATGATTTAATTAAAGATAAACGTAGATAAAAAGAATAACATTTACGAACCACACCGTCGCAGAGAGAAAGAGCTGCCTTGGACGCGCGATGGCCTCTAACAAAGCCCCGATAATGGCATTGTCGATCGGAGGCTCTCTTGAATCGTAACGCTTCGTTCAAGTTAGTTCTCAGGCCGGTGCCCCGCGTCTCGATCACCATGTCGGGCGAGATGAATTCGTGATACGGGTTGAGCTCCACATGGTGTTCGATCCCGTTGAAAGGCAGCACCAGGTGCACTTTATCGGCCTCAAGCTCCTGCTGGCCCGTCTCGGTCGACCTTTTCTTACGTTCGTTGATCTCTTGCCGATCATAGAAATACGGCAACGAGTATGTGTCGAAGCTGCCATCTTCGAACACTCTTCTCGGGATCAAAAATTCCGGCTCGTGGACGTCTCTCGTGTACCTGAACATCGACCACCGGGAAGAGAAGAGTTTTCGTTAAAGAACGTACGAACGACGCATCCTCGTTCCCGTAACAATTTCGCATATCGCTCTTTCTTACTCGCGCCTGCATATTTTCCGAAATATTTTCCACGAATACCTTTGCGAGTCGCGTCGAAAAATTTGCAACGGCACCGTAGAAAAAGCGTTAAATGTACTTGTTCGAATCAACTCGAACTAAAGACGTGCTGAATTTGAGAAACAAATTGGTTATTAAACTTCGTCATTGAATTAGTAGAGCATAATCGATCAGGATCTTTCGTTTCTCCAGCCCTCGTAAGTGCACAAAAAATTAAACGAAAACTTTGTCACCTTAACTTGCCTCGCTTCCAGCGTGACGCTCCTATTTCATCCCCAACGCCTGTATCAATCCAACCCCGGCAACTTCAAGGCCTAGTAATTCGGTTCTCGTATCCCTAAACTTTAATCATAGATCGAACCAAGGGCAAACTTATTGCGACGGGCAAAAAGGCGCAAGTTCTCGAAACGAACGACGTAATACGATCGTCCCCGGTGGTTCCGTTCGGCAAAGGAAAATCCTCGATGACACGGTCGAGAGAGCGGAAGAACGAAAGAACGTGTCGGGAAAGTTATGGGACATTTGTTAGCGAGATGCCAAACTCGGACAGTCAAGCGAGACGGGCGAAAGACAAAGAGCGAGAACAATCCGATCGGATCAGGTCGGACGAAATGGTCGACTGGACAAACGGTTCGCGTGGTAGAGTGCATCGAGCTGAGGATTTCCTAGCCGAAACGTCCGCTAACCGTGGCAAGCTGCGAGTGCACTTACCTACCATGGTATACGCTTTCACGTCCGTTGCCGTGTCTCTTCGATGGATCGGTGTCCGCGATCGCGATGATGCCGAAGAACGTCAGAAGTGCTTGGAATCCGTTCATGACAGGCTACTTTTTTCTGTCGATCTCGTGAACACTGCCGTGAAGCTGCGGAACAACGAAAACTTTGCGCAACTGTTTTCCTTTCATGGATAAATTCTGTACAGGGAACCTTTCTCTATATGTCGCCGGTGAAAAATGTCCACCCTTTATTCCATACGCTAAGCTAAAAACTAATTTTTGCGCCGTTCTCATATATATATATATATATATTATATATATAATTATAATATATTATATATATTATATAATATATATATATAATATATATTATATAATATATATATATATATACATTTATCTCATATATTTATACATCGCGTAAGAATAGAATACTGCTACATACTTGCTCGTCGAAGGTTAAACTGATTCTACGTACAGAATTTGGTTTTTTGGTACGATCTTAATTAAGTGTGATTGACCGTAGTTGTTAGGTCGTTAATCGTAACGATCCAAGATGGTCGTTGGAACGAACACCGACGTCGATATTACGAAGCAACCTACGATGCGTTTAAAGAACTGCCACCTTAAGACGACAAGTATTTGCAGCGGAAGTTACAAGTTTCTGTTCCGCTGGAGAAGAAACTTGCAATTTCTGCTGCAAATATCGCTCGTCGCTTGTCGTTTTAAAAAATGCGCCAATATATTCCGATCCTTTTGCCGATATTACAAGAAATGCTCGATGTTTGCAAGCACGAAGGTGATTTGAACGTTTGATCGCGATTTTGATCGCTACAGGCGAATAATTCGATTACGATTCGATAAAGGGAATTAAAGATGACTCGCTTGTACAGCGATATGAACGTATCCGACGTTCCAAAGAATTTGATGGACAAACTCGATAAACGAATTCGAGCTTAGGGCAGAGTCACCCGGTATATTGGCTACGTGCGCGGTTCTTCCAATGGTTATACTCGAATCGATCCAAATATGGATTCAATCAACCTTCGGATCGAACCTGATAGGTAGGTCAATTTTAGTTGACTTTTTGGTCGTGCTGGTCCAACCGAGATCATTCCCCCCACCCGTTCTTTTCTCTGCTTTTGGTCGTCGCGATTCCATTATATCGCGTGCAGCTGTAATTGTTTTTCTTCATAATCGTTTATCATCGAATCGAATTATTATCGAATAATTCTCTTACTCTTCAACGTCGGAATTTTAAATCCTATAGCAAATGGACTCTATTCGTACGAAATTGAAATGTTTCCTTCGAATTATTGTAATTATTGTATTATGTGCAAATGGTCGTCGTCCAGTGTACGGGTCAACTGTAACCTCAAAGTATCCACGTCACAGGCAAAAATGTCATACGACGTATCAATTGCCACGCGAAACCTACAACGATCGCGGTGATTTATCGCCAACAGAAAGATCGGCTTATCCTCGCATCTTATTTAACCATTTAGTTAATCCGGTAGGAGATCGGTGTAAACCTCGCTGTAGTTTTACTCGAGAATCTTCGTCGTGAAAGTCGTCCTCTTGACGTTGAGACAGGACGAGGAAATATAACTGGATAGGTATATCTTTGGAGATGTGTGGTTAAAGCTTCGGGGTGGTCCATTCTTGCCCGTCACTGCGGTTGTCATTGACAACCGGTCATTGGCCGGGGAATAATTGAGGTTGCCAGTCAAAGGAGCAGAAAAGGAAGACGCGCAAATTACCAGGATCGACCGGAAGCGTCTAGGATAAACTCGACTCGATGACTCGGAGACAAAACGTGCTGTCAGGTAACGTGTCTCGTTGAACGGGTTGCTCGGTGTTTCTCACTTTGTTTTCATTTTTAAAGAGATCGCGACACCGGCCATATATTCGACCAATATAAAGTAAAGAACCGCGACGTGTTCATCTCCGGAGCGAGCGTTCCTTATCGTTAGCGTTGTATTAGAAGGATTTCTTCCGTGGGCATGATACGGAACGAGATAAAAGAGCAAGGTCGTCGTGCAAGGTGGCGATGGTAAGACAAAATCGAAAAGCCGGCGAGAGTAATACGGAATGCCGACAGAACTGGCAAGGATAAATTGCGCTGGAATTTAATTGGTGGCCGCGCGTGCCGAACGCATCTATTGAATTTCGCAGACCGACGTAGTCCCCGTGCCTGTTTACTTTCTTCTAACACAGAACCGAACAAACAAACACGCGCGTTCAACGATCCGCTCTTTCCGTGACATTAATGTCGCATTCCGAATAATTCACCTTGCTGCCTGAATGGACGACAATGTGCATTCGATCGGTATGTACGAACGTCTACTGGAGAAAGACTATGACCGAAGAACGTGATTATTCGATTCAGAAAAGCCTAACTTACGATTACTGGTTAACGAAGAGTTATTAAAACGAAACGTATAATTCTTTCCTCGTCGTTTATAAGGATTTTTCGTTATTTTATTGCGTTTATTTCTTATACGTGTACAAGATCAGTTTAAAATCGATCGTATGGGTATATTTTAAGCACCGAACGAACAAGCCATCGTAGCATATAAAAATAAATTTCCGGAAGCCTTGGTAGTCTTACAATCGATCTTAGGACTTGATCACCTAACTTTTTCATTTGTCGTAGGCCACAGACCGAATCATAAATCGGTCATCGATAGTAACGCTTCCAACGTAGACCGTTAGTATATGAAAAGAAATGCCAACAACACGCATACTCGTCTACAAACAAAATAGAATGGGAATGTAGCTCGATAAATCTTGCACAATAATCGATCGTACAGCTGGCTTGTCAAAGATCAATGAGCGGAGATTAAGAACCATCATCTTCTTCGTTACTCTGGAAATACCGGATAGCTTGATGTAAATTATTCTAATATCCAAGTCACCGTGTCTCTAAAATTTTTTACGCTTAATAGATAACGCGTACAAAAGTAAACGTGCATCTGTGAATGGTCTAAATCGCGTAGGTGTATAGGAACGACGAGTCGAGCTGGTTTTTCGCACCTCCCTTTACAGATCGTAAAGGTAGGTACCTGTTCTCTGCTTATTTGCTATTACAACGTGGATCGCTTAACAGACAGACGTTTTAACCAAAGATCAATGCCACGGATTCTAACAGCCTGCAGTCTAACGTTTAACAAGCCAACGAAATATTCTCCCATCGCGTTTCTATTTACGAGCCACTTTACATCGATTTCCATTAGCTCTGGCTTCGCCAGCTTTTTCCGCCGAGATGCTGTGATAGATTCCCGCGTGTCGTGGGTTCGATTCCTCTTCATTGTTTTGATGGCGTGCTGTAAACGTCTACAGGCCGGCTCGCGGTTTTTACTATGTCGGAAAAAGCAGAAGAAGGACGATGTTAGAGAAGAAACGCTCCATGTAATAACGCATTGCCGCGTCAAACGGGTAATAAAATGTCTTCCTGTTGCTTTTTGCTCGTTATCCACCATTCCTTCAACAATTATATCGGATTACTAATCGAAGAGATAAATACGTTGGAAACAAAAAATGTTTAAACTCGTAAACTCTCGAGTTTATAAGTCGTTTACGTTTATTACTGTTGTAAAAATGGAAGCGTATATACGGTGTCGATCAAAATCGGTATATTTGATCTACGCAAATAGGAAAGCTTGTATATAAATGTACGTCGTTGAAAGTTTTATCGCGCGATAGAAGAGATAACCGATTTACAAAATATTTATTGCTCCTATCTCATTACAATTTACAATAGATTTACGGAATACTTACAGAAAACTTTGAATTTTAGCGCAGTTTCATGTCGATGAAAAACGGCGTAAAATAATTTTAGAGTTCTAAACGCCAAGTACTGGCGTTTATGTATCCTCGAATTTAGCTTCCAACGGCAAAGGACCTTGGAAAAAATCGCGTCACCTGGTGGCTGCAAATGGGTCTGACAGTTGGCGTGGCTTAAAAAAAATTTCGACAACCGAATGGGTCACGTTACCCTACTTGCAAGTATTTTACAGTCGATCGATTACTATCGAGTATAGGAACAGCATACGCGCCCGAACAGGGAGTCAATGCATCCTGGCGAATACGCTTCGGTAGACTCGATCCAACGTATGCCGACCGGTTCAAAATTAATTCGACGTTACGGTCGATCGTTTGTCATACGCGAGCGAACGAATCTTAGCTGGACTCGTTGCATTTCGTCGATCGGAGCGGAAACAACGTCGATCGTGGACCTACGGTGGGTGGCCCTGTGCGGCGCACGCCATTTTATTTATCTACGCTTACATTCGCCAATTTATTCGTGCCAATTTTAACTTGACGCGTTTCTCGCGAAAAAAAAAGATTAATCACGTCAGCTTCTTAACTTTCGAACCGAACTGAAAACTTGGAACGGAGGAGAGGAAATTCTCCTATTTCTTACGATACAGCTTGTCTTGACTCTTTCTAGTACTCTCTCGGTTCCAAGCAATTACGTAAATACTACCTTATAACTCTTTAATCGCAGGAAAATAGCAACAGTATCGAGTCGTTATCTTTTTCTACGTCTACTTCGAACGTACATTAATATATACTTATACATCTAACAAAAATTCCAGTACCGATAATTGCTACGAATATTGGTTACCCACGCATCGCGAAGCACGTTAAAATTCGAGATTCAACAAGTTCCTTTAAAAGTCTGAACCGCGTTGGATCGCGTTAACGTATATACGAGTACGTCTGCTTAACGATCGACGTTTCATTCAGTTTGTTCCGGTTACACGCAGGAGTCGATAACAGATATTTTATCGTGTAACGTGTTTAATGCAATTTGAAGTACCGTGCGAGTGTATAATAAACGAGCCGGTGCTCCAGTTGATCTTGCACAGCTGCTGCCGGCGAAGGTCGTATCGATTCTAAAATCCACGGATGGTCGACCCACGCGAACGAGTTCGTGGGCCGCGTGAATAGCTACCAAGCTCTTATTATCCAGAAAGTCGTTTCCAGGATCGTACATCTTCCGCGCGCAATTAGGAAGCCATTAGCTACCTGGCTTCAGAGTATCGCGTATTTCGATATTTTGGAATTTCCTGCCTTGTAATTTCCACCAAATGTCAATAATAGCGCTATATTAGCTATTCCGTCGGACTCGTACTGAACGAGCCGTGTTATTGATAAACTTTAGTAACATACTACCACTCTACCTTTTAACATCGGAAACTCTACGTGTTTTCATCGAATCTCGAACAACGTTGCGTTCCCACATTTTCTACCCATTCATCCGGTGCGTCTTATATTTTTCCTTCCCGAGACACGTTCGGTCTTTTTCCATTAACGTAGTTCCATAAAAAAGTCGTGTCCGCTATTCTTCTTCTTTCCCCATTATCAAACTACTCGTAACTAGATAGAGAACGTTTCATCTTTTGGATTAAATCCTGCAAACTAATAATCGCATTTGTAACCCCGACTTTTTTGCTTTAGCTCCTCGTACACGCTTAGCTCTACTAAATACTTAAACACTAAACCGTGTTTAATTTCGAATCTATAAAAGATATATATATGTTATATATTTAGAAGCAAACCATCGAACCATTTAAATTTCTTGGTCAAATTTCGAAAAAGCGGAAGGATGTCAGCGAACGACGATGGTATTATTCTTGTATGTTGACTATTGTATCGGACGTAATTGTCGCGCACGGTACCGCGACGCAACGATGCGACGCGCTTTGAAACAGATGCCTTTCGATTTCATTTCGCATAGCTTCGTACAACGTATAGATTTCAAACGCGATTTTACTTGCTCTTTTATTACGGCGGCAATGTAATTGTCCGATCGATGGCGACGCAACGCTCCATTTGTAACCAGAACGAGTAAGACTTCATAAAATTTCTAAATCGTGAAAAAATCCGTGCTTTTAAACTATCCGAAAGATCTGCAGTGACAAATTTGCGAAGAATGATCACGCTGGGACAAGGAAGAGAATATTAAAACGATGGAATTTAAAAGGAGAGAGAAACTCTAGGAGAAAAGAATTTCCTAAGAGTCGGGATAAGTCGTTGCCTGGATGGAAAGATTACGCGGTGGACGAAGAGCAAAGTACAAAATGTTACAAAGCTTATAATTCGCTGTATCGTGCGATAAAAGGTACAGAGTATAAGTTGAAAATTGTAAATTTCACAATGAAATTTCAGTTTAATCCTAAATCGGTAGAGTCAATCCTGTAAACACACCCGGAAAATAATACGAAACTACGGGAACAGCAGTTTTTACTTTCCAAGAATCTCCGAAACTTCACCGACAAATCTTTGTTCGGCTGGAAGCAAGCTCCGCAAACAGCGTAACACGTGTAGCCACGCAATCACCATGCGAGAAATTCTCCGTAATGGATCCGATATTTCAGAAGCAACGAGGTAAAGCGCAAACGGTAAATTGCCCAGAGGAATTTTCATAAATTACGCGACTGCAGGTTCGAACAGTTACGTGAAAATCCGCAAAAAGAAGCGCCGTCTCCAGAACGGACGTTTACTACAACAAGCATTTATTCTAAAACGCGGCATTTCGATCGTGTAATCGCACAGCTACGATTAATTCTGTTGCAACAGGTATTTTTCTGACGCGACTCTCGGGCGCTGAGAAAATTGCTCCACGTGGCCACCGTCGTTTCCATCCAGTCGCAGCCTTCTTGCAAGTAATCATATTCAGCCAGCATGGGATTCCTGAAATACGCAATTATCGTATCGAGTGGCGCACTGTGCGTTCCAGCGGAAACGAGTGCGACCGCGTGCTTAAAATTCGCCTGAACGCGACAGGGAAGCAAAACGTTCTTACGATTAGAATCGTTAAGCTATTAACGTTGACTCGCGAGGCTACCTCGGAACGAGGCAATTTTCAGTTTTTTTGGCGACGTCAAAGGCGCCTCGCAGTTCCTTACTGGACACGTATTGAAACGATTCCTAAACGCAGCTACCAGGTCAGACTCGCACTGTCCGCACACAGCTTCAAGCTCTTTGTTTCTTACCGCGAACAACACTAAGCATCTCGATAGGGACAAGCTTAGAAATGCTTATTTCAATTGGTGCAATATAAAATGAAAGTTGATAGAAAGTAGAGTGAACAGAAGATTCCAGCTATTCGAGCAACGTCCGTTTAAACGTAGAAGCACACGAGCGATACGAGCCATGTAAATAGAAGATTGTAGAAGCCGCCGAGTCGGGCTAACGTTGTCAGACGGAATAGGCTCGTTTGAGTAGCGAAGGTGACAAAAGATCGGGAATAACCAGAATTTCTTTTAGGTAATTTTACGCCAATCCGAAAAACAAAGCGGCGACGGAAAGACGATCGATCGTTCCCTTCGATTAATTTATAAGTTCGCCGAACTCGACGGACTCGAGTAAAGATGTCCGCGAGGAAAAGGGAGGAAAGTTCGCGACACACCACAGATTTTATGCGCACGCAACGGCTAACGAGTAACACGAATTGCGGGTAAAACAAAAGAGAAGGAAATTCGAAGGAGAAACGGTCGAGCGGAGAATGGTCCGGAGGTAGACAGGTAGAAAAAAAACGGAAAGAGAAGAGGGGCAGAGAGGGAGAAAGAGAGAGCCAGCAAGGTACATGTTCGCAACATGTGACACGAATAAAGGCGGTGAGTACCGGACGAATGAAGCAAAGGATAAAACGAGGAGAGAACAAAGCCCGAGAGATTGGGAGAAAGGGTAGGAATTTCGCAATAGACCGAAGTGACGCGCTGGAATAAACATAAATTAGGAAACACGATGTTGCAAAAGAACGGATGACAAGGATGGGACAGGGCAGGATCGGTGTGGCGCCGTAGCAAAAGGGCAAAAGCTTGGAAAGAAGCAAAGGTTCGAGTAAATAAAGTCGCGTCGCAGGAGCGCGGCGAGAAGTAAAGGGAGACAGATTCCTCCGGCGCAAGGAGATCGAGGAGGCACGAGACGAAAGACGAAATACGCGAAAGAAGGAGAGTCAACGTCATTGGAGAGGGTACGTACGAGGTAGAGCGAGGAGACGAAGAGGGAGAAAGAAACGGACAAGAGACGGAGACGATAAAAAGAGCAACGGATAGGAAGAGGTGGCGAGGGAAATGGTGGAAGCGGGGGGGTGGGCAGGAGAGCGGGAGGGGCAGAGGAAGAGAAAAAGAATGAGCGAGAAAAAGAGAGAAATAGCAAAGGGGAGGGAGAGTAGTCGACGGAAAACGGGTCCACGGCTGGGTGGAGGAACTAGTCTTACCTAGTAGATTGCCCTGTCTCGGTTCTCGGTCCGTGCTTTTGCGGCCGTCCAAGGTAGGAGGGAACCTCCGAGTTCTCTCTGTTAAACGTAACTGAGCCAAGGAGGAGACGAAAAGAGAGGAGAGATCGAGCCGCGTAGTAGTCGGCGGACGTAATCCGTGTATCGTACGTATATAAGTAGATAGAAGCCGAGCCGAGAGAGTCTGGTACATACGTACATACATACATATATGTGTATATATGTGTATATATGTGTGTATATATATATATATATATATGTATACATAGGTGGCTAGGGGCGGGCGGGAGGAAGCGAGCGAGCACAGGGCCAGCTGATCGAGGAGAGAAAACGAGACGGAGAAACGGCGAACAGGGATACGGAGCGGAGAGGACCATGTATACGTAGCATCGGAAGAGTGTACCACCAGATCGCTAGTGTTGTGACGGCAATCGTGCCCACGACTTCTCCGTTGGACCCGACATCCGTGTTCCGTCATTTCTGTCCGTTCCCCGCCCCTCCTCTCTCTCTCACTCACCGTCTGTCTGCTTGTTTGTCTCTCTCTCTCTCTCTCTCTCTCTCTCCTATTCGCCCCGTTTCCGTCTCCTTACCTGTCTCTCCACTTCCTTCTATCGCCTCTACCCGTCTGTCACTGTAGTATCTCTTCCCCTTGTGACTATTATCCACCTTCTTTACCCCTCCCTCCGATTTCCTTCTTCGTTTTCCACCCTCCTGTTGATCGTCACACCCACCGTTTCCACCACCTTTGTACCCTTTTTCCCTCGCGTCGCGCCGGTTTCTCTCGGTCGCGATTCTTTTCCTCCGCTTCTGTGTTTCTCTGTCGATTTCTCCCCCCACCCCTTACTACTGCCGTCTAGCTGACAGCGGTCCCTCACGCTGCCCCCACTCGCGCGTATCGGGCCCTCCTACACAAGCGCCTTTCGAGGCGCGTGTTTTCGTGATCCACATAGCCACTTCCGGCGAAAAGTGAACTGTTGGGTGATGAACCGGTGAGCTGATGAACCGCCGCCGCCGTCGCCGCCGCCGCCACCGCCGCCACCACCACCGCCACATACGAACGTTCAAAAGGAGGTGACCGCGGGGGAGGTACGGCCTGCTCCCAGTGCCGAGAGGTATCCGGTGTGTCGCATCCTCGTCGCAATCGCTTCGTGTGAAGAACGTGCGCGCAGGTGTTTCGGAATAGTGTACCGCACCATCGTTACCACGTGTCCATCAGGACGATACGACTCGCCACGGGTATGTACCACAGCCATGCAAACTTTCCCATAGTTTCCCGATTTCAGAAACGCTCGAAACAGAGGCGATATCCATTTTTTCTAGAATCGATCGTTCGTCTATCTATTTTTTAATCGTAAGCTGAAGATTTCGATTTTTGCCGGTCCATTTCTCAAGTAAAACGTTGCAGTTGTCCGTTCGATGAAAGTCGAAAGCGAAATGTGGAAGATTTTTTTTTTACCCGTGTATTTTTCGTAATTATTAAGTTGCGAGAATATTTTGCGTGCGCGAAAAGGAGACGAGTAGGAGTGATTTTTCACCGATGTTCTCAGGAATTATTACTTTTAACGTATGATCGTTTGAAATTCAAATGCTATTTAAATCTAAGTACGTGTAACGTTTTAATATTAATTGCGGGCCAAAAACTAAAATTTATCGATGTAACGTTCTTCACTCGGTAATGACACGTCAAATACTTTCAACGCGTCGTTAAATTACTTTTGCAAAGATTAATTTCATCGATGCGGTTTATTTTTCGATCGCGCTGCCTGATAATATTAAAAAATTACACTCGACAAAGTTAATTCATCGAAACCTGACGTCGATGTGTTCATTAAGCTGCTTTGCAGAAAATATACCGGCGGAAATTAAAATCTTTCAACGCGGATCGAACGACGCGCGTCGCGTAGCCAGAGGGTCGCGTTTAAATAAATCACGTCCACGGTCGCGTTTTGCAAAAAGCAAAATTATGCGATAATTGGATAAAATATTGAAAGTAGGGGGAGACAAAATCTGTTATCGCGTTATATTAAGCGGTGCGTACAATGAAACTGGAATTACCGTGGCAAGTGGTAACGTTGAACTGTTGCGAACGAATCAGGTCTTTTCGTTTGTCCAAGTTCCAACTACGACGTTATGAATTCAATTAACAGTTTCGAACACGCGAATTGCCGACGGCAAAGTGAGTTTGATAGACGAATTTTCTCTCTGGTTACTTTTCAAATCTAACCTCCGAATAAACTGTATTTAAAAGGAATTGATTAACTTTACAGTTTGGCTTTGATTGTTGAAAAATTGACAGAATTACCGTGGAAATCTCGTGGATACGCAAACGACAGGGCGTGAAAGGTGTGAAACTGTGGAGATTTTTCAAGAAAATCGACCGGTGAGGTTTGGTAGCAACTGGTTCCCGCAACTCCTCGTGACTCGCGTGATTTATCGCGTGCAAAAGTGTCAACAGAGTAAACCGTGTCGTCGATTCAACGTTGTTGCACTGTGGGGGCACGCAATTAATCAGGAATCTGAAAATTATCGACAGAGTTATGGATATCCTTTGTACACGGTTGGCCACTTGCCGCGGCACAGGATTAATTTCAAGCTGAAAAGCAACTGCCGTCGGCTGCCGCTATATTTGTTGTTTGCTTATTTGGTAATCGCTCGCCGGGATTACCTCGTTACACAAGAATAACGAAAAAGAAAGTGCTCTGGTTAAATAAGCCGTTAACGAGCATGCCATTCAACCTGCAAAAGTATAACCGATTAATTTTATGGATGAACATTGTAATTACTATCTACGTTTCATTTTACTCCAGCAATTCCCGAACAACCTTTTAATTTCATTATTAAAGGCCCACGACGCAGTAAAGTGAAGATGTTAACGTTGATGATACATCCGTAAATAAGCGAACATGAAATCACCGAGTACCTACGTATGTGTACGTATGTATGCATGTATGCATGTATGCATGGTTGTGTCTTTTTCGAAGCGATTTTCGAGCGAACGTCGCCCCACGCTGACGATGAGTTGACACAAATGTTAATGAATGTTTACCAATTTTCACGAATACTCGTGCACGATAATTAAACGAAATTTCCACGCGTTCGAAACTTCACGATCATAGAAGTCACTAGTATCGATCTTGGCTGTGTCTGTTCTTCTTAGGTAGGTTAGGTAGTAGATTTCGTACGTTAACGGTGCTTGTTGTCCGTCTGGTGTCGAATATTATTCATGTTTAGAACAAAACATAAAACGAGAAATTAATTGGAAAGTCAAGAAAAACGTTTACGCTGGAAAATAGTAAATTGCCGTTAAAGTTTAACAGATTTAGCTAAGTATAAAATTCTCCAAAATGTATGAGGCTAATTGATCGAAACAAAATACTCCAGAAAGAACTATAGACGAAGTGAGACGGAGGCATTCGAACGATTTCTCGAAACTTTCTCAAATTTTCGCGAAAACCATGTAAAGATTCGTTCGATTACCAATATATCGGCGCAATAACAATCGCGTACGATTCTCGTAAATTATCGAACGAAGAAATTCTCGATGTTGTCATTCCCCGAACGATGCCTTGAACGAATCTTCAACTCGATTTATTTCACTTTATATTATACATGCCAGTACGTACGTCGAACGCAAAACGTACATAGAGGACACTAGATCTTTGTCCATAAACGACGACTCACGCCGATTTTAACTCGTAAACTTATTCGACGACGCTGTTCCGCGCGCCACGCCGTGTCGCATCGCGACTACCACGAAGTTTATCGACGCACGTTTACGTGACTCGCGTTACTTGCTAGAATCGATAATCGAAACGCGAGATATCTAGGAAAGACTAATTAAAATTTCTTCCAAACGACGACCCTCGATCCTTTCCACTTTTTTGAACGGATTTAAATCGTTCGCGGATCTCATACGTTTGTCAACGCGTTGATACACACCAAATTAGTCTCGGTTAATAATATCGCTGGCAACTGAATCGCGATGATTTTTTTTTTTTTTTTTTTTTTATATATATATATATATATATATATATATATAGGAGAGAAGAACAATTTCACTGGGAACGGAAAGCGCAACCTCGGTAAACGGATCCACCTATGACACGGGGACGATTTTCTTTTACTTGGCTAGTTTAACACGCCGGTATAAACCGAGTTCGGAACGTGAGATAACGATCGGAAGAAAATTACAGCGGACGGACTGACGTTTTGTTCGTTTGACGACGCGTTACAGGAGGAACTTTCTATATACGTCCAACGCGTCTGCGTTTCGTACGCCTTTGTATCGTTACAATGGAGAAACATGCTTTTGTTTTCGCAACGGTTTCGTGCGATTCGGATTTAAGACAATTAAGAGTATTTAAGACTGCTTCTGGCGCAGACGCGCGCATATAGGAAATACCGCCTTAACTCGGATACGTTGAACGCGTCGCAACGCTACTTCGCGCCGCGCCGCACCGCACCGCCGCTCTTTAACGCGAATCTTTGCCATTAATTGGAGTACAGAAGCTTCCGCGGAAAGTTTCTTGTGGCAATTCGCGCTCCAAAGACGGCGCTAGCGAGGCGTCTTAGAGTTTTCTCGGTGGCGTTTCCGCCAACTTTTCCGGCAATTAATGGCGCGACGTGGCAGAATTTTTTGCGAAAGCCCCGCGAGGCAACCTTTTTACGAAATAGGTTAATGTCTCGTTTCGAGTAAAACCCGTGATTATCGCATACCTGTCGGACTAATCGTTGCGGAGCAGACGCTTTCCTCGCGTTGTTACGTTGTTACGCGGTAATAATAACGTAAAAGCAGACAGTGGAGGTCCTCGTCAAGGAGGTTGGATATCGAATCCGGGGGCAACGAATTATTATATATCGCAGTTAATGATCGTGTTGTTTGGAGAACGAAGGGAACCGCGCAATTATTAAATCGTTAAGGTGAACCGTACCTACACGAACGGGCTACGGGCATCCTATAATACCACCGGGTTTCCACTTGTTCTTAAATTATCGTTAACATGTAACGTAATTTCTACCCTCTGTGGCCGATCGCACCGACAATTTTCCACTCTACTCGACAAATAAAACGTTGCCTGGTTCGTGTACGTGCGCCCGATGCGCAATGAGAAACTACCGGCTGAAATAATTAGTTCTTTCGCGTGTATGAACATGTGGCAGGAACGTAAGCGTTTTTACCTTTAAAGTAACCTACTCGTTTGGCGTAATCTATAAATCTGGTAACAAGGTGCGCAGTGGTTAATGGAGCAAAGGAACAAACAAACTAGACTCTAATCTATGGAGTTTCGTGGCAAAGTGTAAAGTACCTTCGTATAACATTTTTATCGATCGCCCTTTAAATTAACTTCCTTCCAAGAGATTCGTAACAACTTAATTTCCGACGTATTTTCTTCTACTAATTGGGGGGTTTTATTTTCTTTAATGCGGCAAAGTTCTAGGTAACTGTAGCGATCTCTCTGTAAGAAAGCGCGGTTAAACGTCAACATTTCTGTCTTTACGAAATTATCGTTTCTTCGGTCAAATGGTTAAATCATAGGGTCCGATATCGTTGAAATTATAATCTCGGAACTCGCACGATATCTCGTTAATACGACACGAAAAAGGAGTGGAACTCGTGCATCGCGTTTCAGCTTTATTTCGTTGTAATACACAAACGGATCCCAGATTTCGTTCATACGGCGTAAAGAACAAACGACGTGCGGATTCGTTTGTTAACTTGTCTCTACAGATTGAAATAATTGTTTACGTGCGCGCAATAAACATCGCGTATATTACGCGTGTGAAATACGCGTGTTATATCTTAGTCGATGATCAACCGTGCTACGCGTCGACATAAATTCGTCGAAATAAAATTCCTATTCGAGATATTTCTGCACTGCATCACGGACGTTACGGCAGAAAAGTGTTAACGCTTGTCGATTTTGCGAATCGATGTCTGTAACTTTTTATGCAAATTCGTTAAGTCTCTGACAGACTTTGAGGAAGCTCTTGAAAAGGCGCGTCTCGAAGGAAGGGGGCGTTACGCCACACCATCGAGCAGTCGTGATTAATTTGAAAACGTAAATAACCTTTCTGTTCTACTCCGATCCATCACTCGGAAAACAATGAATCCTGGCATGGTAGCGGCGCCTCGACCGATGCATGCGCTTTGTACTCGCACACCTCCTATAAATCACGCATGAATATTTAGTCGACAACCTGGTCGCCACTGATCCTCGCGATAGACAGACGCACGCTTAAAGTCGACTCACGTTTCATCTATCCATTCTTTCTTCGAAGCTTACGTTTGAACGCAATGCTCGTTGAAATTTGGAGAAAAGATGTACATCGCAGTTGTATTAATCGTCGTACAGTTGTTTCCGTACTTTCCGGATTTCCATCTCATTTCATTTCCACCCATAGTTTCATCCGCGGTTTTCGTCGAGAATTTTAATAATCTTACGTATAGCGCGACGTTTATCATCGAGGCATCTCGTTTTTTCGGTTGGCGACGTACGAATACGCGTCGCCGAATCGGAGAAGAATTTCGTTGTTGTCGTTTCGTATCTCTGACGTAAGTTACGTTGAAACTGTCGGATATTGCATTACTCGAACGTTATATAAATTGGTCGGGCGTAAATTAATTTGAGAATCTTACCAAAGGGAAGACGAGGTAGGATTCTTTTCGTTGCGGCTGCTGGCTGCCACGCCGCCAACGACGACGTCGGCGACGAGACGAGCAAAGTCGAGAAGGGCGAATGTAAAGGATAAAAATGCGGGAATGAGAAACGAGCTTTTACGAGGGGAATTCAAGTAAAAAGAGGAGAAGGACGGATAAGTTGATCAAGCTTCGTTGAAAGGGGGATTGTAAAGTACGGCACCGCAATTGTAGTCTGACACGGAGTGGCTTCATTATCATTGCCCGGAGCACTACGTCCCTGCGACTCGTGCATCCTCTTCTTACGTTTCATCGATATTAATTAAACTTCTGCATTCACGTTCCCCGGGCATCCTTATTATGCCCACAGAAATGACGCGAAACGTCTGACCTCCGCGAATGCAAATCGGCTGAGAAATACATTTTCAAAGAAACTCGTAAAAAGAAGAAGGAGAACGTTTTTCCATGGTTTACTTCTAAATCAAAAACGACGTATTACAATTATAGGAGAAAAATATGCGACGCGTCCTACTATAGCAACGGTATAGGATCGCTGTTCTTTACTTGTCCGTATGCTATCAACTTTTTGTCACGTGCACTTTCAACACCGTATACAGAAACAATGGCGTGCATAATGCGAGCATAAACAATTTCCAGCATGTACGATCGGCTTGCACAACGATCGTGATAGTTGCACTCTTTACGTCCGGAATAACTCGAACACTCCAGCTCTCAACAGACTGTCAATTAACTATCATTAACATTGGTGAATTAGTCGGAGGCGAGCGTCGATATATATTCGTAGGAGTAAATCCCGTTCGAACGAGTGCGTCGGTTATTCCGCTTATTCCCTTTCTCTATCCTTCCTTCTCGTTTTTTCTCTCGCACCTCTTGCCCGAGCGTACGCATTTTCACACGCGCTTACCCACGCGCTTTAACATTTACTCGAATGCATTTCCGGTACCTCTCACTTCGTGAACCATTTCCTTGCGTTGTCGTCATCGTCATCGTTGTTATCGTCGCTGTGATTCGCGTTAACTGCTCATATGCTTTTTCTTCGCCCATCAGAGATCGCTTACATTTTTGTTACGTAATTCGTTCAACAATGATTTGATCGCGGATTGAAAAATAGATCTTATAGATCAGTGTAGTCTTATAGATCCCAAGGTATACTTTTAATAGCGACGATAGGACGTAATAAACTTCGAGAGTCGATCAAATCGTCCAAACGTCTCCATTGTGTACCTGTATTAGCAAATTACGCTGATAGAACGCGTTTATTTGGCAATTGTTCAACGATGTGAAGAATCGATAAGATTTTGCCACAAGGGAAACCGACGATGTATCGATAATTGGACGAATGAACTTGAAATTCTCGCGATGAAAGTGAGAACAAAATTTCATATCGAACGAAGAAGATTTTGAAACGTACGTTGACTATAAAAGTCACGTCTATTGCTGTTAGACGATACAAGTAGAAAAACACGAGAGATAGGAAAAAGATCACCCTCTATCAGATAGAAGTCTCATTGTACTGGCACATGTGAGACAATTTCTCATCGAGTTCGAGCGACGCCGCATCGTTAATTTCCGATGTGTGCGTCATATCGTACGCGTGACAACTCAATTCGGACGGCAAGAGACGGTTTAAACCCGCGCCTCTCTTATAAATATTCCACGGTCGCGGTCGATGCGAACAAAACGCTTGTTTAAACCCTCGCGTTTAATGAGTTTCGGAGGAAAATTTCCATCGCGGTGAAACAATACCGCTTATTGATCAAATTTCGATCGAACCAAGAACTCCATAAAGTCGTCGATCGATCTGGATTCCCATAACGAGAGAAACATGTTATCGTTATGAGAATTATCGTCGCTTCCAGAAACCAATGAATCGTGTACGGAATAACAAGGTGAATAATTATACTCCATCTTCGACTAGAGGAAACGATTTAACGAAATTCAAGGAATTATTGCGCACGTTTAAGTCAAATTCACGTAGGTTTACACTAAAAAAATATGCCGTTTTATATTGCATATAAATGTTATAAAAACACTGTTACTACTTCAATCTAAGCCTTTACATGGAAAAATTTCGGTGGAAGTAATTGGCCGCGTGATTTAAATAACCCGCGAATCGTCAATCTGTTGAGATCTTTCCTTTGACTTGCGTATCCAAAGCGACAAAATTATAGACTTTAATAAAGAAGCTGGGTGTGGTATGCGACGTGAAACACCAGCGAGACTCGTACGTGCGTATGATCAACTCTTGTTCTAATTAGCAACTCTCACAGAAGGATGGTAGTCACCGCTTGCTGAGAAATGCCGTGGAATACCGAAAGGGTTTGGGGAAATCAAAGTCAGTTGATTAATCCTCTGCCTCTGTCTACGAAATTAGTAAATTAGTCTCTGGGGAATACCTTTCAACACGAACGAGCTTCCGATGTATTTGCATGGCAATTAACAACGTTTATTTCTTCACACCCTGTTCATTCACTGACCAACTTACAGAACAATCTCGGATTGTTCTTCCTGTAGTTTGTTTTATATTTCCAGTTTTACTTATTACGTCGATTCGACAAATAAACGTAGCTCGAGTCGTCTTACGGTCAGCATCTAACAATCGTCGTTCGATCCGTGCTACCCGTGTAACTGAATCAAAGGAAAACTTGCAACGATAATTGCGTTCGAAGAGACACATAAGTCGGAACGTAAGGTAAAGCCGACTATTCAACGTGGGACTGTAAGAAAGGGTCAGTACAGCTGCCGAGTGCAATCACGGGGTTGGCCATGGTTCGTCGAAATCCGATTACCATAATTACCCAGCGTTACTTGTCGGACCATGAAAATCTCGCGTAACAAGGTTCATACCTTAGGTCAAAGCTGCTGCAAAAGCATCCCGCAGGCTTTTCCTTAGGTGCACCGGGACTGCAAAGTTCAGCTTTAATTCCTCGATTCGTGCATGTTTTCGCGTCGCAGCCCGAGATTGCCTTTCTTGTTATTTCACGAGACGTTTCGTAAAACGTAAACGAACCGCCGCCACGCCGTCGACGAAATAATAGAAAAAGTTCGCCAGAACGTTTATTCGGAAATCGATCGAGTTTCCCGGTTACAGTCCTTCCAATACCGAACCGCTTGCGCAAACATTTTTATGCAAAACGCTCTTACAAGGATTAAACACGAACCCTTAAACGTTTTATCGTCCGACATTCTCTCAATCCTCTCGAAAATCTCAGTCGTTGGTTCGGCTCGCTACCTATCAGCCTCGAGATCGAAGGAACCGGTAAGTTTATCAAATTACGACTCGAGGATAAGATCGCGCAAATAAGGTTTGCCACGCGTTAAAAGTATTGCTTGGTTCTTTTCACGCTGCTAATCGTTGCTTGATAAACACGGCATAATGGCTCGGAAAACATTTCGTAAAACGATCTCTTTATATTTATTGCAGGTCAAAGAACGACGACGCGACGTAAAGAGCGGAAGCTTGACCACGTATCGGCCGTCGTGTACTTATTTGAAGGTGCGCTGCCCGTCTGATCGCAATCATGCACTACTCGCTGATGCTTCGGACGTTTATCGTTATCGTGCATATCGTGCCTGAGGTCCTTCTCCATCGACCGAATGTCAGGGGTGAGTTTGAAAGTCACGCTCGATCGTATATCGGAACGATAAAACAGGGATAACGAGTGAATTATGCATGATATTATTCTTTTTATCGACTGTGCAAGAATTTTTCTACCGTTTTAAACGAAATAGACTCGTATACAATACCCGTAAATTCTATGATTCATTTGCTATGCCAGTCGAATTTTAAATATATAATATTGGGTATATTAACTGGTACACTCTCGGGAATAATTAAACGAACGCTTAGGTTTATAGCTTTAATTACGTCTACGTATAACATTTAAAATGCATCATACCTATATATATACACACATATTTGGAATATTTAAATAATTTATACGTAGTTGCGAAACAGTTATGATTTTGCGTAGATATCGTGCTATCGATTCCATCATATTCCCGATGTAAAGATATTACTGTGTCAAAATTCGCCGAATTTCATCTTTGAATGTCAAAGGTAAGAGCCACAGAACTAAACATTGCTATACACTGCTTTTTATACTCCGATCGCGATGCAGCGATACAGGAGCTAGTAGATTTTTAGGAATTTAGCTACGATTTTTAGGAGTTTGAATGAACGATTACGTGGATTGGTCGTTCGCCATGCCGGATATTCGCATCGTGTCGATATCTCGATGATATCGGTGTTTCTGATAACTGGGCGTACCGAAATTACAATCGATCGTACGTCTAGCGGTGGCGTTCGAAATATTTATTGACGTAACTAAAGAACACGCGGTGCCTCTGTAAATGTTACCACAGAGAGCATAAGTAAGGCGATAATTAGCATTATTAGCGTATCACTCCAATGGTTCGCGCAACACTTCCACCTTTCTCCTAGTATTCCGAGGTCCGTTTAATCTCTGTCTTCGTTTTCGTCTTTAGATCGTAACTCGACACTATTTGTACACTTAACAGAACCACCTCCAGCGAAGGCGAGATTTCGTGCACGTCGACGACTGAACTGAGCGTGACAAGTCGCGAACAAAAGTAACTCGAGAAAGCGGGCGAGAAGCTATAGAATCGACTATGTTTCTTCTCTTCCTCTCTGTCGCCTATCTTTATGCTTTTGTCATTTTTCACTTGTCCCCGACGCGCCGTCGGATATCATTTTTATCCGATTTACAGTTACAGAATAACGGATAGTCGATTCTTCGGGAGAAGATTGTGTTCTCGTGAGATTCGAAAGATTGCGAGAACTAGAGGGAATTTTTCAAAGTATCATCTTTTCGGTAATGGAAAAAAATACAAAGATGGTAATTGATTCGAAGATTTCTTGAATTCAAAGCTTTAACGAACCGATATCGAACGATATAGGCATTTGTTCATGGACATTTCGATTTACGAACGATGCTGTAAATTATAAACTTCACGCTACTGTTAAAACACCGTTCAAAAAGTCCTAGAGGTTCATATTCCGAGCCTAATTCGATCCATCATACGCCACAAATCCGATGCCAGCACGTTAGCCTCTCGTGGAATCGTGAAAACGATAAAGTTTCAACGCAACAACTACGCGGATGTTTTCGAGCAGAATTAAAAAATCTAACCCCGGAACGAATTCGTTGCCGTTGTGGATAAGATCGCCCGCGCATGGTCAGCATTTTTTCCACGTCGGAAAAGAAGGTTCGAGACAATCGCGACACGACGGCCACCTTTTCAATGTAGATGACTCGAGCCGCGCTTGTAAATATTTATTCGCCTTGTGGGCGAGGAAGACAATGCGAACCGGGTAGAATTAGCGACGCGAAGCGAAACCGCGTGTGGAAATTGTCCTGTTATTAGGAAGCAATTATCCCGATCCAAGAAAATTATAGCGAACGATGGAGGCGCGTTTACGCGACGCAGCGTGTGGCGTGGCTCGGTGTGGAAAGACCGGTTAGCTGACACGCGTAATCTGACCGCTCAGTCGATCGTCCCTTCAGTTATTACGGAATTATTAACCCTCTGCGGCACTCAACCTCTCTTCCTGCCGTGAGTATCCTAATGACGAGGCATTAGCAGGGGTTTGCACCTCGTCGCCGCTTCGCTCTAATTTGAAACTTAACGCTGGGAATTCGAACTACGGCCAACCCTGGAAACTTCGAATTGTTTCAAAGTCCTGACAGAAGTTAGACTCCGGTTTAAAATCATCGGCGGCCGGAGATAACTTTCCTCGTAATTACCTGCCCGCTCGCGCGCATATTATCAGACGGTTATATTTGATACGCGTTTCTTTCCAATAATCCAATTTCCAATGGTACAACAAGAAGTCGTCGACGTTTCCAAGCATCGACATTATTCCAGATCGTTTTAGTGCTTAACAGCACGTACGTTTGCACTTGCTACGTTTTTGCTATTTGCTATTATATTTTGCTGTTTTAAAAGCTAAAGAGATACGAGGTCGTGACGACGTCCATGCTCTTGTCAACTTGATACGGTTATCTAAATATCTTCGGTCGTCTGAAAACCACGCAAAACCCGATAAACTAGTACTAAATCGAATCTTAATCGATCTTGACGAAGAAGAAAACCAACGTCCCTGAGATGGCGCCGAACATCTATGAAAGCGATGAAAAAAAAGCAGGCTCGTGACCCGTTCGTAGGAGCAACAAGACCGGCCGTCCATTCATGGCTCGAACCCGTTGAAAAATCGGTCGGTCGTACGCCGAATATGTAACTGTTGGAACTGCAGCGTGAGTTTCTCGCGTAGCGATGGGAATGCCGCTCGATCCGCAATCGCGTTCAAATATTATGCGCCTATCTCCTCGATGAAGAACTTAGAACGAGATAAAAGTATTTCCAAATTTCGACAATTTTTTAAATCAGCAGGAAGATTAATGGATCTTCTGGGCAATTGGTAGTTTGAATTCTGGTTGCTCGAGTTTATCAGGCTGTCGTCACCTACTTCGAGACGAACGAGTCGTTCCAAGTTTCAAACGTGTCCCAGGGATTACAAACCTTCAATTTTCAAACTCTTCGAGACCCGTCCGGAAGGTCGGAAGATTTTAGGATTCGCGAGAACTATGAAGTTCTTAAGCCGATATAAAATCTTAAGTCCATGAATTACACAGCTGCGCGGTTCGAGGTTTGCGAAGAAAGATTTGAGATTTTCTATGCGAAGCTTCGCGAATCGAAGTGGCTCGTGAAACTTCAAAATTCACTCGTGAAAATGCTCGGTCGACTCGCAAGCTCGTGTAATCGAGCAGTGATTAAAATTTTATACTCTGCCACAAAATTTATCCAATTTTTCGACTAGATTTACAAACTGGAACGTGTTGAAATATTTACGTTCTTTCGCGATGCACGAAAACAATTAAAGCTCACGCAATGGCGCGAGCTGCTTGTCCATCAAAGTCTAGAGCATCAACTGATAACCAAATGATTAATGCGAGTATTCTCTAATGGATAACGCATTTGGAAGATGAAACCAACTGCATAAAAAAATGAATAAAAAAAATGTACGGTAAAAAGTTTTAATTCCGTGAAAATGTAGCTTCAAAGATACGGTATAAAAGCAATTTGTATAATTGCAAGAATATCTCCGCAGAAAAATAATTTATAAACAAATAAAGCCTGCGAAATTGAAAAAATTATCCTTTCGGAGGAGCAAAAGTCGTTGTAAAAGCCATTAAAAAATCGTTGTAAAACCCGAAATAAGAACCGAATAAAATATTACGAAGGAACACGCAGAGAGACAGAGAGAGAGAGAGAGAGAGAGAGAGTCGTGGAAAAGTCTGCTCGGAAAAGAACCAAAGCGTTTCAACTTCGTACCAGCAGATTCTCTGCTTCTATTCTGCCTCGTCGCAAAATATCGGCTTTTTCAGGACGGATGCATTGAAAAAGGTGGGGGAGTGGGGAAACGCGCTTTGAAGACGAGGAAGCATGGAGAAGGTCGAGTAGCGAAGAACGGGACGGTGGAGGAAGCGAAGGCAAAATAACCGTGGCATCGGTAGCGGCAGTTGGCGCACCTGTACTGTTGCACGCACGATGTTCGATGAATGCAAGAGCGGGGGCGGACAGGCGTGGGCCGTGCCGTCAATAGACGGTACACGCTTGCTTTTTGTCTCTCCTTGTCTTTTCGCCAGGGCCGAGGTTCGGCCCGATGCGAAAGCGGCAGGAAATAAAAGGCAAGACTGGCGTGGGTCGCGCGCCTCGCACCGTGCAAATCCGAAAATGCTGAAACGCGGCTGTCATGCCACGCCGGTTGTTCGTAAGCGTAGGCACCCGATGACGAAGCATTATCTTTATTTTCATTCAGAACCGTCGCGTCGCGCCGACCGAACCATCGCATCGCCACGCTCCAACTTCTCCCATTCTCGATCAGGACCGTTTATGCGATACACGCTACGCGCCTCCGCTCGGCCGATCGATCTTTCGACTATCCTTCGAACGATGGACCGACGGATCCTACGAACTTACGTCGCATCCAACGAATTTCACTCCTTTTTGTTATTTTATTCGATACAACGTGCCTGGCGAAAGATGGTCTCTGCAAAATGTTGCGGTACATTAAGCATCGAAATAAACGATTCACGGCCGTATAAATCTCTTTCGTAAATTCAGCAAATAAAAATATCGATTTTCGTTGGAACAACGAAGTCGGAAATATGTTTCAACGCGCAAGAATAACAATTAAAGACTCGGGCTAGAGTTATATTCGGATCACAGCTGTCAGACTTCTACTTCCGTATCCATATGCAACATAAACGTTATCCAGGGATTGTGAGAATATTAGAGCAAATATTAGCGCTCTGTGTTTGCTCGTAACACGTGCGAATGTTTGGTTATACCACGATAACGGGGATAGTCATTGTGTCCGCCATCTTATTAAAGTCTCGTTAACGATTGAGCTTTTTAAACGAAATACGTATTAAGACTTGTAATTCGTCCCGTTTGTCGAAATAAGCGTAGAACAAAATGGAATAACTAACCAGACTGAGACAACGAGTCAGGAAGAGAAATAACGCAAAACTCTGGTCGAAATAGTTTCTTATCATACCGTTTTAAACAGCGTGCTCGCATTTCCACGTAAAAGTTTCCAAAGATCGTTGTTCTTGCTCGACAGGATCATCGGGAAAAATGTACTTACCAGTTCGCTACACTCCTACGAACGGTGGTATTCGTTAGTCCCTCTGGATAGCGTTAGACGATAATCGAGGGAGATTGATCCAAGATCGGCTGGCTAGAGGAACTCGCTAGAGCATCGTTCTTCTCGCGATTTGATTGGCACGAATGGAAGAACGAACGGTTTGCACCTGCGGGGGCAGTCAGGACGAAGACGGCGCGAAGCGTAGGCCGACGCTCTTGCTCGATCGGCTATAACGAATAAAACCCACGCCAGCGTGTCTCAAGAACGGAGGAGAAGTGATCCTTTTCGAGAGATACTACGGCTCTCACCCACGAACGCACGTTTTTGCGTATGTTACCATCCGATGAAGCGCCATCCCTTCTATTTTTGGACAGAGTCGGTCCGCCTTTAACCGCGGAAGTTTCCTGCCACGCACGCGTTTCTCGTCGTTTCGATTTCATTCAGATAAAATTTATATCACGCTAACTAAGTTTTTTAAATACGATCCCTTTTGAAAGGGAATCGCTAGTTTACTGGAGCGAGCGTTGAAAATATTCCAAATATAATTCAATAGTATCGCTGCATTCGGAGGATAGTCACTTTTACTTCCGCCTTTTTTATTCCGTCTGTACGTAAAACACGCCCTTTTAGAAAGTTATTTTCTCGCTGTATTTCAGATTTATCGGTACCCGGGTGTATCGCGTATTTCTCGGAACGCTTTCAACAGTTTCAACACATAACAAGATGAAACAATCGCGTTACACGAAAAGATCAACAACGTTTCAGCGAGTCCACTTCCTCCCAGGCATTTGCTACTTTTACCCGACATAAATCTGCCGTGTCGGTTTATCGCGTGTCGTCGCGCGTTCCCCGCGCAATCTGCAACGACGTTCGTCAAATAGAGAAAGAAGCGGCGAAAGAAAGGCGAGCACGGTGCAATCGCATTTGCTTACCTGTTGTACATCCAGAGAGAGAGAGAGAGAGAGAGAGAGAGACCTTTTGATCTCCGATGAGAAAATTAACGTCGTCCCCCTTTGTTCCGGTAGGAGACAAGTTTATCGACTGTTCGACGCCGGATATCGTAACCAGACGACCCGAGGGAAATCGCAAAATCCGTTATTGCGCTGTCTCCAGGAGAAGACACACGGTGGCAGCTAGTTTACACGTTCGATAAGTGACTGCACCGGAATGCGGGGAAATTTCTCCCGAGCTCGGAACCTCTCACTCCTTCGGGACGTCCAACTTCCCTACTCACGCGATCAGCCACGAAATTAATGCGAACCATACTCTGCCTCCTATCTTTCGTTTCACGTTGCCACGAGTGTCGGACTTAATACGAGGATTCGCAATTCCGTAAAAATTGATTTCTACTTTGTACCATGGTTTTAGACTTACCGAAAGGAATAGGTACATAAAGTCTTCACTTTAAATTCATTCGTGTCTCGTCGAGGAAGCAGCGTTCCGTAGAACGACGAACGATCAGCATCGACGTCGTACAATCATAAAAGTCAACTTATTGCTCTCTTCTCGGTTCTTTTACTACTTTCGTATTAACGGGAGATTCGGAGTAGTTCGGAGTAAGGGGAAAACAGAAATCTGCTTATCGCGATAATATCGTAACGAACAGGATTTAGATAAAATATGGCAAATACGCGAGGTATAGGTAACGGGTGGACTTTGTGCTGTTCCAAGCGGACGTTAGCGGACCTCGCGAAGAATATCTCGAGAGTTCTTGTTCCGTGAAAATAGTTAGCGAGATAAGATGCGCGCGTCGTGTGCCGACACGATACACCACTAGCGCGTTAGTACGCCCGCGTAAATAGCTGGTTGTATCTGCAATTTATTGGCCCGGCGAAAGATAGATGCATTTTGTAGCAAAGACAACGCGCCACTTGCGCGCCGCCCTCGCGATAACAATTCGTCAACCGGTCATCATAATTTATCACCGCCCGCTGATAACCAAGATTCACGATAACACTGTAGGAAAGGGCACTTGGGCAGGTACTAAGGAAGCGTTGTTTTGCCTTTAGATGCAAGATATTATCAGAGATAAAATATTCGTGTATTTGTTCGCGCATTTCGGAAGAGGAAATTTCGATCCAGATATCCATAAATAGAGGCACCTTTAACGATCTCGAAATGTGTTAATGCCAACCCGTTCTTTGTCTCGTGTTTCACAGACTCGACGAGACCTTAATCTTAGCGTAACAAATCCATATTACACATCGATGTATTTACAAAATTATCGTATATCGTGTATTTCGCAACATATACAGACCACCTTGCTTCTATCGCGTTTCACTTTTGCATCAAAGTCCGAATTCTATACTGAAGGCGAGGCAAACATTTATCCGACATGCTTGGTTCAAAGATACGCAAACATATTTTTATATAAATAAATTTTCTTCGCTTAAGTTTCAAAACGATCGGAATTTCCACTCATTCCCATAAATCCATCAAGCCGAAAGTCGCTAGTTTTTCACGTGTCAAAGCCACTCGGATTGGCGCGATCCTATCTGCGTATATGCCTAAGATAATTAATGAAAAACGAACGAGCCAAGACAGTCGGAGATTGTGCTCGGTTGATAGCCACCTACGTGTAATTGGTTTAAACTTGCCTGGAAAAAATCATTCCGGAATCGTTTGCTTGGACGTTCGAGCGAAAATCATATTCGATTGATTAACGTGCGTGACGACCGGTGTGTTATTTAAATTATGCCTCGATCTTTCAATGAATTCTTTTTATTATCTCGGCCGGACGAGATATTTTGAAATTCATAGCTGCATTTTAATATTCAACCGTTTTAAGTGTTCGGATAGCGCTGACCCGTTAAAGGCGCGGCCTGAAAATAATTATCGCGCAACTCGCGAGGCTCGAGGATTGTCCAAGACTTTGAACGTTCTTAGCACCGCTTTCGAAGAATTCATCCTTCGACTTTTCGCTGGCGTTTGAAATTCTCCAAGTCATCGCAAGAACGCGTAAATTCAAAGAAACCGGAACGCGTTCGAGGAATCAAAGGTATCAAAGGACGCGATTGAATTCTCGGTTTCCGATGCGCCGACTCTTATACTCTGATCGCATTGGCAAAAACGGCACGAGCGAACAAGCCTGGAAGCAGCTTTGCGCAAAACCTGACCTCGCGTTGAAGTACACGCGCGCGATAATTAAGTTGTATCGGTATGATTAATCGTTATTCGTGGTTGACCTAGCCTTGTTTCGGCCTATGTTGCGATGAATACCCAGAAAATTGCTCGGCAGACTACGTTTTGTTGTGCGCGCGCTGCGCCGCACCATGCCGGCTGAAATTAATCCTTTTACTACTGTCGACTACCGAATGTTCGCTGCCGCGCTCCATTTCGTCCGTCGTTCGATCCTTCTCGTGGAAACACAATTAACGATTTTCGTGTCTCTTATTCCGGATATGTAACTGTATGTACGTACGAGCGTGCAGCGTGATCGCAGCCTCGATTGCATGGATGAAACGCGAGCTTGATTTGTAACGATGCCGACGCGACTCGACGCGACGGAACCTTGAGCCACGATTCGTTTAATCGAAATCGCTTAGTTCACCGTGAAAGCCAAGCCATCTGTTGCGCCGGAGTAACCAGCCGCGGTTTCCTTTACGCGAATGCAAAACGCCGGACTTCAAAGAAGTCTTTTATCATGCCAAGTATAACCTTCGAAAGCTTACACAGTAGTAAACGTGTTTGTTGCGTTGGCGTACGAGCAAATTCTCGTAATTGAACAGATCGAAACAAAGAGTTTAGTTATTTTAAAGAACAAAATATCTTCTCGAGTATCTTTTGCAATTAGACGATTCAGGATTTACTCTTGTTTACAAGAGTAGTAGTAGTAGTAGTAGTAGTAGTAGTAGTAGTAAGTTTACGAACCTAGTTTAGTAAACTCGTTAATGCGGTCTATGCAGCTCCGGTTAACTGCAACGTTCGGTGGTAAGGCAGATAGATTCGGCATGTGCTTCGCAAACTTGACCGTTCTACTTAATCGTTACAGCGGTAATAGGAAAATTTTCAAGAAACAAGCTTTGTTCGATTTCTGCAACGTCGCTTCCTACCGGAAGGATATAAATCAGACAGACGGTAGCATAAAGTTTACGAATCGATGACCTTTGGAGCCCGCGTGGAACATCATTTCCTGTAAATTATGTTCCCCGTGGAAGTATAAACGTGGCCTGAATAAGAGGCGCAACGAATAGTTATTTACTATTCTATAAATGATTGCAAAGCTCGGTATATGAAGCACGCGAGAGTAGGTTGTTCGGAGAATTTATGAAAATCGGAGAACATTGCACGGGGAATAATTCAGCAGCTCGCAGGCAAAAGTCACGGCAAGTCGAAAACGATGTCAAATTTTGGTATCGTAAACCAGTCGACCGCCGTTTCCAGAGAAAACGTATTGAAACGTGTTTTCAAACTTCCATTAATTTCGGTCTCCACCGTGAATCGATCGATTCTGGCAATAAATTTAGAAAAATACGTTTTCTTCGTGAAAATGCCGAATCGATGGAAAAATCATTAATCGAATCGTAGATACGCGATCGAGTGTATGTCCATGTTATTTATTGGACTATTGAACGCGCGTTACTGCGTTAACGTTAACGCAGTAACGCGTCGAATCGACCGAGGGAAATTCGGTTTGCTACGTTAGAGCTGTGCAATTTCACATATTGAAGCGCGTGTATCACCGGTTATTGCAATGTAAATGACGTATAAAATTACGAGCTTTAACGGCTTCTAACTTCCATATACTCTCGAATAACCGGGAATATTCTAAAATGAATACAGCCCCTCTGCGCCATCCTTCCACATACAGATAGATCCCAAGGAAGAACGGAAACTGCAGCTACGATACACGTTTCCGTAACTATCACAATGTAAACTTCGTTCGGAATCGCAAACCTCCGACTAGTCTAATTTCAATACGTGGCCAAAGTAATCAAACCACCGCGCCGCGTCGTGCTCCGAATTCGATATACAGCTTGATTCCGAAATGTGTCGCGAAATTTACCGATTCTACGCTTCGAAACTGACAAAGATACGTTTGCCGATCTCCGAACCGCTGGCAATTCCGTGTTCCCAATTACTTAGAGTAATTTTTTACCCGTACATCGTATCTATTATTTTGCTTTCGTACATTGTTACAGTACTTTGAAAATATGGTTAAAAAAGTGCAAGCCCTGGTAGAAACTTTTCGCGCAAAATACTTTCTTTCGAACGTTACGCGTTACTTTACGACGTATGCGCATACGTATATCGCGCTTTCGTTGCTCGTAGTCGTACGCTAAACACAATTTATCAAAGGTACACGAGCGAAAACCTGGTTTCGTACTCTTCCTGGATTTGCTAGATTTAGAAACGCCAAAAATAGAAAGCGTCCACGTTTATAGCGAACGTTTCGTCGAAGTAAGGTCAGGTAGACTCGTCGGCGAAGTTCCTTAACATTCGGTCTACGTCGACTTACAAACCGACTTGTACTTCTACGACGAATGTATACGATTTTAAGCGTCCAAGTTTAAATCTCGATCATTGAGTTGAAAACTGTTGGAAAGCCGCCAACGTAGTTTCTCCCATTCGTTCGATCGCTACTCTTTGTTCCTTTCGTAGCAACTTGTGCATGTGAGTTACCGCGAGAAACGAAAAGGTGAGAGTTACGAAACTTGTAATTCGGCAACGCGTTTTTAAGCATCGCACGATGGAACCCAAACCGATGAATTCACAGCAGTATTTTTAATCTGGAAGGAAGACCGTTTGCAATTATTCGAAAGAGTGGAGATCGAGAACGTCGAGCGAAAGCTCGAAGCGACTCGACGCGGAGAAACATCGTTGCAAAAGGTCGGAACGTTACTCTTGAAACGTCCTGTAACCGATCGAGCAAACTAACTGTGGATATACGTGAGTGGAGATCGCATGGCCGTGTTTAAGTTCGATCGAAAAACACCTTAACCTCGGTTAAACCGCACGTCTCTCGATAATAAGTACATGGTGCAAAATTGCGGGCATGCTCGAACGAGCAGCCGTCTGGCCGAGAGAAATCGTGGCTAATGAGATAACTATAAAAGTTCAATTAGCGTCGGAGAATGATCGTTGCCGGTGGACGGAAGCCGTTTATTAAAAAGAGACCCCGAACTGCAAAGCATCGAAGCTGCGTCGCGTTTCCACGACTATCGTGGCAACCTTAATGAATTCGATAAGTAGGCATATGCTAATGGGTGAGAATTTTTGCGGGGCCGCGCCGATGGACAGGACAGGCACGAGCCTCGTCGCTCGTGAGTCATACCAAAGAAGGAACTGGTTTTATACCGTAATGCCGGTATCATCGACGATAATATATTGTCCCGACGCCTAATAACTTTGACTCCTGTAACTGGGATCATCGTCGACCCGTGGAACCGGAATCTAACGTTGCGTGAATCCTCGCGGGTCCATGACGCGTCGCGCGACGTGGCCTGAATTTATTTTTCGTGCCTCCAGACGATCTCTCGCTCGCACGATGGCCATGACCGTTTCGCCTTTCAAGTCCACCGATCTCGCAGATATCTGCTCGGAAATGTTCATCGGTGTTCCTTTGATCGATACGTTGGCTTAGGTCGGATATGTTTAGCGTTCGAGTTATGGAATCTAGTCGGAATTTAGGTAATATGGAATCTAGAGAGGAGTCGCAAAGACCCACTTTTCTTATTGCGTCCGAGAAGAAGATAATGCTCGTTCGTTCGACTAATTTCGTATTCCGATCCCTTTGGCCGTATATTCTCTCGAGATATCCAGAACGATCCAAATTCTTTTCCTCTATTTTATACAAGAGCACCGAGAGTCGGTCGAACAAAAAATTTGAAGTGGAGCGCTCGAGCTAAACCATGGCAGCCCCATTTTTAACGCGGAGTCTTATCTTTTCCCTTCACTAGCACTGGACCTTTTAGTTTACCATATGGTAGATGGGAAAAACTAGAAAGATCAGCAACTCTAAATATCGTTCGCGAAAAATCGAGATCGCAGACTCGGCGTTCTTTCTTCGCAAACATACAGGATATCCTTCGTTCGTTGTCTTAAACGAAGGCGATACGATATTAGTCCCGCGAGATGATCGATCGACGCGCAACCATCACCGACTACTGTACGATACGTGAACGAATAACGAAACGCTCATAAGCGTCGCGTAATTACTCGTCTATTTTGCGTAATTGAACAAGTGGCGTACGCGACTTGGCCGATCGAGCGTGGGAAGGATCGGTGACCATATGTGCGAAGAATCGCGTATAGAGTATCGATGCAGTAGGTAGAGACTGTATGGGAGGTCCGAGTATTCATCCGAGTCCCCACCTGCATTTAACCCCGACTCGCTCCAGGCACACGCTGATTGGTCCGCCCGCCATTTTTCCGACTTTAATGATAATAGGATAATGATGATTATACCGTTCACCGAACGCACTAGATGTTACCTCTCTCCTCCTCCTCCTCCTCATTCCCTCTCTGTCTCGTCGTCCAGCTATTTATCCGCATCGCAGAAACCTGTATCGAGCGTGGAAAGCTGCGAGCCGCCGCTCGATCGACTCTACTCCGGCGATCGTTCCAACGATCGACGTTTTTTCCTAGCCAGCTACCGCCACGATGTATCCCGCAGCCGACAGTATCGAGAACCCAGCCACCCGCGACACCCACCTTTCCGACAATCGCCATAGAAATCGAACCATCGTTTTTACAGCCACGATCGATATCTTGATTAACCGTGAAGTCGTTCAAGGTTGCCGTTTGAGCGCCGCGAGGCACACGATTTTTACAGGGTAGAAATGTTTTTGCCGAACTGAGATCATGCCGCGCGTCGTGAGATCGATGGAACCGTTCGCCGATAATGACGACAATTATGACCGATACTCGTTAGTCATCCCGTGGTTAAACCATCCGGACGGTACATTGTGAAGTGATCGAGGCACGAGACCAGTGGTTCTTTACTTGTCGAGAGTTCGAATCGTTCGAGAGGTTCAAAGATAAACTTAACTGCAACGTTGCCTCCAGTTAGTTAACCGTCAACGAGTTTATCCTCTCAACAATGTATACGCGGTAACTAACAAAGATAATATATTACGATAAACGATAATAAATCGTAACGGATAATGCTACCGTTTTCCTTTCTAAAAATAATGAAAATTCATTGTGCTCGCAGATGTCTATCTGTTAATTGATCAAAAGATATACAAGCATACAAAATGTTAAGTAATTTCATCGAATTTCCAATTCTAACTTTCTCTTTTTTTTTTTTTTCTTTTTTTACAAATAATCGGGAAATATTTCGTCCAAACTATCGGATAGGTGTAAATCTGCTCGCTGTTGGAAATGCTTGAACGGTATGGGAACGGAATTCAAATTCTTGGACATTTTAGTTACGTATTTGCAGATGCATACGCAGGCGAAACGCATCGTACGTAGAAAATCGTGTAAAACGAATTGCATGAAAATTATCGATATCCATGTGAATTCTTTCAGCGCGGGGAGATTCGACGCGAGAGAGGTGCGTTTGTTCGGCGATAATCCCATTCACGCGCATAATTCCCGGTCCTTGCCACGCATCGTTAATTACGGCCGTTTACATTTATCATTCGTCGACGGCCGTATATTTTCCAAAATTTATACCGCGCGAAGAGCCACCGGAATTTCAGGTATATTTTAGGTCCGGTTTCCGGCCTATTCGTAATAAGCCGTGTCGCGCGAATAATTCTCCTGGCGACAACGTGCGGCGGATCGATGCCGCTGCGACTCGTTACCAACAAGCTGATTAGCCTTCGATATTAACGTAGAGATGAAATTATCCGATAAACAGTGTGAATCGTCCGATCCGCACTATCGTTACTCCCTTACGAAGCACCGTATCGAATGTTACCTTCAACGATATTACGTCACTCTTTCCCGATAACCGACCATCGATGACTTTAACTTTTTCCATATCCATGAAAATAATCGAATTTGCTCGTACTCGATAAAATATGCTTTTAACGCTAGAACGATATTCGAGTCAAATCTTTCAATTTTTATCGATCTCGTTTTATTAAAAAATTCCACCCGTCCAAGTTCCGTTGACAATAATACGATTTTAAATAGAGACTTCTTTTTCGCGCCATCTCGTTTGATTTTAACAGCCTCCTTTATTTTGTCTCAACTTGATATTGCCACTATTCGTCCTCGAAAGCAATCCATTGGAGAAGCGGCTGGATTTCGTAGCGGATCGATGGTAAGAATCAAGAAGAAACGTTAGCGTACTGCGTCGGTTTCCTTAGCCTTGGGTGTTTTGGTGCCGGGACAGGAGCTAGTAAACGAGCGGTACTCCTCTATAATTTAACTCTATCGATTCTCAAAACTACTCGCAACTCGAACGAAACGTTTTATTCGCCCTCTATCTGTATTTCACGCTGAAAATGGCATATTGATATTCGCTCAAAGCGATCATTTTGACAGGAATAACGTTGGAAGAACTTTCATTGGAAACGCTTAATCCTTCGGCTTTCCATATTTTTATTTTCTAGAGTTTCTATATCGGTATTAAATTGACGGGGAAATACCCAAGTACTAAACGTCGATCTAGTATTTTTCTGAAATACTAGCGCCGATAAAAAGTCACAGCGATAAACCTTCGTTAAACAAACGCCCGTTATCGATTTCACGAGGCTTGAAATCGCGGTTCGTCCTCCGTGGACGCAAGTATAAATGCGATCATAAATAGCGTCGTATATCAAAGACATCGACGGTTCGTCGAGCGTGAATCGTTGTCGTGGACACCGATCGATCGATCGAACTACAATTTACTATTGTCGACGGTGATCTAACGTCTAATAGAATAATTGTGGTTAGCCTCTGGCCGAGGAGGACAGAGAGAAAAAGACGTCGGGAATGCAGCCACGGTTCAGCTGCCGTAATATGTCTTCATGTAAGAGCGGACTGACAGTTAACATCGTTGAGATCCAATCTGCATACCGAGATCGGATATCGTCTTCAATGAAACGGACGGGGCCGTTCCAGATTTTTCCTCCACGAATGCAATCGACCGGTTTAACAAAGACGCGCGTCTCGTCGTTATTTTCTTTGATATCTAGTTTCCAGCTGCCTCTCTCGAGAGTAATGAATAAAATTGATTCTTTGCTTTTCTCTCTTTAGAAAGAACGTTGCTTCGTATTTGCCCTTTTCACGAGGAACGAAAGTATTTTGCGAAATCTTTGATCCGATCGAAGATTTTAGATCTTCTTTGGTGCGGCTAAACTAATCGATAGCTTACCACCTATCAGCCTGAGTTACTCGACTCGCATGAACGTTTGTAAGAGAAGAACAGGAAAGTAAGTTGGCATTAACCAACGCGTACTCGAAACTAGTTGAGACAATAAGGAATACCCAACGATCCTTCTTTACGATAAAATAATACACTCTGGATAGTCGAATACGAATTAACGCGATCAATGCGTGAAACCAGTTTGCGACATCAGGATAAAGGACGAAGCACGATATACGTACGTAATTCCCTTTACGAACGTTTATGGTCTTCGTGTTTGCGATCGAGACGTATCGGCAAGTGGGCGCCACGATGACAAATCGTCGGTGACATCCTATCGTTGGTCGAGGGACGAAGAAAAATCAGAGGTGCTGGCGCGCAGACTTCGAGATCGATGAGCAGCGAATAATCGAATCCGCAGCGGTTCTTTTCTAAGCGGTCGACGTTGTGCGTGGACCCGTTAAATCAGTCGGAAATTATTACATCAATTTTACGGTGCATAACTGTCGTTCATTCGGCTACGCATTGTCACCCGATCGGCCAACCGCTTATCATATTGCGGTCGTCGATGTTTGGCCGATCGTTGTGCCATCGTTGTGCCATCGTTGTTCCGAATTATTTTTGCCAGCCGCGAAGCGATATTGCGGATAATTGTACGCTCGTGCTCGCGAGTTCTGCGGTTCGCTCCATTCTCTTCGCGCTTTTAAACGTATCTTAGTATTCGCGTTGCTTCGATGAACCAAAAAGTCACGTCAAAATTTGTTGACCAACCCGGAGTAAACGCGAAAGAAAGATGATCGTCGCTTCGCGTAATATCTCGCATCGACGAGATCAAACTTGAAAGGAACTTTACGAACGCGTGACTTTGGAAATGTAAAACAGCAAATATTGGAAAAACGAAACGATTGATACCGACTGCTGGCTTTCTCGGTAAGATCCGTGCTTAGAGGCGATTCTTTCGTTGGATAATGCATCGGGCTCGCTTATAAAACTCACGTGACAAGCTCCGTGATTATGCGGTGTAACGAAGTACTGCGTGAATGAAAAATAGATAAAAATGCTAAGGTAAAAAATGGAGGAAGGAAAGAGAGCGAGCTGGAAATGAATGTAATGCAATTTTCAACGGTGGCAACGCTGTGCTAAGTGAATAAAAGTTGGAAAGGAAGGTTGAAAAGTATCCAATCCGCTACAAATACCGCTTCGCAGCCTCTATGCTCTATTCGCCGCTGACTTTACGGCATAATGAGTTCCATGAGCTGATAAAAAAATTGGAATAAAAAACGAATTACACGGTGTCTCGCTTGTCTAACTAGAGCATGGAAACTAATGAGATATCGTGATTACAGGTAACGGTAAGCATTATTCGATGCTTTTCTAAAAAAAAAAAAAGTTAACGCTATTAACGCGTCTGTAATGTTTCAACGACAGAGCACGCCGAGCGGTCGCCGGTTCGGAGTCCCAGCAACGATATTTATGAAATTTCAAGTTTCTTCGTTCCCACTTGGATCGCGTAAGATAGAAATCGGTAAAAATCGATAAAAATGTTCCACGATACTCGGAAGACGAATTTTGCTTGAACGTAATTTCTTTCGAATTTTCTCCTACCCGGTAGGAGCCAGTTATTTCCTTGGAAGAGCTTCATTTATGAAGAAAAATGAAGTTTTATTATCGCGTCGAGCTCCGAGGGCCACAGCAGGATTAAGACGCCGGTGAGAACGTCAGAAAGCATTAAACGTTATCAACTAACGAACAAAATTCCCGTAAACCGCAGATGCGAGCGGCCAGGGTGCAAAATTCGAGCGTTACAGTACTCTGAGCAATTACTTAAGACGACGTTCGAGAATATGAATAATATCCGAGTATTATTCCGCCGGGCCGGTTTACAATCACGTCGCGATAGCTGTCTTAATGAAACACCGGGCAACGTTGATGCAATTATTTATTTGAAATATTGCTCGATGCAGCGCTGGGTGTCCGTAATCAATCACATCCTCCCTCGGGTTGAATTCTGCCGTCTCTGTCGGCGTTTACGAGTCTCTGCCCACTCGCTTCTACCACGGATCGCGTTATCTTGCGTTACCCCGGTGAAACCGCCGCCGGTAAACGCTCGATTAATATATAACGTTGTTTCACGCGATCGTTGCCTCTTCGCGGAATATTCGCGCAGGATATATCACGCGTTACGAATAAATTTCCTACGCCCAAGAAAACGTACGCCTATGCGTAAAACGGATTACGTACATCGCGCGAGACGAAATTTTAGTAGCAAGTCCCTGTCTGAGCGTGACTGAGCGTAACTTGTTTCCAGCGATTGATATATCGCGACTGTGAACCGCGTTTAACGTGCCTTTACGTTGATTCGATGCTATCGAAAAACGTGGAACGTTGCATGCAACCCTATTGGTCGCGTATCAATCAGTGGTGCAACTCGATGCTTTAATCAAACACCATCTCGCTATATCGCGATAACGAGTAGCGTGTTTCTCTACTGTGCACAGGAGTACTTACTCGTCTAGTGACACGAATTTATCAGAATCGTTCGCATTTCAGGCATATACACCATGGAGGAACACGTCCAGGAGCACGAGATAGTGATACCTCGAAAAGTGACCTACCGAGGGGAGCTTATCTCGCACAACGTGACCCACCACCATCACGAGGACGGGCCAGTGGTACACTATCGATTGTCCGTGGCCGGTAACGAGTACCACATCGAACTGACGGCCGTGGACAACTTCATCGGACCAGGGATGGTCGTTGAAAGACGGAAACGAGACGTACATGTGCGCAGCCGGTCAAAAAATCGCTCGAGCAAGTGCCATTATCGGGGTTTCATTCAGGGACATCCGAATTCCCGGGTTGCCTTATCCGCCTGTGACGGTCTGGTGAGTTTTACGCTTTTATCCTACCGTCTTCGCTCATTCTTTCCGTTTCTTTCTTTCTACTCTTTCCTTATTCTGCGTTTCGAGAGCAGCGAAATCGATTAGACAAGAAATGGATTCGTCGTAGAAATGGAAAAAAAAAGCTGAAATTTGCGTAATTTCGAGTTTACGAATTATCGGCGAGTAAAGTAGAATCAAGTAGAATAGGAAAATACGCTCGCTGCGTCCGATATATCGTACGGATGCTCTACTTGAATTTTCATATCGATTACCAGAGATACGGTACACAGCCTTACCTCTGATTCCTCGATATCGAAAGCAAACAGTCAAACTAACCTTACGACGATTGTGTTTCATCGTCTTTCGGTATTTAATTATTACTATTTACCGTTACTATCTGTTTCGTGGAAATACAAAATATTCGCACGATTTAAATTGCCGATATCGAAAATGTTCTCGATCCTCATCCGTTACACGGAATTATAGAAACGAATACCGCGGATAATAATTATCAGATTATTAGAGAAAAATATTTAACACGTATGAATATTTGTAGATGAATGTTGAACAAGAGAGGAAAATTAATGAAGCATGTTTATAGACGTCGCTGTACATTTTTTCATTAAGAAATAATATCCGTTCTTCCGCTGGATTCTCGTCCATGTGCTATCTCAGCTTACCTTTTACAGCTTGCGTATACTTGATAACATAGCAGCGTTGGCAGTAAAGAAAATACACGCGAGCCGCTATATACGAGCACAGGATAACACGGGTTAGTGAGGTTTAGTTTTTCGCGGCCGTGAAACGAAACGGTGCTCTATTATCTACGAAAATATAGATTAAACGTGAATTCAAATTCTTTTCCTTCTTGAGCAACGTCTTTCAAAAAGACTGTATAATAAGTCGCAGTATCTTACTTTTAACGAGAAAGTCGCGCTTATTTATGCCTACCGAGATATGAAAAAGGGTACATCGAGTCTGGTTGACAATTTCCCAGACAAAAGAAATTTGAATAGATTCGCGAATAAGAGAAACGATCTAGCTGTTCGACTTACAATACGATGCACCCTTGTGCACAGTATACGATCGAGCTCTTTCGAATGGCACAGAGGATCGATAACGTTCCTCCGGAGTTTCTCTCCTACTCGTGCAAAATATTCGCTAAAATGGCAACTCTCGCACCTCGATCTCCTACCAATTTCTCGACCACCGCGCTGTGCCGCGTCCGACGCTTATAAAACCGCCTCGATTGGTGGCAGTCGCATCCGCGTTTAAAGCGGCATCCGTAACCGGCGGATTCGGTTCGGCGAAATTACATTTCCAAGTTGGCCACGGCTCGCGGAGAACAGTCTCGCTAGCGCCGCAAAACCGAAAGGCGAAATTTACGAATATGAACGTATATCCTCGACATCCGACGGGTGTGGTATCGCGAGAGAAACTCGCACGGAAGTTCGCCGCAGGGAGGAAGGACGTAGAGCGTAGAGCGTAAAAGGTAACGCGGTAACGGCGCAGAAGAGGGAGGAAAGGGAGAACGCGCGGAGGTGGTAACGAAGCGCACGATCTCGCGAAAAAGAGAAGCGCGAGAACAATGGAAGAAGCCGAAGGTCGTGCATGTGGATAAGACGCGGTAAGAGGGGGCAGGAGGGACAAAGGGGAGAGCGGATGCGAAAGAGGGAGGAGTCACGAAGCATGCATCGACGCAATTTGCTCGCAGCTTCCAGATAATGATTTAATTTGCCATGGCTTGGCAGATTTATGACGGCGCACCTCGCCGATGCGTCCACCTGTAAACGCGCACACCTATTCTCTCGAGTGTCTGCAATCCGCGCGAACGCAATCAGCTTCCAGGCGAATTCGAGTACGAGTAACCTTCGCGTTCGTGCATTTATGCCGCCTGTGACGCGTCCTGTTCTTTCGAGTATCCCGCTTCGCACCGAAGCGAACTATCGAAATCCACGGAACAGCCGAAAGAAGGCTATTTTCTTCGATTTTACCTTTGTACGAAGCAACAATTGCAGATTGGAAAATATCCTAATTTAGATGGACTTGCAATTTCATTTCAGCTACGTACGTAGTAAGTACACGCGTGTGTCGCAGTGTTTACCAGTTAATACTTTTGCAAATCAGCGTTTAATTCGTAGAATCTATAAACCAGGTAATTCGAAGAAAGTACAAGCGTTTCGCTTGCATCGTATCTAACTTTGTTAAAAGTCTAATAACCTGCTATGATTTAGTGATACCGAAAATCCGGGCCAAACGATTTCTAAATTTCGCACCCAAGTGGATTTCTTCAGACTTTTTCACTGCTCGGCACTGCGCAAGAAAATGTGCAACTTTAATCTCTCGAATTTCTACGTCTTTGAAAGATACTCTTTCCGAGTATCGTGAATAACATTGTGGTATATAAATAAAAATAAAAGATGATATATACATTAATAAATCAGTCAAGACGAGATTTCCGTGGAGAAATAAATGCATGAACGAATGAGAAGAGGTTGAATCGTGAGAGGCCAAACCAGATTAGATCGCATAGGTAGGTGGTCGGAGCGGAGAACGTTCGAACGTCCGTTCTGTTGAACATGGAGAAGCGTAAACTTCCCTTTGTAAGGGGGTGGATTCTCACGCAACAGCAATTTTGTCTGCTCAATTTTGTCGAGGAAGTCGGTCGTGACCGCTTACCGCTCGCGGCGATCGACCATCCCGGTGTTATACAGAGAGACACGAAATTTTGTGAACTCGTCTCGCAAGCGCAGTTACGCGGAAACTGTAACCTGCCGTGACGTTCGTTTCTATCGCTCGATAAGGACAAGCCCGCATCGCTATGGTTAATTAATTGGTACGATTCATTTCGATTCGACCGTATGCGCGCATCGATCGAATTGTGACTTGTCGAATTAAATCATGAGCGGAGTTTGACGAAATTACGCGCGTTCGTGCTACCATGAATTCATCGAATTTGACTTTGATATATTGGGACAATCTGCCTCTGATTCGTCTGTAACCAGCTTAATTAGCCGAAGATTCCTCGATACGGACTTTTAACCAGTGAACATGGAATCAGTGACAAATATCGAAATCGCTCACGTTGATCGTCCATCGAAAAAGTGGAAAGAGATCGAATTAAGGTTAAGGATCGTCGAAGCAATTCGAATCGCGAGATGATTCTTCTTACACGTTCGACGATGCGTTTATCGGTGTACCGTGTAGGTATAATCGCCGGAAATCAGATTCAGGATGTGTCGTCGATTACAATCCGTGGAAGGCAGCAGGTGCGGGAGGCGAAAATTAGCATAGATCCTTGCAGAACAGTAGCCGCATTCTTTGTCGTTAATTTCTCCTTGAAGCCGTTGATACCCACGTGCGAGCGTTTTAACGCGCCCAACCATGATCCTCTCGCTATCACGCATGCGATATCCCATTTTATTGCACCATAAAATTGACGGAACAGAATGCTCGAGTGCGCGCAAAGCTCTCGCAAGGAACCGTCATAAAATTTCAAATCGCGAACCGCTTGTATTCACGGTTTACGATTCGATAAACCTTCGATTTCGACTTATGATCAGCGTTCCGTTATATGGTAACCTTTAATAGCGGAATTGTAGAATGCGTTGCCAGCGTAAACGTTATGAACTCGTGAACTTTTAATTATTCGTCGCAAATAATAAGCGTGGTACAACGAATAGGTAAAGTTAAAGTTACAACAAATCAATGTCCGCGCAACGAGTTCTCCGCGTTATAAATTCTCGGTTTAATAAAGTGTATAAAAGCCTATTGTGTTAGAAGGATTGATATCTCGCAGGTAAAGTATGGATATAAATTATCCCCGTTAGACGTTCAGCCGTGCAAATAAACTGTTTCGCTATACCAGATATTTATTGCATCTTTAGAAACGGAAAAATTGTTCGCCTCTACGCAGTTTCTCCGGATGAATTCGCGTTGAAATATTAGTCTGTTGCGAGCGTTTCTCTATGCCATTGAACATAAAGCACGAACTCAATTTTTAAAAGACTCCGCGTTCAAAATTAAGATGTACAAGTACAAATGTCGCTAATGACGGTACTTCGTCTTTCTCCGACTGTATCGCGACGTTCTCTTCGTCGAGAAACTAATCGATTCGAAGTCTCGAGTGGACTATGAACACGCGTTAGCTTCTCCAACGTCGTACGTGTATAGCAACCTATTAAAAAATATTATTTCGACGACGGTCGTTACAAGGATCGAAATAGAAATTATGAACGTTCGAGTTCCGATAGAGATTGCAGAAACCAGCGTAGTCGTAAAATTACGATAGCACGGCATAGCGCATAGCGCGCGATATTAATTCGTCGTGGCATTTAACGGCCGATAACAAGCTTCGGGCCATCGAATCCGTTCGTCGATTCTCGTGTATGCCCTTGTGGGAAGTAATTTTCGATGGAATCGATGGTTCGTAATCGACGAGGACCCGGTCTGACCACGTGGCAGGACCGCGCGTATTTACGCGACATGTAAATGAAGTAATCGTTTCGGGTTGGCGCGTCTGCAGTTGCGTGTCTGCAGTTACGCGTCCGCAGTTACGCGCACACACCAACGGACCAAGTGTAATTGGCATCGATACGTAATGTTCAGTAATTTCAGGCTTCCACGGTAATGGTATTATCTGGTGGGTTAATTCGCCGGTACGCCCTCGATAGCGACCGCTTAACGTGAGTTAGAATTGAATTTGACACGCCGATCCACCCTTTTGCTGCTGTCCCCGCAAGATGCTGTACCGTGATCCCTTTGTTATCTTGAGTGGCTTACGGGCACGGGACATTTCAAAGCCCGGCATTACGTTTATTGGATAGCTCGATGATATTAGGATCGAAGCGGTGGAACCTTCTTCGAACAATGTCCTGGCCAAATCTCTCTGAGATGCCACCAAACGTGAAATAGCAGTCGATTAGGTCGCTTACATTTGTTTCGATAAATCCCATTTGTTGAATCGAACGACGAAAGATCGATCGCTCGAATCATTCGAAACAGCGAGTTTTTCTTTGTAAGAAAGAAATTGTACCGTGTTTAATAAAAAAAATACGTGTTAGCAACGAAAAAAGAGGATGTCGCGAAGTAATTTTTTAGCTTGCAGAATTTTTACGATCGATTCGCTGCTACTATACGCGAAGCGAAGTATGTTCGCGTTATCCCAAAGATCACACACAGTATTTTCAACTATTTACTTGCTCTATGTTCGTGAAACGTTAACAAATTCCAAATATCGGTCTACCTATCTCTAACAAGCGCAGCAAGGCCTAACACGACCACTATCGTTCAGATCGACGAACTCAGCATGCGAATCTTGCCATGGTTTTCCTTGCGAAGAAATAGGAACCACGATTCGTCGCTGACGAGAATAGGAGAGCAAGAGAAACCGGGGGGGGGGGTTTGTCGGTATCGTTTGGACGCTACCGAGAAACGTGGTTTCTTTAGTCCTTATCTCGAATTGCACAAAGTTCTCGTCGCTAGCGGATATCGTCGTCGAAGAATCAAGAAACGACGGAACGCGTCCATTAAATTTCCAGGAATGATCGCGAGGTACGATAGGCTCGGTCACGCCGGCTGCAAAATGCGCCATGGACATGCATCTTCTCGCGTGAGGTACGCCTTCTCCTTTAACAAATCGCGTTTATATACCTATAAGACGCGATTGCGTCGTTAACGTCGAAAGAATCGTCCGCGAAAAGACAGGGACCGTCGTCAACGATCGGAATCTTCGATTTGCCAGAAAACCGCCGTGTCGTCGAAAATGCCGCTCACTCGAATTTACGTCTTCGTTGCTCTCGCGAAACGTCAAGTTTATCGAGCCCTGTTCCCGAGCTTTAAGCTTTAGCTTCTAAATTTTTTCCGGATCACAGAGTATTAACGGAAATTAGGACAATTCGGACGGATACGTTTAAGCGAAGCGAACGTAGAACGCAATCGCTTTGAGGAATCTACTTATTTCGCGAATATCGCTGATGTAAAAAGACTCGTCAGAATCGTAAAATTTCTTAACGAACGATAAATCCACCGTTTGGGAATCGCCCAATCGAATTGATCCTCGAGAAAGGACGAAGAAATATCTCGTGGAAGAAATATTCAACGGTTATCTCGGAGCTAGAAGCAGCATCCCGTTATAGGTTGTTATTGTGGCTGTCGAGCTACCAATTGAAAGAGAAGAATCGCGGAAAAAGAAGAGATGACGCGTCGAGCTTATAAACCGCTTATAAGCTGCTTATAAGCCCCTAATAAACCGCTTCGATTATTATTTATGGCTCTGTCTCGCGGTAATGAGAGACGTGGAGCAACTAAATGGGCTCGAGAATCACGCGTTGATTTAGTTTCTTGGAATTTTTAGCCGAACGAAACCCTGGTGACGGTGATACGTTATAAAGAAAACAAAATATCGTTTTTTATTCGAGCTATCGATTTCAGGGTGTATACTAAGTCATTCGTCGATTAATTTTTTAATTCGAACGCGTATTCGAACTTTTTGGAACGCGTATCGTTTCGCGTGTTTTCTTTGTCGGTCAAATTACCTATATCCATTTATAGAATCCTCTACTCTACTTAACGCGAAGGACGGCAGTGAAAGATTATACTCCGATCGGAATTTGTAATTTGGCGTGTATAATGCGCCGTGTATATGGAAAAATCGGAAATAACCATAGGAAGGGATAAAGAGTAGCGATTTACCGTTCGCCTTTCAAAAGTTTACGCGTACCGATCGATTTCAGCGTCTCGGTCTAATTTTCAGATCCCGATACCGGTTTTTTCGAGAATTGAGCCATTTTACTGTATTCTTTTTGCCCCTACCATATATGTAATTAGCGGCAAACAAGAATGTTTCGAGTACAGGCTAACGATACTTGATCGGAACGTGTCTCGATCGTTCGATCAATTTACTCGATCTTACCTAATCTAACAGACATAATATTAAGCCAGGTTGGAAGGAACGAGCAATTTTTCTTTTCTTTCTTTTCTTTTTTTCAACGATCTAGCTAGAGTTACCGAAGCCAAGAGAATTTCAAAGAATAAGTTACAAGTTTCTCGAGATCGGTATACGATATACTCCGAAGCGTGAACCATTGTCGAATCCGTAGCGAGGGAAAGAAATAGAATCGCGATGGGCAGTGGTAAAAGAAACGAAAGCCAACCATCGGTGGCTGCAATGGCTTCGATCTAGTAGGGGCCAACGGCAATTAATTATTTACGCGTAGATCTAGCCACCAGCGAAAGGTTAGGAGGCGTGAATACAGTTGGTATACACACTTGCACGCGCACGCAATTTGATTCAATGTTCGCCGCTGTAGGGGAACAGGTTCTCCAGAGTACGTGCCGAGCCGGATCTGAATACGTGGTTAACATATAATTATCGGTAGTAGGTAATCAGAGGAGAGCTGCCCCTCGTCCAATTAATACGTATCTATTTTGATGGATCTAAATGAACGATGGGTGGTCCTTATTACATTCGGTAATTAAGCTTTTAATCGATCGCCTAACTTATCTCCACCAGTGGGAAAAAACGTCGATGAAAGGTTAGCCGTACCGTGCGCTACCTTCCACTCGCTTTCTCGCGAGGCTCTGAGAATCGTGAGAAGCTTCGCTACGCATACCTTATTTCGTGGATTCCGTAGATTCCGATCAGACCTTCGAAACCTTTAAAACCGTAAAAGAGATCTTGCTAAGAGTATTCGAGGATTTTCGTAGGATCTACGGGCAATTTCAAAGTTCTAGCATCGATCGACGAGAGTGCAATTGGCTCGGTGCGGTGATGGGTTTGGAAAGAGGTTCGATCGAACGATCATTCTCGAAAATTCGAACGAAACGTCCCCCGGAGTGATTCGTCGCTGGAAGATTCGAAACGCGCAGTAGGCCTCGAACACGCCGGGGATAGTAAGTAACCAATGCACCGTCGCGAACTGTGTTTATGGGCGTCGCAATCATCGAGCAACGGGAGCCTTTTTTGTAAAAGCCAACTTCTCGGATAGCCATGGAGAGCGTTTGCATGTACGTAGTGGTCCGTGGTAGCGATCATTATGCACCACCTACACGGGAGGTTCGTGGCAACTATTCTAATGACGGCATAAATCACGTTTCTCCGCAGGAAGCATTTATCATCATCGAGATCCTCGCTCCTCCCTCTTCTCCTCCTTCCTTTCCTTTCCTTCGTTCGCCATCGATTTTTCCGTCCACTCTTTCCCCCGGTTTACTCTCCTCCTTATGCAAGCTATTCTATGCAGCTTGAATAGTTGCATCCACCTTCTAGAAACCACCCCGAGGAATACGAACTCTCGCATGCCTTTTATCAAGAAATCAAGTTCCGCTACTCGAGGGAACGTCAACTTTCTTCTTCTTTTTTCGCGTTGACGCGCTCGAAAGTACAGGGACTGGCAGACTGCGAAGATGCGAGAATTTCTCGTTTCGTTGGAACGCCTCTCGTCCGCGTGTTCGTTAAAGATTAGTTTAATGACGATGGGCTCGGTATCGATCACTCTTAATCGTCGCTGTTGTGCGTTGTTTTTAATGTCACCGTGATTGATCGATGACGTAATTAATTACGGTAATGACTCCGTAGCTCTCGGTAGTTTCGCATCAGCCCGAAAAATATCGCATCCCCGGAGGGCTGCTGCCCTTTACGTACGTATTCATCGCAGATCGACATTCCCGAGGTTAAGCGGTGTTTCAATTTCTTCTTTAGCGCGATGCTAAGTTTTACCTTCTTACGGACACGGCATTTGCCCGTAAAACACAAATATCGACCAAATCAACGAATTATCGTACGATTATCGCAACGATACTTTATACACCTACCGTTTGACCACCTTTTCTAATACCTTTTAATGTATAACAAATCGATCTACCGAATCATAAAGTCTCCAAGGCACGATTTTCTCGGTATAACGCGGAAACGTTCGTGATCAGCTATCGACGGTCGTGCGAGAGAGCGGTGCATTCCTTGATCTCGTTACTCGTACTCCATCCACCTTGGAACGGATTCCTCGAACTCTCGTGATCAAGGCGTTACGTTCTTCCACGCTGAATGAACCGATTACTATCGCGGATGAAATAAAAGGAGTCGTTACTCACCGGTTGCGATCTCGCTCTTGTATCTGTTTCGCTACTTGACAGGAAACGCGTGTAACGAAAGAAAGGCGCGGAGAATTTATACCTTACCGAGGCTAACGATGGAAAAGTTTCTATGCGTTGTCGGTTCCTATAAAATTGACACCACGCCAACCATGTACGATGTACGATGTCGAGATCTTTGTTGGCAAATCGCGGGAACGATATTCGATCGATTAGCAAATATTTGTTAACGCTTAAACGCGAATTTCTTAAAAATCGGATTCCGTCAAAACGTCTAATCGACTTGATCGAAAGAAGAAAATGAGCGGCGCGATGGCAGCGCGTTGATCGATAACGCCTAACGAGCAATCGCACCAACGACTCCGGGTGTAATTGAACGGCGAGAAGCTAGACAATTAACGAGCAACGCACCGGTCGGTCGCGAGCAAAAGGGTTTTTCAAATGGGGGATCAGGGACGTAACCTCGGTTCTCTCGTGCTGTTACAACGTTGCTTGCGACAAGTGTACACACCCATGCTCGCGGTTAATGCGTCTTGTCTTCTGCGAGGAAACAAGCGTAAGAGGAACAAGCGATCGGTCGCGCAGCCTGACGTCATTCTCGATCCTTCGCGCGATTAGTCGACGAGCGGCTGCGCCGCGCGAACGATATCGCGCGATTGACATTTCGAATAATTTATCGTCTCGTTAAAATACATCCTAGCGGGGCAGAAGGGCGTAATCCCGGTACTGGCATCGATACATCGTCTTGCAACCGCTTCTTCGGCTCCGTCACGCAATTAACCCCTTTTTCCACGTACACGTCGACGCAAACACGATACTACCATTCAGGTGCCAACGCTTGGAAAAAGACGTTGCTCGTTTTATTTACACGCCATATCGAAACAACGTTTCATAAAAAACGTTCGTCGCATGAAATCTGCATACCTCCGGTACATCGCTCGTATTACACGCGACGAACAGTTGATTCGAACGAATGTAGCCACTAAGAAGGTGGCCAAGAACCGCTAGCAACGTCTGCTTCCGATTACCGAAAATAATTCGTGCCGAAAGAATCTATCGATTGGAACGAATGTGAAACTAACGTCGCTGTCTGGAATGGGATAATGCGAACCGTAAGAGACATTTCGGCGAATCAAGCGTTTTCAAATCGAGTTTCCATAGAGTTAAGGTTCAGGAACGAATTAGAAGGTAGTCGAAGGGAAGAGAACAAATTTCAACGAGTCGATATCCTATAATTTGACTAGAATCGATGTTCGTATTGTAGCAAATTAGTTTGAATTCTAAAGCTCGATCGTTGGTCGAATCTCACGATTTATGGATACGCAGGTTAGGGTCTTTTTAGAAAAGCGCTAAACTAACTTTGCACGCTCGTCGGAGATTTTATTAGATCACAAATGTTATAAATTATTTTTAAAATACGTCGATCTTCGTGACAACAAGGGCAAACAATGGGAGAGTTTCTTCACGTATGTTGCAAACGCGTTAGATCTTGAACGGAATCGAGATTTTAGAGCACAAGCGGCACGTAAGTATAAAAATTCTATAGAATAAGAACGAGATTCACAGCTGGCACTCTACTTCTGCATCTTCTTAGTCTCTACTTCCAAGGAATTTCTATTATTCTGCAATTTTCCAATTATCGAGTACGTATCTCGTATAACAGTATAAAGCTTAATCGAGTCGAGCGAAGCAAGAAATTCAGGAAGGCGCGTTCGGTTGGCGAACAAATAGCCGTTAATGAATTTATCTCTAGTCGTTATCGGCATCCGGACTGATCCAGAGCACATTTTTTCCGCGACCGATGAGTCACGAGAAAGAAATAGAAACGAAGAAACAGGAGGATCGAGCTGGCAAACGACGCAGATGCAATTATCAGCTCGATCCAACGGGGACGGGTATAGAAGCGGTGACCTCGGGCAATTACGAAAATGGGTGTAAAGCAAAGGAGAGAGACGAAGAATCGGAAAGGTGACAAATCACGGGCATTGTCTCCTTGATGTAACTTTAATACTTTACAAGCCGTCGAGCCAATCAAATTCAATTAGCATCGACATTCGTTAGCGACTGTTCGCGTCGATGACAAATCGGCAGAACATACCTGCGCGATCGATGAACGATACCGAGAAAAGTTTACGGAGAAACGGAGGTCTCGTGGATACGCTGCGACGTTTACAGAAACGAAATACCGATTGTTGATTCTTCACGGGATATAAATTGCTGATATTTATCGTACGGTTAATCACCTCAACTCCGTGAGAGCAACGCGATAAATTTCTTTGAAATTTTGATTACGCAACTGCTTTAAGAGTTGCCATATGCCAAGCGATTTACTTCTGAAAAACGCGATTTTCACGCTATTGTGGTAGGAAATTGGTATTGATTCGTCCATTTCAAGGTGTTTTATGGCACGATAAAGATTTATTAACCGTAGAGTATCGTCGCTTATTAGCAACGCCTGTTGGCTTAATTGTAATTTACAAATTGCATTGCAGAAACCCTTAAATCGTGAAACAACAAAGGAGACTTTCGCGAATCAATCGACGCTTCCACCAGGCAACGTAGAGAGATACCGCTGATGATTTTTCAAATTCTAAATTTCCAAGCTGTCGCGATACTGTATACATTACAAGACGCTCGTTGCTGTACAGTAATGATAAAATCTTTGTTAGAATCGATGTTCGTTTGAGCGAAAGCAACGTAACGGACAAAGTGTTAGCTATCTATCGAAGCAAGTGGATAGGATAACAAGGAACGTACGAGACACGACAGCGGATCCAGTGGACATGTCGACTAGGAGTTACCCGGCGTTAAACGTACGGGTATGTTTAGTACTACTGGAATGTACGCGCACCGATATTCAATTTCAATAAGCCGTACAAGCGTTTATCTCGGTCGCAACACGTGCAGCGTGAAAAGCGCATCGACGATCTATTCCCCGTTGTATTCAATATCGAGAGATGTAATCGAGGCGAGTAGTCGCGAGACAAATTCAGTGTCGGTCGCTGGTCGGTCAGCCGCATCGACAACATTGTCACGAGCGTTACGCGGACGCTTATCGACAAGCTTTAGCCGCTATCGAGAATCGCGGATGGTACAGAGGCTGCAGTCGGTTTGGACGTGGATTTACACTTGCGACACGAAGCGAAGCGGAAAGGAGAAAAGACTCAAAGGCGTAAGCGTCGCGGAGCGTTCTCCGGTCCCAACTGCGAGCATGGGCGTCGACGGGTGACAGCATTGCGACCGCCCATCGATACACCTCGTTGGTCGGACAACAATAATTTATATACGCTAGATTGTACGCTGAGGTAGCCTTAATGATTGCAGCGTATTGCCACGCGCGAGAATAACGACCGTTCGGCCACCATTAACTAACTACAATCGAGTCGAACCAAGTCCGATCGCCGGTTCCCGACACATTATGCTAATCCCACCTACCGTGGCTGTCCCTCTCTACTTCGTCCCGCCTCACGCCCCGTCTCCGTGCCTTCTTTCTGTGTCGACAGCGCGTTAATTAACTCGATAGTTTACGCGAAAACCTCGTTCCAGGTGCTGAACTTTCCCTGTTCGCGCCAATCGTTCTAGCCTTTCTCCTTAGAAAACTTCGCCTCTCGTATCGTTCCAGTTGTTGCTAACGAATCGATTAAATAATTTCATTTGTTACGGCGCGTAGTTACCGCTTATCGTATCTTTCGATTTACCTCGCATTTACCGAGAGGAAACAAAGGTTTTACCCGTGCTTCCTCCAGGATATCGACGATCGCTCGTTTACTCTGCTCCCTCCCCCCCCTTTGCCCTTTTCCTTCTTTTTCGCTTCCGTCTCTCTCTTTTTTTACTAAAACTTTGGCAGCTAAAACTTGCCATAGCCGATGCACGAACGTAACAGCGATCGAGATTGTCCCTTGGTATCGCTCCTCGAAGCAAAGGCACGCTCTCCTCCTCGTTTCCGAGAACATTACGTCACATATTTGAGAAGAATCGAAATGTCGATGGAACTGATAAAATTGAATTCCTTAGTTTAGATCAGAGACGATAGATATATCAGAGTTCGGACAAACTTCGTAGTACCCATTTTGTAGTTATTTGCCACTCTGAACGTTATTAGGAAAAATATAAGAAATCTCGGGAAACTTGAAAAGTTCCGATGAAAATCTAGGTATTTCGCAACGGAATAACGGAACCAGTCAGCCAGCTAGTTTCTCCGCAGAATCGGATTGCTCGAAACGGAGTGGCGTCACGAGAGGCGACTAGTCAGTCCTCCTGCTGCCTGATATCTCGCGTGTTCGCGGCAATTAGAGGAAGGTGTGACAGATACGAAGAGGTTTTGCCGCGAAACGGGCAGAGAGGAAGGTGCAGAGCGTAACGCATGGCCGGCCATAAATTATCGGCCGGTGCACTGAATTAATCGGATCCTAGAGACGGAGGGGAAGACGGGGCGGCGCGCATACATCGCGAAAAGGAGTCGGCCGGGGCCATAGAACGGCTGGCCAGCCATCCGACCAATTAAACGAACAAACAGACATCTAAATTGGACGGTTGACCTTTATAGAAATATATTTACTTGCGATTGGATGCATTGAATTCCCGCGGTGGGGCACGCATGCGCCGGGCTCGAAATAACGAACGGCCGGTAGATCGTTCGATCGATAATGTCATCATCCATTTTCATTCACCGGTTCCAGTAACAGCTCGCCACGACGAAATTACTTAATTTGTGCTTCGGCTTCTGCGCTTCTCGGCTCTTTTGTCGGGATTCCGATCGTACGTTATCGGGGAACACCGAATGATCTACGACTGTTTCAGATCGTCTTTGCCGACCTCGCGCTAACCGCGCGCAATCGCTAACTCGTTGAAACTATCGCTTCGTTCCATCAACGAAACGGAACAAAAAGCGAACGTCCGATCAGCCACTGCACTGCACAACGGTGCACCAATGGAAAGTTTAGACCAGACGAGACCGTCTCTCGAGAATCGCCAGTGTCGACAATTATCTACTCGCATAATCTATTCTATTTACATACTTGGGCTGGAAACATTCTGGCTCCAAAGCCTGCTCGATGGTAATCCGGACGTTTCCATCGAAGAATTCGATTCGAGACGCGAGCGTAACAATGGGAGCTGATTAACGTCGCGCGAATCGAAGACGCAGAAACGAACGTCGAAACGGAGCAATCGATTCCGTCGACGAGAGACCGAGGTTCACCTTCGCCTCGAGATAAATCCGGATTAGTCCGACGAGGCAGTCGGAAGCGACGCGCTGAATCTTAAGGGGATAAGGTTACAGATAAATACGTATAACGCTTTGCAGTTAACCGGTTCCACGCACACTCGTAAACTGCAAAAGGGATAGAGAATCTATACGGATGGTACTTTATGTAGAACCGACCGGCTAGCTAATAAACGTATCGAGTTTACAAATAAATTTAACGTCCATTCAACTTCTAAATTCAACATCCATTAGCGATATGCCGCAAAGTATCTCGCTATAAACTATAAACGTCGTCGCTTCAAAGCTCCAACGTCGCGTCCAGCCACTGAACGTCCCCTGCAAATAACGTTCCAGCTTGTTCTCCGTTCGACTTAAATATTCCGAGTTTCCGGATGACGGACGGTTAAAGAATGGAAGAAATACATGACGTAGAAAATTGAATTTTCTTTGAAGTACGCGGACCCTAGGCCGTCGTAAACCTGTCACTTTGTCGCTCGAATTCACATTTTGACTACAATGGTACTTTGCGGTATCCTGCGTTACCGTCTTTTAAAACATTCCACGGAATGTCAGAGTTATTTTCTCGATAAAGCTCGACCTGTAAGAATCCAGAGATTCAGTTTCCAATACCAACGATATAAATCCTATCGTAGGAAGATTTAAAAAAATGTAAAACGCGTTCGCCCTCCTCCAGACTTGACTACGACTGTCAACAGCTTTTTTCGCAAGATCCTCCGAAATCGTTCTGGAATCGGTGTCGCGACACATTCGGTGAACGAAGCCGATCTCATATTGGGAATAAAGAGCGCCGATCGAAAAGAAAAGAGAAAAATCGAGCGCATCGTTAACCGTACGAACGACAATGTTCGTGGCGTGGTTGAAGCGTGGAAGCCACCGCGGCAACAAATCACTCCTTATATAGTCGATCGGCGTTTCTGCGCGCTTAAGATGAAAAGAAAGGGTGCAAAAAATAAAAGGTAGCCGCGGAAGGGGGAGAAAAAGATGAAGATGAAGGAAGGAAAGGAAAGGGAACGGTGACGAAGAGAAAAGAGGAAAGGAGAGAAGAAGGATGGAGCCGTGAGGCCCCATGCGGCGCTGAATCACGCTCGGTCCTTTTTCACTTTGCGGTCCTTCAACGGTGCGGTGCCTCTGTTGGAGTTGGGCTTACCTCTTTGTAAGGCTGGCGCCGTGATTTTTCACGGTCGGCGTCGGAGAATTGTTGAAACACGGCCAACCCTGGCTCGCTCGACTTGTATTTCAGGCCCTTCGCCTGGCCGTCTTTCCTATTTCTACCGCGCCAACCTAGCCGCATCTCCTCCTCCAATCGATTATTTCCCACTACATATTTTTACACGGAATTCTCGGTTTATAGGACTCTCCTATGAATGCCGATTTCGTTCCTAAGATTCTTCGTATAAATTATATGCTCGCTGGAACAGCTATTCGACCAAAGTTGCTCGCCAACCGATAAAAATTTTTTTATTCCGAATCGCTCTTCTCTACCGAGCAAGGAGAGAAAGAGAGAGGGAGAGAGAGAGAGAGAGAGAGATCGTTTTTTAAATTTTGACACGTCGGCTGACGATTTAACATCGTTACGATTGAACGATGCGAATTGGAAACGACGATAAACGGTCGACGCGATCGAGAGATTTTTAATGAAAGAACGGAAGGACGCGTGAAAAATGAGGCGTGAATTCGAAATTCGTATCGAGCGGATCTATACGGTTGTGGATGTTGCACTCGATTGTAACGGCAGCGATAAAGGGGAAGCAGATAAAGAGAACGATAGCGGAAGAAGCGAACAGAAAGTGGGCGTAAAATGAGAATTTGTAAATCGAAATCAGACGATGGGTGTTCCGCCGATCAATTGCTATTTGACGGAGAATGGCGAACACTATCGACGATCGGGAATGATTAATGACGCGGCACAGCTATAAACGCGGTAATCTGTACCAGCATCGAACGAAACCGATTTTCATTATACCGTTTTACGTTTCGAAGGTGTTACACGCGAGGCCCACCTCTACGCGCGCCTTTCGAAACGGCTATTCTTCGATCTCCCACTAGCAAATGACTGGACACGGCGAAACAGACAGAGTTGTTCATTGAAATAACGAATCAAAATGAACATGAAAGAACGAATGATTTCGTAAGAAGAGCAACAATTGTCCGTTTAGAAAAGTTATTTCATAGATCGCTTTAACGCGTTAAATTATTTAGATTTTTGTCAAAATATTTCTTCCGAGATTTAACGTCTAAAACGAGCGAGAAGGAGAGAAGTAGCGTTTATGCAACGTGCATAAAATTCTATTACACCGCGTAAAGTTTTGCGGTAAAGTACTTAACTACATTCATAATAGTTGCAAGTTCCACAATTGAGATAGAAGCACGGATTACTACTCGAGTGTAATAACCGTCGCTTTAACACGAAAAGTCTTTACAGGTGAAATTTCTCTTATATAGTCAGGTTCGCTAAATTTTGGATGTAAAAGAGTATGTAATCGTTGCAGTAACGAAACGTAAAGCTCAGCGTTAGTTTTTAAGACAGACTTGGTTAAAGAATAATTTGATAATTATCGAACGTCGAAAGACTTTGACGACTAACAAAGTCACTAACAAAGTCAACGCAAGAGAATCGAGTTTAAATATTAAAAGCTTAGAATAAGGGGACGTTTCAAACGGCAAGAACGGATCTCGAGGAAGAGGATAACAGCGGGCGGCATCGGACCGAGAAAATGCACATTAGCGAAACAGAAGCGACGAATTCGCTAGACAGAAACTATGGCGAACACGTTCGACCGAGAGGAAATGCCGTGTAGACGGTCTCGCTATGACACAATCTCGGTAGTTGTCTCTGGATAGAATCGGAACAAAGAGTCCGTGTAAGACGATAGTTGGTTTCGTGTTTCAGGCGGGCATGCTGCGTGGCGATGACGGGGAGTTCTGGTTGGAACCAGTCGCTGTGTCCCCGGAAGAAGAACAAGTTCGGCTGGAGGTTCGGCTGGAAGACGCCGGCGCCGAGGGCCGTACCACGGCCGGACTCTACCGGAACTCGATGCTCGGCAGGCCGCATCTCGTGTTTCGTAGGTCCGTGGAACAGCCGCAGCTCGAAATCGGCGCCGCCGGCCGCACCAGACGCCGACGAAAAAAGAAGAGAAAACTCGAGAGAAACTGTGGCACTCGCGGTGAGAATCCACCGACACCGTTCTCCCCTTCTACTTCTTCCGCGCAGCCTTTCGTTGCCTCTCTTCTTCTTGTCTCTCGAGATTCCTTCACCTCCTCTTTCTTCCCCTTCCTTTTTTCCCCTTTCGTCGATCCTTCCATCCCTTGGTTTCTTCGCTCCACTACTTTCGATTCTCGATTTCTTTTTGTTCCGGCAAGGACCGGGACGAAAGGCGACTATTAGCCGCGCGCGTCTGTCTGACTCTTTTTTTTCTTGTTCTACTTGCTGAACCGTTCGATCGTACGCCGATAAAATTCTTCGAAACTTTAGCGCGAAAGAGAAGAACTTTTGTTACAACGATGAAATTTATTGTCGGCTAAGGGTAAAAGGAAATTAACCGAGATTCTGAAAAGTTCGTCGATACCAACGTAACAATTCGCACCTTCGTATTCTTTTTTTTTACTCGTGAAATAATTACGGGCCACGGTTTATGGAAGGAACTTGCCATGACCCATAATTTAGATACTAGGTCGAATCTCCAGTTTTACCCTCCCAACTCGTTCTCTTCCCCCCCCCCCCCCCCCCCCTCACGTCCGTTCTTTTTTCCATTTCTCTCGCTAGGAACATTTATGCCGTCTGAGGCTACGGGGTAATTGGATACACGAGCTGCAAAGCGTGGGCGTGTCGACGCCAAACGTTATCTCCTTATCGATGAAATTGCTTCGGGATACGACAAACGTTACCGCACGAAAATTTTTCTCCCGTTAATTACGGACTCGCGTAATTAGAGATTATTTCAGTATGCAGCTAACGCGGTTACAACCGTTTCTAATTAGACGACGTTATATTTTTGACATTTTTATACTCGTGTTTCCCGTTCTATTCGCACGCGCTGTATCTTTAAATGGATTCTGTTACTACGTTCTGTTATTACGTATAATGAATTTTATCTAGTTCTAGTTGCGTTACGCAACAACTTTAACGTAGATCATCCGTAGGGTATAGGCGTAACTCGTTTAACGGATTACCGCCAACTTTTTGTCATCCTAGATCTTTATCCCAATGTTAATACATGACGGGTTTCTACGATATATGTGCATACGTAACAGATAGAACGTAAAAGATCGAGATACAGCTTACTGCCTACTAGTATACTGGTAGAATAACTTGTTAGCAAGCTCGACAGCGAGAAAGATATTATCTATAATCTTATAACGTTATTAAATAAAGCTACTTTTATTGTTATTGAATCTTGGCAGATTAGGATCTTCCTTCTTTTTTTTTTTTTTAGAATCCTTCGGCTAATGGTAAGTTTAATGATATGCATTTTTATATACACGAGTAGGTATGAGTTTAATTACGACACTCGAAACTCGTAGTTTATTTCGTTGGATGATACCAAAATCTGTAATAGGGACAAATTGACCATGGCACGATATATCTCTGTCAGTCAACTGGAAGACTAGTTCTCGATGCTGATCGTAAATCAATTTTAACAAATGCTAAAGCCACGCCTTGTTTCCTCCTGTTTGTGCTTCTCGAGCGTCATCGCTGGCGTCGTTGTCGTCGCCTGAAACGGCACTTCCGCTAATTACACCGATGCGAAGTACAAACGATGCGTGTCCGATATAAAAAGAAACCGTCTGCAGTCTAACTCCGCGTCAACGAGCTTCTAATTAATAACGAACCAACCAACCAACCAACAAATAACGAACAGAGGAAGGGGCATAGAGAGGGCAAAGATATGAGAAGCAAGTGGAAGACGAATGGGTAGCGGCACCTACAGCGAGAACCGACCGATATCTTTTTTTTCTTCATCTTCGTGTTCCCGTTCTCATTCCCATTCCCATTACCATTCCTATCCCCGTTTTCCCTCCCATGACTTCGCACGGTGGCCTGTTCGTTCGCTAGCGGCACGTATTACGAGTATTTATGCCGTTTACGTATAATGTAATTGGACGCGTCTCGATATGAAACGTGGGCGTTCCGACGACGTTTTCTGCTCGTTCTTTCGCCGGCACCAACATCTTTGATCGCGTCGCGAAAAATTGGAACTCGATATTTACGAGCTTGTCGGCAAGCGTTTCGATAAAATCTCACCGATGATCCGTCTTCGTTCGGTCGCTAATTATCTCCAAATTAGATATATCGATATATGAAGCGCGGGGACTGACTTATCGCGCGACGAGTCGTCGGTATTTCTTAACGACAGAATAGAGTGTGTCGATACAAACCGTGTTCGTAAGATCTGTGAATCATATAGCGTTTCTTTCACGATCTCGTTGTGTGTTTCGTCCGATGTTGGATAGAGTCGAGAGACCTTCCGATTTCATATTTTTCGTTGATGAAATAAGTGGCTGGTTCGATGGGGGGGAGGGGGAAAAAGTAGGCCGATAGATATGGAAGTAAAGTGTTTTACGTTCCCCACTTGTTACGAACGTTAACGATAAAACTCTACGAAATTAACTACACGAACACTTAAATTCGCGTGAACCGAAATCGGTAGTTGGACATCGGGCAACGTGTCCAAAGGAGCGCGATTAATTCGGCTAATTTGGTCACGAATTTCGAAAGTGTTAATCCATGGCCGACGTGTTCGCCGCGATTCCCGCGTGCAACCTATTAACCGAGTGACGAGACCGCGTTTCAGCAGATTAAACGACTTTACGGAGAAGCCGATACGAAGGTAAGATCCGAGCGGGCTGATAGGCAGCAGCGTGGTCGACGGGGGATAATCCAATTCGCCGCAAACCCGTAATTAAGTACAATGAATATCCATTTCGGCAAGCGGGCCGATCTATCGGATGGCTCGAATGAAATCTTAATTGCACGCCTCTGCGATCGAGCAATCTGCATAAATTAAGAGACCGTCTTACGTGCTCGCGGTGTGTACGTCTTTTTCGAGATAGAACATACAGGTTAGATTCGCAGATAGCTCCGGTAATTTCAAACGTTGAATTACCGAGCAAGATCGATGGGTCTGCGTGAAAATTAAACATCCGTTTCGCATTTTTCCCTCTTTCCTCCATATGTAATTTGTTGTTCGACCGGTCGACCGGTCGATTCGAAAGGAATCTAAACAGCGCTTTTACGATATTTTAACGGCGGCACGCGCGGACTCGCGTTCGATCGCGTTTTCGAATCGCTCGATTTTGCCAGAGCCACGTGGAAAACGACAAGTCGATTTTCCCGTAAATCGACGCTTCGGATGGATCATAGATCAGCGGGTGTATCGGATCAAGCGTATCGCATTGCATCGCGTCAGGTAGCCGAAATCCGACAAACGATCCGACCCGACCGTTAATTATTCCGGTCGGCATCGGTTCATCTCGATGACCGCATCGAGAAAATGGAATTCCTTTTCACGAAAATCAAACGCGACCGCGTAAAGGGGAATTCCATTGAACCGGATAGGAATTTCATATCGAACGGGATGCTAATCAAAGACCGGGGGTTGCGTTGTTGTTGCACAGAGCCGAGGCGGCTGACGGAAACACGGCTCGAATGGCAAACGCAACCAGGACTGGTACAGGTTCAAGGACGAGGCCGAAGAAAACACCATCAGACGAAACGATGGCAACGTGCCAGGAGATCGATCAGCCGACCGCGTCACGTCGAGGCTCTTGTTGTCGCTGACACGACGATGATGGCTTTTCATCAGGACGGCGACGTTGAGACGTATCTGCTGACCATCATGAACATGGTGTCCTCCCTCTACCTCGATCCTACCATAGGGAATTTCATTAACGTCGTCGTGGTCAGGATTATCCTTGTCGAGGAGGACGACGCGGAAGTACGTGCGAATTACGCCGGTGATGTGCGTTACGTTCAACAACTAGATGCACGGCATAGTTTACACGATACCGTGTTTTATCTAGTTTACTATTTAATAATCAGATATAAGATTCGATAGAATCAACTTGCTTTCTCCTAAAGAGGCGACTACGGTCAACCGGTCGAAATGCCGTTGCAATATCGTATTAATGCTTTTGAAGTAATCTTGTTATCGTCTATCTATCTATCTATCTATCTGTCTATCCTGTTGACTAACGACGATTATACCGGTACTGCCAAAACCGCTTAACAAAGCGTTGAAACGATTCGACATCACGCGCGTTCACCATCCATAAAATATTGGATCGTTTCGTTGGTTGAACGAATCGCGAGGAAAACGTTTGAATCCTAGGGCAATGTCGAACGTTCGGATCGGTTGACACGCTCGTAAACCGTAGCCACTGAACGATCGAAAACGAATTCCACGGCGGGAGAAAATGCGCGCATTTCTATTCAACCAGCCGCGAAACGGCCCGACTAACGTCTGTTTTCAGCAAGGACTGGACATCACGGTGAACGCGGACAGGACGCTGTACAATTTCTGCAAATGGCAACAGAAACTGAATCCGGCGGACGACTCGCATCCGAATCACCACGACGTGGCGATTCTGGTGACGAGGGAGGACATCTGCTCGAGAGCGAACACGCCGTGTAGTACTCTGGGAGTGGCTCACGTAGCCGGCATGTGCCAGCCGGACCGCAGCTGCAGCGTCAACGAAGACAATGGAATCACGCTCGCGCACACCATCACCCACGAATTGGGACACAAGTGAGTGGAAACGTTCGATCGATCTTTAACTTAGAAAAAAAAAGAAACAGATAACGATTCCATCGGTCGAACGTCGCTGGCAAACTTGCCTCTAAATTTCCGCTGAATTTTCCGCTGAGAAAAAGTAGCGACTCGTCGCAAGTGAATTATCTTCGCGAGACTCGAGTATTACCTCCGTGCAATCCAGAGAAATTTATTACCACTTTTTTATTAGATCCTTAGAAGCGCACTTAGTCTGGCCAAGCTTCTTTGCCTCGCAGCGATCACCCCAAACGTATTTCATATTTCTCGGTGATCAAGAATCCCCGATTTGGCTAACTTTTTATCGATCGGTAGTACCTTTTAATGGTATATTTGAATTTATACTCCGACTGGATGACTTGTATTCTCTTTGTCTCCTGGCATTAACTCTAAATGTGACAAACTAGACTCGTAACGGAGTTCAACTTTAATCTCAATTTGTCTTAACCTGCGAAATTTAAAGGCGTATTAAACATAAATTATCTGCCGTTTCCTGTTAACTCGAAAGGTATTCAAAGTACCTTCGCCATTTTATTTTCGCCATCTCTGACCAAATTTTCGTTGCCGTCGAGTTCCACTTTGCTCCCAATAAAAATTTACTATTAAATATCTGCTCTTTCTATTACGATTATCTACGTATCAAAGTACCAAAATATTATAAATTATTATCAAAACGCACGCGCCTAAAACTGACTGATATTATCGTCCGTTCGACGCGCGAGTCGATTTTACGCATAAAAAAATCGTCGAATACGTAATAAGGAAAAAATTGGCCGAATCGATGCGTAACTTGTTTGGTCAGCTAATGGAGAATCCAATTCCCCGTGCTCGTTATTAAGAGCAATTTGCTTTTATTAATATAATAACCGATAACGCGACCTCGTTATCGCGTTTGCCGCTTATTATTTGGCTGGAATCGTATCGCGGGCAGACACATGCGAAATCACGATTCGTTCGAAATCGAAATGATTCGCGACAATCACACGATTTTCGCTCCAGCTTTGGCATGTACCACGATACGGAAAAAATCGGCTGCAGCAAGCGAGACGGCGACACCCTGCACGTGATGACGCCGACTTTCGAGGTGGACACCATTGGCGTCGCCTGGTCCAGATGCTCTAGACGGGACATTACCAATTTTTTGGAGTAAGAAATTTAAAAATCTCTTTCGACAACATCGACCATCGTTTTAGATGCGTCGTTGGAAAAGTCTGAACAACGAGTTCAATTGTTTCGCTAGATAGTGTGTGTGTGTGTGTGTGTTGGAAGCTTTAAAAACTTTAAGAGAAAGAAAGTTTTTAAAGAAAGTTTTAAAACTTCTACAGTCAAGGGAAAGGCGAATGTTTAGAAGACGAACCGGCAGACAATGATTACTCGTATCCAGAGTTACCGCCTGGCGCGATGTATAACGCGGAGCACCAATGCAGGCTTCAGTTCGGCGTCAGGGAAGCTTCCGTTTGCTCCCCCTTGCAGGAGGTGATGAACAAAAGTAAATCGAGTACGGGGCAATTTTAGACCGGCGAATAGAGATCGGTGATTTTGTTCACAGATCTGTTCTAAATTATGGTGCATCGTCGATGGCACTTGCACCACCATGCTTCATCCGGCCGCCCCGGGGACACACTGTGGCAAACACATGGTAAGAATGTTTGATGCGTAATTATACATATAGCGTTATGCGATTGTAGTTCCCAATGAATGATTAAATTAATCTTTCGCCGCGTCGTCGTGTCATCGGGTATTCGAGAGGAAACGATAGAAAATAATATCGTAAGATATAATGTCGTGACAATGAGAAATCAAACCAGCCATTAAACTGATTTTCGATAACGTGGGCACCGAATTTTGTCGTAGTGGTGTCAGAACCAGGAATGCGTGCCAATTGTGGACAAACCGCGTCAAATTGACGGCGGATGGGGCGAGTGGGGTTCTTGGAGCGAGTGCTCGAGAACCTGTGGTGCGGGCGTTTCGATCGTCGAGCGGAAATGCGACCATCCGGAACCAGCGCACGGTGGAAAATTCTGCATCGGGGAAAGACGTCGATATAAAATCTGTAACACCGAACCGTGCCCGGAAGAAACGGCCAGTTTCAGAGCAGTTCAGTGCAGCCATTATGACGGCAAAGAATACAAAGGGAAGAATTACACTTGGCTGCCGTATTTCGATCAGAGTAAGCCACTAGTTTTTGGACTCTTTCGTCGAAGATACCACGGACAAGTACTTTTCGCGATAAGCAATGCTGTAAATAACGCTAAACGGTTTCTTGTCATTTGACAGTAAAAAATTATCGAATTTAATAAACGGTCGAACATTATTTCTCGCCAAGTAATCTACGATCGATTCGATATTCCATTCGACTTTAATCCGTACAATATTAATGAATATCGTCCTTAATTGAAGCGGAACCCTGCGAGCTATATTGCACCGACACAGAGGAAAGCGTGATCGTTCCATGGGGTGAAGCCGCTCTCGATGGCACACCCTGTAACGTTGGTACCAGAGACATGTGCATTGCTGGAATCTGTCGAGTCAGTCTATTTTTCTAGACGATATTTTCAACAATATCCGTATCTTTCGTTCTCTATTCTATTCTCTATTTTTCGATCGTAATTAACGGTGTAGAAAGTTGGCTGTGATTGGACGGTCGATTCAGATGCCACGGAAGATCGTTGTGGAATCTGCCACGGCGATGGAACTCAATGCGAAACAACAGGCGGAATTTACGACAAAAACGACGGTCCAGGATACAAGGAAGTGGTCGTTGTCCCCAATGGATCGAGAAATATAAAAATCGAAGAAATTGGAAACAGCAAAAATTATATTGGAATAGGTGTGCCAAATTCCGACAAATATTTCCTCAATGGAAAACGGTAAGTAATAATCCAAGATGCGTTCATAGTCGGTTACATTACATTACATTATATCGATGATCTAATTGATTGTGTATCTCTTTGTATCGGCTAACGAAATAATAAGTTCCGAATGAAAAGCAAAAGACGTTGGAGAGATATTACGATCTAGAACTATGATCTTCATTCCAATTGAACAGGCAGATCACTTTAGCAGGGGAATACCAAGTCGCCGGAACTCCAGCTCTGTATGAGCGCGATCGCGACAGAGAAAAGGTCAGAATTCCTGGCCCGATCAAAGAGGACATCGCAGTCTATGTACGTAACAGTAACTAATTAACCCTTTTCTTTTCGTTTTATTCCACGTACGCCTCCTCTTCACAAATTGCTTAACTGTCTCATTCGCTTTTCGTCGATTCTTCGAGCGTGGCCACGTATATTCGCTACGAATTCTTTAGCTACTTTCTTCCCATTCTCAATAATTTTGTCCCATCACTTCAGTTGATTTCCAGAGGACATTATCGGAATTTCGGGCTGCGATACGAGTACACAGTGCCGAAAAAGGAGCCTGATCGGGCACCGGAATACTCGTGGGTATTTTCCGACTGGTCACTGTGCACGGCCACTTGCGGCGGTGGCACGCAAACCTCCAAAGCACTCTGCAACGAGAAGAAGAGCGGGGTCGTCGAGGACCACTTTTGCGAGGGCATCGAAAAGCCGGAATCGATTTTGCGAGAATGCAATCTGAATCCATGCCCAGCCAGGTAAAACGAAAGCCCAGCCTCGATGGGATAGAAAAAATCGGATTAAAGCTTCTCCGTCGCGATAATACGGGGGTACATTGAATCTGATCACAGACAAATTTTATTTACCCTTCAACTCGACATTCCGACCGCTTGAACGCGATATCGAATGCAACTTGATTCGTTTTTATTAAAAACATATGTAATAACTTTTTCCTCCTTTTTCATTTTAATTAACTCGAACGAATTTAACCGAGATCTTCCGTTCGATTGCATATCGATCTTGCAACGAAAGACGATGAAAAGAACGTTGTTCGGTTCGAATTCAAATAATGTACTCAAAGGATAATCGATTGTTTCGTTTTGCCAAAATTAGATGGTGGATCGGTCCATGGCAAATGTGCCCGGTATCATGCGGAGAGGGTGCTCTTCGAAAACGATCGGTGATGTGTGTCTCTTCGGGAGTGGGCCCCGATAGATCGGATTTGGCTCTGCCCGATCGAGACTGTAACCGGGACGTGAGACCCGAGGAGGTCAGCCCGTGTCTAAACTTACCCCCTTGCAGCTCGACCGAACCACCATTGATCGTCTACGCGGACAACAAGGATGCCTCTTTCTACAACGTGAGCTCGAACGATCAAAGTGGAATCACGATCGTTGATAGTCTTACTACCGAGGAGCCAGAGATCCTCGAATTCGACAATGTGGTTGACGAAAATCCAGATAATTCCATGTATAATACCAAGTCAAAGTGGATCGTCTCGAAATGGAGTCATTGTACGAATGGTAAGAGAACTAGGAAGGTGACCTGCTCGATGCAAGGAGACTGTAATCCAGAAAACAAGCCGGCCACCATAGAACTTTGCCAAGGTGGCAGATGGATCACTGGTGAGTTATTTATTATCATTACATAAAATAGACTGTTATCCTTCTTATTTTCTATCTATAACTAGAACAACTTGCGTATATCCAAAGAGTCACGTAACAATTAAAAAAGGCCGATAAGTCGAGTGGGATTGAAACGGCATAATTATTTTCATGGTTCCTCGTTTATGTTACGCTAAGACACTAATCGAGTTTATCCGTACTGCTAATAATATCTTTTTGAAGCCTGGCCCGTTGCCAAAGATGACAAGGAGACAATCAAGCGTATAAAACCTCCATCTTTATGGATGGATATGCTTACAGGAAAATGGGAATCCTGCAACGCGAGCTGCCTCGTGAGAGTCGGCGTTAAACGAAGGGAAGTCGAGTGTCGTGATCGTATAACAGAATTACTGTCCGACGATTGCAACCCCGAGAGAAAGCCGATCGATACGAGGCGTTGTTATCATAGGCGGCAATGCGCGAACGATAAATCTGGTAATTGCACACGCCAGAGGGAATCGGTCATTAAAGGATATCCGTAACTACCTGAACGTATGCATGGAAAAACTCGTTATTTCTTTTCTTTTCTCTCGCCCCTTTAATGCGTATCTAGAAAGCAACAGTTTTCACGGATCATTAACCACAGTGTACGTATACCGGGAATTAATATCCTCGAGCGAACGGTTTACGATATACTTCTCCGCGAGTATCTTCTTCCTTCGTTTCTTCTATGATATTAATTATCATAGTTACGCGCGCGCGCTTGTATGTGTGTGTGTGAGAGCTTCGTTTAACGACTCGCAATAATACAAGCTAGCATTGACGCTAATTCTTGCTAATTCTTACATTTTCATATATTCCTTCTTATCAGATTACACTCGACAGAACTAATAAAATCAACTAATTACGATTAGGTTTCTTTAGATATGTAACGTAAAAACAAACAAAACTGTTTCAGAGTGCAAGGATACTATTGTACCAGCCTCAATGTGCGCGTCATATAGGCGCATGTGCGATGTGTCATTGATCGTGCAGGATAAATGCTGTGCCACATGCTTCAAAAAGCGAAGACACAGTCGTCGCGACAGAAGACACATTCCCGATCATTGACAAATCGAAAATACAGCAGCCGAATCGATCGACTTTCGCTTTTGAACAACGCTTCTACATCCAGCCTAAAACAGGATCCGTCCTATGTCTGTACTTGCTTCGAAGATTGTTGGGAAACCGCGTAATATATTCCTAATACGGCCGAGTTAAACATCGAATTTCGATGCAATACAGTTAAGTCAAGTAACGATAAAAAAGTGATGAAAATTCAAAGTGTACCTAACATTCCGATATAAATGACATTATAATGAAATATAAATTTTGGACACTATCATAGAGTTCTCGAATAAACAAATTAACAACGTCGTACGTAAATTTAAGACGAATATTCGTAACTTGTAGTTCTAGCGATACAACGGTGCAAATACATATAAAAGTTAATGAGATTTCCAAGATGTACAAATATACGCAAAATGTGAAAATATATCGAATTCCTGTATATATATACAAAATATGTATAAACACTCGATATATTTTTGAATTAAATGTAACGTTACGAATTTTAAGGTACGTGTCCACTTGAGTGTACAACTATCGCGAGTTGCTCTTCACAGTATTCCCCACCCACAAGCGGACATTGCCGAGTGACTATCTGATCCTACGATCGATGATTCTACGTAATAAATCAATAACATAAATTTGTACTAAAATAAGCAAACTGCTATATTCCTTGTCTGATTATAATATCATTAGATTGAAATCCTTTTTCAAATAAAATATAACAAAGCTTTCTTCCGCTAAAATGTAAATTTTACATATCTTATTATTGTTTATACATATATTTTATTAGCGAAGTGATATACTTTATATTTTTATGGTACTAAACTTTTGTACAATTATATACGTATATGTAAGACTGCTACTATTCAACTGTTCGTGCGACTCATTTACGCAAAAAAACGTAGAATAAAAGACAAATTTAATTTTTGAACAACCAATAAATAAAACGAAATATTTTGAAATAAGCGATTCCTTATAAATGAATCAACCTCCTAATATATAAATAAAATGAAACTCAATACGTTCATTGTGTACATTGCGTACAATAAACAAATTACATATCCCAAACGTCGTTGGTATGCCAAGGGCTTGCTTAATCTGCAAATTTCTAAAATGCAGATAGAAAATGTCTAATATCGATTACAAAGTACTTTATCTAATTTCATATTTATTTCAAGTATATGATACACATTCTCCTATTTTTTGTAATAGTTATTTACTTCATAAATTTGATAATACAGCTACAAAAGATCCTCTATCCGCTTTTTTGAGAGTTATATTTTTTTACGTTACACGCAATGTACAGTGGAACCCCCATTACTCCGATCCATATAGCCATACCTAATACCACTTTTTCCTGCAATAAAAAAAATATTATTGCGAATTACATAGTTTAAATGGTCTATACTATAATCTTACAGATATTATCGTTATAACGATACTATATATATGTAAAATACATCAAGAATGTCATTTTAACAGAAATGCCTAAGTAATTATCATTATAATTAATTTTAAGCTATTTACCAACTTTTTATACCTTTATATTCGCATAAATTTTATTCTAACAATGTATAATATATAACTAAAGTTAAATATATAATATGCTATATCATCCAAACATAAAACTTAATTAATCCTTTGCATTTGAAATTTACGCTTTTTCACAATAATAATGTATGAAGTTTAGCTATATCTTAAAAAAAATATACTGAACTGAAAAATATACTAATTTTTATGTGCCTCAAATTAATTCATATATTGGTTTTATTGAAAAATTCATATAATTTTAAGAGATTATTAATATTTGCAAAATTTAATAAAAACGCCCCAAAAATCAATTAACCTATTACATAACATAACCTTATGTATGAATTGCCGATATAGATGCTCACAAAAATGCTTTTCAAACTGTAAACAGAAAACTGTCTTTATAGCAAACAAATTTTTTGATTCGGAATAGATATTTAATTGCTGTCGTCAGTTTCTTATGTAAGTGCGTTTAATAAAAATAGTACTTACAACAAAAGGTATTCTAACCCTTGGTGGTGTACCAATAATTGTTCTACGTTGATTTTGACATACATTTAGTAATCTCGGTACTTTCCTAACTGCGTTTTGAATCGCGTACATGTCTTTTCTTTTCACAAAATTTAATCCTTAAAAAAAAGTTACTCGCTGTGCGAAGCAGAGACGAATAATGAATAAGAAGATCACCGATGAACAAATTCAGCAAACTGCACACTTCGTGAATTACCGCCTCTAGCGGTCAAACGACCCAACTACACGCACATTTACTTCCTCCGGTACTTTCAGCGGAAGAAACGAGGGGGGGGGGAATGTAAATACGTTCGTACCGGAGTTAACCGAAATACCGTGCCGATGTTTAGTGGCGATTTGAAAATGAGCGGTAAAACGTTACACCATACTGTTATAACAAGAAGTTTCTGTAGACTTGATATTTCCTAGATTTTTCTTCTTCTGTAATTGTGCTTAGGACACGCTTTGGGTCAGGTCTCGGCACTTGCTGGGGAAAATTGTCCAAAAATTCGGTCCTGAAAAATCAACGTGGCTGATAACAAATTTTCTGTTCAGCGAGACAGTGTTGCGTTTGAATCAAGAAAAATGTACTTAAACAATGATTTTTCTAAATAATTTTACTTATTTATATATTTATGAAGTCTGTTCCACCTTATAAATATCAGTACAATTATTGTTACAAAAAAAACAAGGATCAAACTTTCTGTGCACATGCAAAGTTAATGAAACTTTGTTTCTAATTTTATAATTATATTTAATTTCAGTTACAACGATTAGTGATATAATCTCATTCTATTTTGACATGAAAATGATAATCAAACTTTCAAACGATGTAACGAAAAATTGTATGTTAGGTAGTTTATACAATTTTAGATAATCGTCTTTGCTTCAATTTATTAATTACATTCCCCAGAAAATAAATATTTATTCTTCATTAACAAGTGTTTATAAACTTATACTTTTATTGAGATGATACACATATGAATAAAAATCTTTTTCAGACATACGGACTATCTACCAGGTAAAAAAAAAGCTTTTTATAGCATATTCTTTTCTTGTTGTCCTTCTTGACCGGTGAGGTAGAACATTGAATAAATAATTTGTACCATAGAAAAATTATTAAAATTACATAAGATAGTAAATAAGTAATATAAAAAATACATACAATACATCTATATTTCCATGTAGAAACACGCACATATTCGTAAGTGCGAACAGTCATTCAACGTATAACACACATACAAATCAACACATTAGTCTTTATAGCTCACTATTAAAAAGTTGCTTTGCTTCTGTAAGAAACAATTAATCCCTGAGTATCATCTCCAATACATGCTCACTTCTTACATGTCTTTGACAAAATCAGTTCCATGTGTAAATAAATAAGAATTCATTCACAACAACATTCGCATGAAGCTAGCAACAACAAATTTGTGACATTCCCAACAACTATTCTTTTAAATATAATACAATCGATGTTAAAGATTGCATGGTGTCGCTTTTGGTTATAATTATGTAATAAATAATTAAATGGATTATTCTATATTCATTCGATAGGTATCACCCAAGGATGATCCGGTATAACACCATATTGTATATCAGATAAATGTTTCAAAAACATTTTGTAAACAGGATTAGAGTGCTCCATCGTTGGTATATGCAATGGTTGTCCAACATATTCTATGTAAGATACAGGACTAACTACGCAAGCTGTTCCTGCTCCAAATATCTCCAACAACTAAAATAGAATTATAATTTCTATGAAGTTAAGACGAATTTTAAATAAAGAATAATTAAGATAAAATATCTTACCCTGTTTTCTGAAAGTAATTGACAAACTTCGTTCATACAAAATTTCCTTTCACTGACTTTAAATTGATTCCATTCTCTGGCTAATGCTAAAATAGAATTTCTTGTAACACCAGGAAGAATTAAATCACTTGTTAAAGGTGGTGTTACTAATTCTTTTTCTGAAATTATAACATATTTATAAAAGTAATATGAAATTATATAGTGAAACTATATAGATGTGGAACAAGCAATTAAACGAAAAACGTAAAATAATGCTCACCACCATCATCGTTTATACAGAACATGAAGATGTTCATAGTCCCGGCCTCAGTTACTTCATTATCTTTTCCATAAAGCCATAATACTTGTTGCAAACCCTTCTCTATAGCTTCCTTTTGTACATATATAGTAGGCCCATAATTGCTACCTACTTTGTAGTTACCACAACCACCTGGCCATGCTCTTGTATATTGGGGATCAGCCAGTAAAGAAATGCCAGTATTTTCTTTTGTTTTGTTAAAATAGGAGCCAACAGGTGACAAAATAATATAGAGTAAAGCAGATTCTGAAGATGCAACACCGAGTGTGGGCTATATAAATATGTAAAAATGTAAAAATAATTATGATATATATACATAAAGTTCTTTTTATATTCTTGGTTGACGGTTGAATATTCTCATTGACATTTATATTAAATATCATTTGTATAAAAATATTAACTATTTATGATTATTTCTTCATTTAGATGACTTTTTCTAATAAAAATGTTGCATCATCTGTAAATAACGATGCATGCACACCTTTCAAAGTACAATTTATAAAAAATATATGACATAAATACATTTTTATTCGAAATTTTACATCAATGAAATTAAGAGTACTATTATATGCTAATATTATTCATGTTTGGAAAAAAATACACTTCTATACATTCATATTAAATATAGAGCTAATGGCATAAAGATATCATATATACTTCATTGAACATTTAAGGCTTTGTATATTAATTTTTATCTTCTTAACTTATAATCACTAGTTCTTGTTCTTTTCTACAATACAATGTCTAACTGTATGTTATAGTACTACTCCAACAAAAGAGCATTAAACACTACTTTATCGTGTATTATCATTAAGTATTGTGAAATATATTGCTTACTTTATATGTATCTGTTTTTATGACGTCTTTCTGTGACATCAATGACACGATTATTATTCATATCGTTCAATTGATTAACATTCTTTATCTTTAAGATAAGACGTTATATTAGAATTTTTCTTTTAAGATGTACATACTTACATCTATTCCTATAAGTGTTGGGCGTATATATAGACTAGAAGCAGTAGAATGAGGTACCCATTCTTGATCAATACTAATTAATCTACAGCAACATTTAATTAATTCTTCTCCTATGAATGTTGGTAGGCCAGTTCTCATTGCTGAACTGTTCATCCGTTCCATATTTAGTTCTGGTCGAAACAATCTTATCTTCCCATCTACTCCTCTATAAGCTTTTAGACCTTCGAACAACTGAAATAATACATACAGTGCCTACATCAGTAAATGCTGTTAAATAATAGAAATGAATAGGAAACTTTATGAGATATAAGTTGTATTTACCTCTACAGCATAGTGAAGAACTTTTGATGCTGGATGAAGAACTAACTTTTCAAGAGGTGTAATTTCTGGTATTTGCCATCCTCCTAATGTTTCATGATAAAATATTTTTAACATGTGATCTGTAAAATATTTACCAAATGTTAAAGCACTGACATCTGGCTTTGGTTGTAATTGGTCTGGTCCTGCAAGACGGACTGTTAGATCTGCATACTACAAAATATAGTATTTATGAATTTCAGTTAAAATAATTATTTCAAGAAATTATTCAAAATATCTTTTAATAAAGCATACCTTAAAAGATCGTTCTGGTTGTATAACTTTTTTATCTCTAATTTGTAAAGATGATGAATTCCGTTTGATATTAAATTGAAATTGATTCAGGATGCCCCCACAAGATAAAATCTGTATAAAACATTGTGGCGTTTTAATAATTCTAATATATAATATATAATACATCTTTCACTATTACGCTTATTACAGAATCAACGTACACAGAAAATAGAAATAAATATCTGGTCGCAGTATTATATAAGTTCGGTCCATGTTTGTGTGGAACAAAATAACTCTCTTGAATTTAAAAGGTATATAGCGCTTAAATTTTGTATTAGCCCAATATGAAAATACAATCATTTCGAATATGTGTCAGAAGTTTTACAGAAATCTTGATTCATATCGGTATTATAAAATATTTGGTTATGTTCAACGATCGAGGTGACAAAATAAGACAAACTAACATGATAAAGTAGCAAAATTCACGAAGACTCTATCGGTATACCCATTATGGTGATGCTTATCTCAATTCTTTTATTACAAATTGCTTACGGAACGTAAAGATAGAGTTAGGTCAGCAAAATACATCGGTACTACCTAAGTTAATTAATTTTTATATTTCTGGTTACAAGTTTGAAAATTATATATAAGAGTTAGGATTTATCGAATTAATCGTTTTATCTCAGTATGATTTCTTTCTCTTCTTCTTTCTTTTTTTTTTTTTT